>JARQOC010000003.1:625092132-625189560 GCA_033576535.1 Allobates femoralis
CTTGCCTCCAAGCTTGTAATGCGATTAACGGACCCCGGGGCGCGACAAATGACTTCTTATGAATCCGCCAATTCCTGAGGCGGCTGTGGTATGCTATTCTGTAGCGTGGGGGGCCAAAGAACGATGGGCCCTCACCTCGCTGAGAACACCAGCCTTTAGTTGCCTACTTTAAGGTCTATTTCACATATCCGTGCCTCTAGCACGTGTGCAGTCCGTGCCGACACATCCTAAAGACATGGACCTAAGGAGACCAATGTTAATTAGTGATGAGCGAGTATGCTCTGCGCTACTTGGTACTCGCGCGAGTTTCCCGGTATTTGGGATGCTCGGCGAGCACCGAGTACCGCCGAGATGCTCCGACTGCTCGGTAATAATAAGCGATCTGACACACATACACAGCTCCCTTCAGTGCACACAGTCAGCTGGCACCTCAGGGAGAGCAGATTCATTGTTAGGATCCCTCTGGGGGCCACAGCAAGGTGTTGTATGTGTAAGCGATTTCAAAAAGCCCCCCCTCCCGCCCTTTCCCAGCAATACTCGTTTTATAACCGGAAGTCTGTGGGCGGAGCCCGTCACTCATTGACTTACATTGGGCTCAGTGCTCTGGCCGAGTACACGAGTATCTTGAGATGCTCGGCCAGAGCACCGAGCACCCGAGCATTGTAGTGCTCGCTCATCACTAATGTTAATGTATGGACATTTCCACATGTTTGGGATTCTGCACAGACTGTGTCTCCATGTGGAGCAAATGTGTCTCTGTGTGGATCAAACACATGCCCGTGTGCTCCACATGGAGACAGGTCCGTTATTGGCCGGCAGTCAGTGTAAAAAACATCCCGCATATGGATACCATCCATGGGACATCCGTCTGCATGGACTTTAGCAAAAATTTGTATGTATAAAAATAAAGAATTTTATACATACCTGACTCCAGCGATGCTCTGTCCCTCTGACTTCCAAGGCTACTCAGTAAGCTCATGAATATTCACTGAACTGTGAGCTGCAGCAACCCTAGAAGTGAAAAGAACAGGCAGCACTGGAGAGAGGTTAGTTTACAATTACATGCTGTCCGTGTGCTATCCAGATGTCACACGAACACCATACATATGTCACAAGGTGACAAACACACGGCCCCACAAAAGCAGCTTCTCTCAAATGTGCATGTTTGCACAAATGTGTAAAAGAGGCCTAGGTTGGAAATTAGGTTGGACCTTGGTTGAAAATTAAAAATAGGGTGGGGCCAAAAACTTTTATTTCCATTATTTATTTTATGTAGAGTTACACAGCCAGCATCATGCAGCATGACTTACACTGTGGTCATGCCATGTTGCTGGATGCTTTTTTAGAAGCAGATGTTGAGAATCTGCATGTCTATAATGTAGCCAGCAAAGTGAAGAGTTCTGAAGTGGTGTGCCAAATAGTTTTTTTTCTTGCAGATTTTGGTGCACAATAAATAAATCTGAACCACAGTATACAAAAAAGCTACCTGGCCACAGCACTTCTTAGGCTGGCTTTACACTACGGTTGTGTTCCTGTCCTTGAGATCCTGTTTTTTGCAGGACTCCACGAACAGGAATGGACAAGCCCAGAATGTAAACTCCGGATTCCATTTCTGTCAGTCCGGAGGGTTCCGAACCTGCAGTACTTTTGCTTTAGGAGTGTATGAACATTCAGTGGGTATTAAAAATAAAAATATAAATGCTCACCTGTCCCGGGATCTGAGGCGTCCACATCTGATGCACCAAGAATACTGCCAGGACCTTAAACAGCTGTTCAACAGCTGATTGGCCGGTAGCGGTCACGTGACACATCAGCTGATAGCTACCAGCCAGTCAGCTTTTAAGGTCTTTGCAGCATCAAACGTCTTCCCGGAACAGTTACCGGAGAGGTAAGTATTTGATTTTTTCTATTTTTAACCATTCCTTGACTAAATTTCACTTTAGCAGTGTATATAGATACACTGCTGAAGGGAAATTACACACATATTCCATGGGTACAGAGCAGTGCTCTTGTTCTGAGCATGCTCTGTACCCTGGAACTGGGTCCGGGAAAGGATTCTGTGTTTTCCCGAATCCAACTCCATAGGTCCCCATGTCAAGTGTCCAAGACTGGACCGGATTTGTTTCTGTCAGGTTTTGTCACCGGAGCCCAAAAATGATGCAGACTTTGTTTTTGGGACCGGGGAAAAACAGGACACAAATTAATCCAGGACTGAATACACAAAACCGGATGGCCAAATAGGACCAATCCGGCAACATAGAGATACATGGGAGGCTAACAATTATCCTGTTCTGTTATTTTCAAAAACAAACAGAACAGGATCCTAAAAACCGTAGTGTGAAGACAGCCTTACCTGTCCTACATTTTGCTAGCCTCAGTATAGACATGCAGAATTTGATGCAGATTCTCAATCTGCATAAAAGAAAAACATCAAACAACGCACCGTGAGCACAGGGCCTAAGAGAGTCCTGGGAGAGCCATAGTTGTAGTGAAAGGGCTCAAGGATTACTCTTGTCCCCTGGCTACTTGCACAGAGACCTCAACGGCAGGGATGGCCAACTACAGGCCTCAAGGTCTGAAGACAATGCAAGTTTTATGGATTTCCTTTGCATTTTACAGGTGCTAATTTGCAATGCTAGGGAAATGCTGAAAACATGTACCGTTTGCGGCCCCTCAAAAAACTGCACTTGGAAAGCCCTGTTCTACTGGAGTGCGTGTAGTGTCTTGCAGTTCCACACCTAATACCTTAAGGCTGCAGGCCAGTGGATTGTTCACCAGTTTTTGTAGGACAGTATCAAAGCACCTGTTTGCAGAAACAGTCCACCACACAAGGAGAGAACTCAAAAAACTTTACTATTAACACAAATAGACTATAAGTGTCAAAAATAACTTAACAATATACATACAGTAGTATAGACACATAACTAACAAAAACATAGTTTGGTGGACAACAAAAAAACTAAATAAAATAAGTTCCAAAACTCTATGCCATGTAAGGTAAGGTAATTGTGTCATAGACCCACCGACTTACCTTTTGGAAGGTCCACAAGACATGTTTTTTTGCATTGTTATCCATGCCCTGGTTGTTTAGTGCAGTTTTGGATGGTAATCTGCTGCCAGACGGTCTTTGGGGATCTTTGGGGCTACTCCTCTTGGCGCATCTCTGCCACCACCTTCCCCCAGCACTTTTCATCATTGCCAGAGCTGGAGAAGGTGATGAGGGATCTAGGAGATGACCCCCCCTCTGGGACAGACAGGACCAGGACCATCTTTGGGAACATGTTCATGCCCTGTGGCTTTGGGTGTATCTGGCTGGCCAACCAAGAGAAACTTTGGCCACAGCCGATGCCAACTTCTCTCTAAGTAGCCTGGGCCACGGTGCAAAACTGCAATACGCCAACCGCAAACTACCCCTTCATGCCCAGCATCTTCATAAACGTGACCTTATCCCAAACATAAATGGTGCGTAGTCTTTGGGAAATATTGTCACACTGCAGGGCAGTGCAGTTGACATAGCACCGATGTTTAAAGCCATGTTTCACTAGGAACTCATACTCCCTATTTTATTTAAATGTCATCACCTTGCCTTTTGTGCATTGGTGAAGGAATTCATTTGCCTTGGCCCATGCAGCCAGTCCTATGCGATGGCATATAGTAAAAGTCACCTGATTGCTGGAACTCGCTACTCAGGTCCGCAGCTTGCATTGGAACCCAGGACTGGATCCACACCTCATTACAGATGATGCCCAAATCGGGACGTGCGGTGGAGCTCCAGGTGACATAGGTATCACTCTTCATCTCCTCTTCATTATTACTGGTCTGGTTCGGCTGATCAACCTTCTGCCCCCAGGATGGTTAGGTAGATGAAAGCATCCTCTTAGATGAGGTCAGTAATGCCTTGCAGAGGTTCCATGAATTAATGACTGCAGTGTGGGATCCAGATAGTGGAGCTGCATGCCATTTGGAATACAGAGACAGCGGAACCGCATGCCTATGGGAGTGCACAGGTAAGATGGAGGGAGACGCTGTTAAAATTCTGCGGCTTTGGATGTGTTTTGTTTGTTTTACCCCTGCCTCTTGGATTGAGTGCCACATTTCAGACCCAAGCAATCAGTACTGAAGTTAAATGTTTGCACGCTTTTGTTGACTAATGCCTAGCTGCTAATTAACATGAATATGTCAGGCCACAATGTATATGAACTGGGTTGTGGATACTTGGTTGCTGTCATTATTGAACCGTGACATGTTACTATGAAACATAATGATGAAAATAAATGATTTAATTTAGGTCAACATTCACCACCAATTATTCTGGAATGCTGAATTAGGGTGCCTTCACACTGCAGCACGATCCGGTTCGGGGCTGTCCGGGATGACCCTGACAGCCACGGACTGGATCAGCACACAGGACTGGAGGGCTAATATGCTCTCCGGTCCGGTGTGCAGCGCACGCAGTTCCTGCTGCTGATAAGTCAGGACCGCGGGCGCCGCGGTCCTGACCTGTCAGCGGCTGCAGCTGCGTGCGCTGCACGCCGGACCAGAGGGCATAATTGCCCTCCAATCCTGTGTGCTGATCCGGTCCATGGCTGTCAGGGTCAGCCTCCTGCATGTTTCACAGGAGGGGCAGTGTTCTTTTCTTAATATGCTTCATTTTTCCATCTGTGAACATTGTGCTGATGTGCCTTGCCAAAAAGTTCCAATTTTGTCTCATCTGTCAATAGGACATTCTCCCAGAAGCTTTGTGGCTTGTCAACATGTAGTTTGGCAAATTCCAGTCTTGCTTTTTTATGATTTTTTTTTCAACAGTGGTGTCATACTTGGTTGTCTCCCATGAAGACCACTTAGGCTTAAACAACGAAGGATGGTGTGATCTGACACTGATGTTCCTTGAGCTTGAAGTTCACCTTTAATTTCTTTAGATGTTTTCCTGAGCTCTTTTGTTACCATTCGTATGATCTGTCTCTTTGATTTGTCATCAGTTTTCCTCCTGCGGCCATGTCCTGGGAGGTTGGCTACATTCCCATGGATCTTAAATTTCTGAATAATATGTTCAACTGCAGTCAGGAACATCAAGCTGCTTGGAGATGGTCTTATGACATGTACCTTTAACATGCTGATCTATAATTTTCTTTCTAACATCCTGAGACAACTCTTTCCTTTGCTTCATTTGCCCATGTTGAGTGTGGTACACATCATGTCATGAAACAGCACAGTGAGTACCTGTAGCCCATTATACAGGCCCACTGACTGATTACAAGATTGTAGACAACTGTGATAAAAATAACCGAATAGGTACTAAATATCAAAATAGAAAAACTCACCAAAATTGGTCGCTTTTTTTACCCCTTGCATCTAGCAGGTGGCTGCAGATTCCCCCAGGAGGTAGCACATGTGTCTAGACACCGGTACACAGACCCCTGCAACCTATAACATGGGGGCGGTTTGTAGCAACCAGCGACCATCCATGTATGCAGGGAGAGGCTGGTGGTGAATGCAGACACATGGACACCATTAGGCCCCTGCCACACTCAGGTGTTACATAGTGTCTGAGCAGCCTATTGGTGACGCCTCCTATTAGACCGGGCGGGCTGTTCAGCACTGATATATGCAACACAGTGACAGACGCCCCCTAGAGGAAAACAACCTCAACTGCAAAAGATAAAAAGATGCAGGTTGACACTAAGATAAAGATGTAAGGTGTCAGTTGGTATTATGGCGCCAGAATATCGTAAGCTCGTGACCCACCGTCAAGGGCCCTTACACTCACGAGTACCTAGCCACATGTATAACACATGTATAATTTAGCTTTAGACAAAAATAACCGAATAGGTACTAAATATCAAAATAGAAAAACTCACCAAAATTGGTCGCTTTTTTTACCCCTTGCATCTAGCAGGTGGCTGCAGATTCCCCCAGGAGGTAGCACATGTGTCTAGACACCGGTACACAGACCCCTGCAACCTATAACATGGGGGCGGTTTGTAGCAACCAGCGACCATCCATGTATGCAGGGAGAGGCTGGTGGTGAATGCAGACACATGGACACCATTAGGCCCCTGCCACACTCAGGTGTTACATAGTGTCTGAGCAGCCTATTGGTGACGCCTCCTATTAGACCGGGCGGGCTGTTCAGCACTGATATATGCAACACAGTGACAGACGCCCCCTAGAGGAAAACAACCTCAACTGCAAAAGATAAAAAGATGCAGGTTGACACTAAGATAAAGATGTAAGGTGTCAGTTGGTATTATGGCGCCAGAATATCGTAAGCTCGTGACCCACCGTCAAGGGCCCTTACACTCACGAGTACCTAGCCACATGTATAACACATGTATAATTTAGCTTTAGACAAAAATAACCGAATAGGTACTAAATATCAAAATAGAAAAACTCACCAAAATTGGTCGCTTTTTTTACCCCTTGCATCTAGCAGGTGGCTGCAGATTCCCCCAGGAGGTAGCACATGTGTCTAGACACCGGTACACAGACCCCTGCAACCTATAACATGGGGGCGGTTTGTAGCAACCAGCGACCATCCATGTATGCAGGGAGAGGCTGGTGGTGAATGCAGACACATGGACACCATTAGGCCCCTGCCACACTCAGGTGTTACATAGTGTCTGAGCAGCCTATTGGTGACGCCTCCTATTAGACCGGGCGGGCTGTTCAGCACTGATATATGCAACACAGTGACAGACGCCCCCTAGAGGAAAACAACCTCAACTGCAAAAGATAAAAAGATGCAGGTTGACACTAAGATAAAGATGTAAGGTGTCAGTTGGTATTATGGCGCCAGAATATCGTAAGCTCGTGACCCACCGTCAAGGGCCCTTACACTCACGAGTACCTAGCCACATGTATAACACATGTATAATTTAGCTTTAGACAAAAATAACCGAATAGGTACTAAATATCAAAATAGAAAAACTCACCAAAATTGGTCGCTTTTTTTACCCCTTGCATCTAGCAGGTGGCTGCAGATTCCCCCAGGAGGTAGCACATGTGTCTAGACACCGGTACACAGACCCCTGCAACCTATAACATGGGGGCGGTTTGTAGCAACCAGCGACCATCCATGTATGCAGGGAGAGGCTGGTGGTGAATGCAGACACATGGACACCATTAGGCCCCTGCCACACTCAGGTGTTACATAGTGTCTGAGCAGCCTATTGGTGACGCCTCCTATTAGACCGGGCGGGCTGTTCAGCACTGATATATGCAACACAGTGACAGACGCCCCCTAGAGGAAAACAACCTCAACTGCAAAAGATAAAAAGATGCAGGTTGACACTAAGATAAAGATGTAAGGTGTCAGTTGGTATTATGGCGCCAGAATATCGTAAGCTCGTGACCCACCGTCAAGGGCCCTTACACTCACGAGTACCTAGCCACATGTATAACACATGTATAATTTAGCTTTAGACAAAAATAACCGAATAGGTACTAAATATCAAAATAGAAAAACTCACCAAAATTGGTCGCTTTTTTTACCCCTTGCATCTAGCAGGTGGCTGCAGATTCCCCCAGGAGGTAGCACATGTGTCTAGACACCGGTACACAGACCCCTGCAACCTATAACATGGGGGCGGTTTGTAGCAACCAGCGACCATCCATGTATGCAGGGAGAGGCTGGTGGTGAATGCAGACACATGGACACCATTAGGCCCCTGCCACACTCAGGTGTTACATAGTGTCTGAGCAGCCTATTGGTGACGCCTCCTATTAGACCGGGCGGGCTGTTCAGCACTGATATATGCAACACAGTGACAGACGCCCCCTAGAGGAAAACAACCTCAACTGCAAAAGATAAAAAGATGCAGGTTGACACTAAGATAAAGATGTAAGGTGTCAGTTGGTATTATGGCGCCAGAATATCGTAAGCTCGTGACCCACCGTCAAGGGCCCTTACACTCACGAGTACCTAGCCACATGTATAACACATGTATAATTTAGCTTTAGACAAAAATAACCGAATAGGTACTAAATATCAAAATAGAAAAACTCACCAAAATTGGTCGCTTTTTTTACCCCTTGCATCTAGCAGGTGGCTGCAGATTCCCCCAGGAGGTAGCACATGTGTCTAGACACCGGTACACAGACCCCTGCAACCTATAACATGGGGGCGGTTTGTAGCAACCAGCGACCATCCATGTATGCAGGGAGAGGTCTGGTGGTGAATGCAGACACATGGACACCATTAGGCCCCTGCCACACTCAGGTGTTACATAGTGTCTGAGCAGCCTATTGGTGACGCCTCCTATTAGACCGGGCGGGCTGTTCAGCACTGATATATGCAACACAGTGACAGACGCCCCTAGAGGAAAACAACCTCAACTGCAAAAGATAAAAAGATGCAGGTTGACACTAAGATAAAGATGTAAGGTGTCAGTTGGTATTATGGCGCCAGAATATCGTAAGCTCGTGACCCACCGTCAAGGGCCCTTACACTCACGAGTACCTAGCCACATGTATAACACATGTATAATTTAGCTTTAGACAAAAATAACCGAATAGGTACTAAATATCAAAATAGAAAAACTCACCAAAATTGGTCGCTTTTTTTACCCCTTGCATCTAGCAGGTGGCTGCAGATTCCCCCAGGAGGTAGCACATGTGTCTAGACACCGGTACACAGACCCCTGCAACCTATAACATGGGGGCGGTTTGTAGCAACCAGCGACCATCCATGTATGCAGGGAGAGGCTGGTGGTGAATGCAGACACATGGACACCATTAGGCCCCTGCCACACTCAGGTGTTACATAGTGTCTGAGCAGCCTATTGGTGACGCCTCCTATTAGACCGGGCGGGCTGTTCAGCACTGATATATGCAACACAGTGACAGACGCCCCCTAGAGGAAAACAACCTCAACTGCAAAAGATAAAAAGATGCAGGTTGACACTAAGATAAAGATGTAAGGTGTCAGTTGGTATTATGGCGCCAGAATATCGTAAGCTCGTGACCCACCGTCAAGGGCCCTTACACTCACGAGTACCTAGCCACATGTATAACACATGTATAATTTAGCTTTAGACAAAAATAACCGAATAGGTACTAAATATCAAAATAGAAAAACTCACCAAAATTGGTCGCTTTTTTTACCCCTTGCCACCATAGGTGCAGTGCACATTACACCTGAGGGCAGGCTAGGGTGTCACATGTGTCTGCAATCACCACCAGCCTCCCTGCATAACATGGATGGTCGCTGGTTGCTACAAACCACGCCCCATGTTATAGTTGCAGGGGTCTGTGTAGGTGATCTAGACACATGCGACCTCTAGGGGAATCCTGCAGCACTCTGCTAGATGCAAGGATTGGTGAAACAAGCGACCTATTAGATGGGGAGGCTTTTTCATGTCTGATATTCAGTCCCGATCGTAGATGTCTAAACAAATCTAACATGCAGATATAAATGTGCAGGTTACACTGAGATGTAAGTGCCTTAGACGGTGTCACGAGTTACGATATTCTGGCGCCATAATACCAACTGACACCTCAACCTTAATCTAGGTCAACCTGCACATTTTATCTACAGTTGAGTTTTATGCCTCTAGCATCCGACATGTGTATGCAATATCAAATGTAGAAAACCACCACGGTCTATATACAGCGTCACCAATAGGCTGCTCAGACACTATGTAACACCTGAGTGTGGCAGGGGCCTAATGGTGTCCATGTGTCTGCATTCACCACCAGCCTCTCCCTGCATACATGGATGGTCGCTGGTTGCTACAAACCGCCCCCATGTTATAGGTTGCAGGGGTCTGTGTACCGGTGTCTAGACACATGTGCTACCTCCTGGGGGAATCTGCAGCCACCTGCTAGATGCAAGGGGTAAAAAAAGCGACCAATTTTGGTGAGTTTTTCTATTTTGATATTTAGTACCTATTCGGTTATTTTTGTCTAAAGCTAAATTATACATGTGTTATACATGTGGCTAGGTACTCGTGAGTGTAAGGGCCCTTGACGGTGGGTCACGAGCTTACGATATTCTGGCGCCATAATACCAACTGACACCTTACATCTTTATCTTAGTGTCAACCTGCATCTTTTTATCTTTTGCAGTTGAGGTTGTTTTCCTCTAGGGGGCGTCTGTCACTGTGTTGCATATATCAGTGCTGAACAGCCCGCCCGGTCTAATAGGAGGCGTCACCAATAGGCTGCTCAGACACTATGTAACACCTGAGTGTGGCAGGGGCCTAATGGTGTCCATGTGTCTGCATTCACCACCAGCCTCTCCCTGCATACATGGATGGTCGCTGGTTGCTACAAACCGCCCCCATGTTATAGGTTGCAGGGGTCTGTGTACCGGTGTCTAGACACATGTGCTACCTCCTGGGGGAATCTGCAGCCACCTGCTAGATGCAAGGGGTAAAAAAAGCGACCAATTTTGGTGAGTTTTTCTATTTTGATATTTAGTACCTATTCGGTTATTTTTGTCTAAAGCTAAATTATACATGTGTTATACATGTGGCTAGGTACTCGTGAGTGTAAGGGCCCTTGACGGTGGGTCACGAGCTTACGATATTCTGGCGCCATAATACCAACTGACACCTTACATCTTTATCTTAGTGTCAACCTGCATCTTTTTATCTTTTGCAGTTGAGGTTGTTTTCCTCTAGGGGGCGTCTGTCACTGTGTTGCATATATCAGTGCTGAACAGCCCGCCCGGTCTAATAGGAGGCGTCACCAATAGGCTGCTCAGACACTATGTAACACCTGAGTGTGGCAGGGGCCTAATGGTGTCCATGTGTCTGCATTCACCACCAGCCTCTCCCTGCATACATGGATGGTCGCTGGTTGCTACAAACCGCCCCCATGTTATAGGTTGCAGGGGTCTGTGTACCGGTGTCTAGACACATGTGCTACCTCCTGGGGGAATCTGCAGCCACCTGCTAGATGCAAGGGGTAAAAAAAGCGACCAATTTTGGTGAGTTTTTCTATTTTGATATTTAGTACCTATTCGGTTATTTTTGTCTAAAGCTAAATTATACATGTGTTATACATGTGGCTAGGTACTCGTGAGTGTAAGGGCCCTTGACGGTGGGTCACGAGCTTACGATATTCTGGCGCCATAATACCAACTGACACCTTACATCTTTATCTTAGTGTCAACCTGCATCTTTTTATCTTTTGCAGTTGAGGTTGTTTTCCTCTAGGGGGCGTCTGTCACTGTGTTGCATATATCAGTGCTGAACAGCCCGCCCGGTCTAATAGGAGGCGTCACCAATAGGCTGCTCAGACACTATGTAACACCTGAGTGTGGCAGGGGCCTAATGGTGTCCATGTGTCTGCATTCACCACCAGCCTCTCCCTGCATACATGGATGGTCGCTGGTTGCTACAAACCGCCCCCATGTTATAGGTTGCAGGGGTCTGTGTACCGGTGTCTAGACACATGTGCTACCTCCTGGGGGAATCTGCAGCCACCTGCTAGATGCAAGGGGTAAAAAAAGCGACCAATTTTGGTGAGTTAGACAACTGTGATGCAATTTAGTGGACACACCTTGATTTAACATGTCCCTTTTGTTACATTATTTTCAGGAGTACCATCATTTCTGTCCAGGCCTAGTACATGAGTTTAATTTTTTTTTTTATTCTGTGGAAGCAGGGTTGTAAAGCAATATCTGAATTTTATTTGTTCATATTAATAGATTTTTCATGTATTAACACTATTGTCAGATTCAAGTTATTTCTATGACCATCGTGGATTTTTCTTTCATTAAACGAGTAGTACTAACAATTTGACCACATGTGTATAACTGAAGCTATCATCAAATACATGATCTTTACTCAGAGCTGTCACTGCAATCTGTGGTGTTACGTAGGACTGCCGTTAAGAGCTATATTTTCTGTACTCAGAAAGTTAACACTGTTTTATCTGTGGTGTTATACCTTTTTTTGGGGGGGTGTTGTGTTGGAGCTTGGGCCCCTGATGTTTTCTGACCCTAGCAATGCCGATGCGGTGAACACTTAGGCTATGTGCACATCTGACGTTTGTGCATCTCTGCAGAACGTCCAAAAACCGGTGTAGATTAGCAGAAACTGAGTTTTCTGTGCTCAGTTTTGTTCCTCGTTTTTCAAGCGTTTTTTCCACGTTTTCCGCCCGGTTTTACAGCGTTTTTCTCGGCGGTTTTCTTGCCGTTTTTTCAGACTGGTCTTTGGTGCACTTGTTATGCTGGAACCGCTGGAAAAACGACCAAAAGAAGTCACTTGCTCTATTTTTGAAAACCTGTGGAAAACCGGTGGAAAGACTGAAACCAACCAGAAAAAAATCGTTCTAATGAAGACAGCGTTTTCTAAACTCCATTGAGTATCATGTTAATCCAGCCGGTGGCTAGGATTAACATAAATTAACATAAAACTGAGCGGAAAACGCCAACGGAAACTGGTAAAAAACAGCCCACAAAACGACTGATGTGCACATACCCTTAGCCTTGTAGTTTTTAACATACATTTTACACAATTTAAAAAAAAAGAAAACTAAATGTGTCATATCTGTTTTCACAGTGCGACCTCAACATTGAAATCAGTGTAAGGCTTGCTTCTCACCACAGCTGGATCAGGTCCAGGGTTGTCCGGTCTAAATCGGACAGCTCCGGACCCGATTTTGTAACAGAACCGGAGGGTTTGCAGCCAGATTCCTCAGATTGTAGCTGCAGCTGCTGAAATTTCAAGAATGCAGCTAGCAGGGATCTAGCCGTGGTCCTGAAATCTCTGCAGGGGAAAGCTCGTGGTGTTGAAGTTTAGCAGTGCTCGCTGCTAAACTCCAGCACCCGGCGTCTGGCACCATATCCGGCACCATAGACTCCTACGTTAGGGGGCGCCGGATCATGCTGGATCCGGGAGGATCCGATTTGTTCCGATTGTTCTCCTGGACACAAAAACGTTGCTTGCAACTTTTTTGTGTCTGGGAGAAATATCCGAATCCTGCCGGATCCTCCTGGACAGATGGAAACTGGATGGCAACTAGCTGCCATCCGGCTCCATCCGGCCCCATAGGGCTGCATTAGTGCAAAATCGAGTCCCGGGCAGTCAGGTTCACACTGTACAGCCCCAGACCTGATCGTGCCTTGGTGTGAAACCGGCCTAAGGCTGGGGTCACAGTACCATTTTTCACATGCATTTTTGGAGACCTGCGTTTTCAAAAACGCATGTAAAAAACGCACCCATAGGCCCCCATGTTAAAAAACGCATGCCCAAATAGCCAAAAAGCATGTATGACTGTCCCATGCGTTTTTGGAGCATATCCAAAAACGCATGCGTTTTCTACAAAACGCATGCGTTTTTGTAGAAAACGCATGCGTTTTTATAACATGGGTTCCTATGGAAAACGCATGCAAAAACGCATGTACAGTTAGTACCTTTTAGTGCCATTCAAAAACGCATGCGTTTCCCATAGGAGCCCATGTTAAAAAAACGCATGTGTTTCCGGAAACGCATGCGTTTTTTTAACATGGGCTCCTATGGGAAACGCATGCGTTTTTGAATGGCACTAAAAGGTACTAACTGTACATGCGTTTTTGCATGCGTTTTCCATAGGAACCCATGTTATAAAAACGCATGCGTTTTCTACAAAAACGCATGCGTTTTTCAAAACGCTCAAAAAAATACTACAAGCACTATTTTTAGGTGCAGATTCAAAAACGCAGCCAAAAACGCAGGGAGCCATCAGAGACCTTAAAAAACTCATGCTGACATGAAAAACGCATGTAAAAAAGCATGCGTTTTTAAAAGGCACCAAAAAAACTGTGACCACAGCCTAAGTGTTGTGTAATTTCCCACATGTCCTGAAAGTAGATTTGCTGGTTGGATCATGTTCTTTCTGAATCTCAGCCAGTACACAGAAAAAGCTTCACTTTCTGCCCAGGTTTTACATAGCATTGACACAACAGTTCACTTTTCTCAAAGACAATGAGGAAGTCCCAAAAACAAGTTCTGACCTATAAAGAAAGTGAAAAATGAGTTTATTTCTAACTTGGTGAATATGATGTATATTTTGCAGCTTCCCATTTTACACTATGTTTTCTTTATTAGAGACTGAATAACTGCTCTACGTTTGCTGAATTGCTGAAAAATGCTCCTCTTCTGTCAGTCTGTCTAATCAGTCACTCTCCAATCAGTCACTCGCCATCATCAACTACACTTCTCTCATTTGTGGTAAATCTATCATCTTTCTTCGTTGGGAGACTAAGCTCATTTTCTACAATGCCCGTCAAAACTAATATCACAAGTCTACTGCCATCCTGTCAGATATGCTGAATAAGAGATAACTATTCATGCATAATATGTGCACATTAAACAAATTATTATACTATTCTTGAGGACTACGAACTGCAGATTACCCCACTATCAAACAACCCTTTTATTTTATTTATTTAGTTAGCTAGTTGATCAAATCTCATATACGAGTCAAGGCCAAATATATTTCAAATTTACTCTTTTGAAATTTGGCTTGGTCGTATTTTCTCCAAAAATGCAATCTGTGGTGAGTAACATTGCAACAAATTGCTAATTAAAAAGCCTCTAATTGCTGGAAAATATATGTATAACATGATAAATTCTCCATTTTGAGATCTGTAAAGCAAACACAGATTTTTTTAATGTCCAATTTACCTAAACCAATCTGTCTTGAGAAAAAAAGGATGGTAATCGGTGGTAATCAGCGGCCTATTAATTCTTGCAGTTTCATACTTTGTATGCTAATGATATTGTATGACTAGCCTAAAAAGTATCCCTTTTTAAGGGCACATGCATGGCTTGTTGATGCATATACAGGTGCATCTCAATGAATTACATTATCATCAAATAGTTAATTTAATTCACTAATTCAATACATAAAGTGAAACACATATATTATATAGAGTCATTACAAACAGAGTGATCTATTTTGAGTGTTTATTTCTGTTAATGTTCATGAGTAGGGCTTACAGCCAATGAAAACCCAAAGGTCATTTTCTCTAAAAATTAAAGTATTGAAGATGAAGGGTTAAAAACCGCACTGTTGTATTTCACGAGACAAAGGGTGAAGATAATATTGATTTATTAGTCAGCGCATTTCATCAACATTAACAGAAATAAACACTTGAAATAGATTGGCTTTATTCATTCTACGCCTTTCGGAAGGTTATCCTCGATCCTTCATCAGGTTAGTTTCCTGATGAAGGAGCAAGGATAACGCTCCGAAACAGGCTGAATAAAAAAAGCCACCATTGCATGATTCATCCCAGTGGTCTTTTTCATCATACGGCAGCACAGATCACCCACAAATATGTGGATCCTGCAGCAGCCGTTACACGTGCTTTATACTGGTTGTGTGTCACACAACCATTCCAGGTGAGCAGTGACATTAGCCACATCACAACAGCATACTATAAAAAGTAAGACCCTATTTGCGCTTTTGTTTCCCTTTTGCAGTGTTCCTATCTCTCTACACTGGAAGAATAAAATGGCATTTCTTGACCTGCCCCTATATTTACACAGGGGGTTTTGGGAAAGCCCACTCAGCCACAGCCAATGACATTTATTATGCCAACTATGTGTTCAGCAGAGTGTGAGATGGCACCAGGCATTTTGGTTGTTGTTTTTGCACATTAAATTGCAGAATGCATGAACTTGAAAAAGCATCAGAAAAGTATTTAAAAATATAAATAACACTAGCTGTGAGCCCAATTCTAAAGAATCTGGAGTCTAGAATCTGTATATAATTTTTTTAAGAGTTTTAAATAATAGACTTAAACACCAGATATATGACTAAGTAGCCGATGTAGGCAGAACTGTGAGGGTAGCAATATAGTGGAGGTGTAGAAAGAGTTAATGTCCGACTAACAGGACTATAACAGAGTAGGAACTTATAATGATATAAAAATTTTTATTGAAGGAGTTAATGTCCCACAGGCACTCCCACAACAGACTCAGCGCTGTAAATTATATCCAAAATGGTGTTCAAGGGGTTAATGTAGCAGTAGCAGTAGTTATAAACACTACCAAATAGGCAGTTAATGCTGAACTGGTATATAATGAGTTAATTTCGCAGTGTCATTACAACTATATACTGTGTAATAGAAATAACAACAATGATGGAATATAAGGGGTTAATGTTCCTACTGGCAGTAGTAATAGAGACTACAAAGTATGGAGTTAAGGCAGAAATGGTATATAAGGGGTTAATTTCGCAGTGGCAGTACAACTGGAGGACTTTGAGTTTAAAATTTACCGCTGTAAGTGAGGCGCTATGCTCATTGGTCGCTGTGTGCTGGCGCCGACCAATGAGCTTCGCGCCTCACTTCCCGTTGACATACATAGAGCTATGCATGGCCGGGCCCTTGGTTCTATTTTCAGGCACGGCGCTCGGCTCTCGTCGGTCGTCGCTGGGGCGGGAGACTCGCAACGGCTCGTGAGGCGCTATGCTCATTGGTTGGCGCCAGCACACAGCGACCAATGAGCATAGCGCCTCACTTACAGCGGTAAATTTGAAAGTCAAAGTCCTCCATTATATCTCAATGGGAAGTGAGGCGCTATGCTCATTGGTCGGCGCCAGCACACAGCGACCAATGAGCATAGCGCCTCACTTCCCATTGAGATATAATGGAGGACTTTGAGTTTCAAATTTACCGCTGTAAGTGAGGCACTATGCTCATTGGTCGTTGTGTGCTGGCGCCGACCAATGAGCATAGCGCCTCACTTCCCATTGAGATATAATGGAGGACTTTGAGTTTCAAATTTACCGCTGTAAGTGAGGTGCTATGCTCAATGGTCGCGGTGTATTTTTAAACATGGTGCCGTGATTCTGATTGGCGCCTGACTTCCCATAGAGATACATGGAGGAATGAGGCGCGAATCTCATTGGTCGCTGTATATTTTTAAACATGGCGCCGTGATTCTGATTGGTCGGCGCTCAGCGGGGAGAACGGCGAGTTGGATGCCCAGCGCCTGGTTGTGTTTTCGGCCACGGTGCTGGGCTCAGGTCGGTGGCAGCGTGGAAGTCTGTAGCTCCGCCCTGCTTTGTTCTCATTGGTCGGCGCTGATGGCGGCGACCAATGAGAGTGGCGAAATGGGTATGGAGCTCAGCCCAGCACACAGCGACCAATGAGCATAGCGCCTCACTTACAGCGGTAAATTTGACTCAAAGTCCTCTATTATATCTCAATGGGAAGTGAGGAGCTATGCTCATTGGTCCTGTGTGCTGGCGCCGACCAATGAGCATTGCGCCTCACCTACAGCGGTAAATTTGACTCAAAGTCCTCCATTATATTTCAATGGGAAGTGAGGCGCTATGCTCATTGGTCGCTGAATGCTGGCGCCGACCAATGAGCATAGCGCCTCACTTACAGCGGTAAATTTGAAACTCAAAATCCTCCATTATATCTCAATGGGAAGTGAGGCCCTATGCTCATTGGCCGGCGCCAGCACACAGCGACCAATGAGCATAGCGCCTCACTTACAGCGCTAAATTTGAAACTCAAAGTCCTCCATTATATCTCAATGGGAAGTGAGGCGCTATGCTCATTGGTCGGCGCCAGCATACAGCGACCAATGAGCATAGCGCCTCACTTACAGCGGTAAATTTGAAACTCAAAGTCCTTCATTATATCTCAATGGGAAGTGAGGCGCTATGCTCATTGGTCGGCGCCAGCACACAGCGACCAATGAGCATAGCGCCTCACTTCCCATTGAGATATAATGGAGGACTTTGAGTTTCAAATTTACCGTTGAAAGTGAGGCGCTATGCTCATTGGTCGCTGTGTGCTGGCGCCGACCAATGAGCATAGCACCTCACTTCCCATTGAGATACATAGTGGTCTTTAGAGCTATGCATGGCCGGGCCCTTGGTTCTATTTTCGGCCACGGCGCTCGACTCTCGTCGGTCGTCACCGGGGCGGGAGACTCGCAATGGCCGCTTTGCGGCCATTGCTCACGCCCCTGCAACAGCTCGCAATGCCCGCTGCGCGGGCAATGCTTCATGGGTCGCGTGGCTGCTGGGCAGCCACGTCCACGACGATGGAAGTAGCGCCGAAACTTACGGAAGTGCGTTAGCGGAATTATAAATAACAATAATTTAAACTTTATAAAAAACACACAATTCTTAGAGTAAGGGTCCACAAGGAAAAAAGGGGAGGGGATGATAAAAAAAACCTTATGTGTTTCATTTATTATGTCCTTATTTATAGGTATAAAGTAATAAGATTCCCCACATAGTTATACATAGTTATACATATTACGTTACGTACCTATCCAATCACACAAAGGGTAATGTGACGCTCACCAGGGCCAGAGGGTTCTCAGAAACCGGGCCAGTGGTGAATTGGGAGGTCACGGTGGCTGTGATCAGGCTCTATGGCCCTGCGCATGCAGGAAAAGAAAAATATGTACAAGGGATACGTTCGTGAAGCCACTTGTGGTTAGTCTGGTGAGTGTGACCAGCACTGCTGTGGGACCTCTGGGGCCGATGGAACGGCAACCTGGATGGTATCACTTCCCACAGGTAGAGCATGATCCCAGGGTCAGTGTGAAAAGTCTATAAAGTCTATAGTGATGGTGACGATGTTGGTGCAGCAGTGAAGGAGGGCACGAAGAATAACTGGAAGAGACCAAGGTTACAGTTCTTTAACTTTAATGGGTGATCACTCAAGTCCACCCAGCCAGATACTGTGCTCCTTTGTGGTGCAGCCTGGCAAGCTCTCAGATGACATGGGGCCACTTCACCAACACACCTCTTGTTAACCTTTCCTGGCCAATGCACCACACTGGCTACTCTCATCTCCTTCCTGTGTCTTCATGGGCAGTGTCCCAATTTCATGGCCATGGGCCTTGTCAGGCCACGCTCAAGGTCCCCTGGCCCTAGGTCTGGCCACCTTCTCGGTGAGTATCCATGGTCTTTGGCCGCTGTTCCTGCAGACACAGTGGCCTCCGGTTTTCTGGCTGAGGTGTGCAGCACTTCCACCAGTTCAGGGCCAGTCCCCTTCTGCGATCTGGTTCCTCCACTCACCAGCAACTGGTATTGGATTTGGGGCACCATGGGTGATTCCTCCATTCCCATGCCCCCTAGGACACCTTCCCTCTTGTCCTGTGACAAGCCGGGCAGTGGCTCCAGCCCCCAGGATGTCTCCTGACATCTGACTCCTTTGCTGTTTCTTACTCCTTCTCTAACCTACTGACCCACCCCCTCTACCTCTTCTCTCCTCCAGCAAGCAGATCTCTCCCGCAGAAGCAATCTTGCCCTCAGTCCCCTGGCCTGGAGTTGGGTGGTGATGAGTTTACAATATAAACTGCATAAACAATATCTAGCCAGGTATGAAATAGCAAGTTTCTAACTATTTACATTCTAGCAATAGACCTCAGTTTACTCGTTTTATTGCTTCCAGGGCAACAGGGTAGCGAGTTGACAACCTTACTGTCCTGGTAAAACCTGCATTTTGCCACCCTCATCTCCAGTCAAAAGGATGCCTCTGGCAAAGGTAATGAGAGGTGGGGACTGCTGGCTAGCGCCTCTAGTGGCTCGGCCTACTGACCCTTCCCTCTTGTCGTTGGACAAGCCAGACTGTGGCTCCATTCCCCAGTACGTCTCTTGATGTCTGTGTCCCTTCTTGCTGTTTCTTACTCCTTTTCAAGTGTGACCCCAGCCTTTGTTAGCTTGTTCCATACCAACACCCTCAATGAACAAATATTACCCTGATGCAAATGTTTGGATAAATCTGGGGATCTAAGCTATAATGCTTCTGCTTACTGAGGGCGACACACCAAGTCTGGCATGTCAGTATAGACTTAAACTTATTGCAATCTTCTCTGGGAAATTTAATATTCAAGAGGCCATTTGCTTATGGATAAACCTAAAGAGGATTAGCCAGACTGTATGGAGTAAGGTAAAGCTGCAGTAATGTGTTTAGCAATCCTTTTCAGCATGTACGATTTGCAGCCTATGTAATATTTATTGCATGCAGTACAAGTGGCCATATAAATGACATACTTGGTACTAGAATTTATATATGATTTTATGTTAAAGAGCTTATGCGTGTTACTAGAGAAAATATTAGTTTTCATAAATAAATGTCATATGTTTTCATAAATTGCACTTGTTCCTTCTATATTTAAAAGATCCCTTCTCATTGAGCTATGAATAAATGTGGACTATGTTATTAAAAGAAATGCTGGGTGACACCGAATAGCCGATATTGAGGCCTTTTCTGGCCACACATCTGATCCCTACCGGGAGTATTTTCTAAAGCATCTTATCTTGATAAAGTATTGGTATATGTTTTTGTAATAGTTGTGTGATTTCTAATCATCTGTACTAAAGGGAGTGGAAAGGTAATCTTCTCTTTCTTAGTCATTTTATCCCCTTTATTTTTCTGAAGGTCCTTTAAAAAGAAATCACATGTTTTATGAGAAGTTATGGAAAAAGCTCGGTTTGAAGTAGAATCTTTATTTCTCCTTTTAAGGAAACATTTCTTTATATTAATTCAACTCAGATCGATTTGCTCTTCTTTAGTCAATAGAAACCAAAATCATCTACCAAATTAGTGTTTGATTTTTAATCTCCCCGAAAATCAAATGTAAAAAAATAAAGTCACAAACAGATCCAATTCCTGTGAATTTCATCACAATTCATATTGGGACTCGGTAGCATATATGGGTCCAAATGACTGTATGTACTACCAACAATAGGTGCACATGCTCCTGATGAGATGACAGATGGCTTCCTGTGGGGTTTCCTCGAAGACCTACATTAAGATGCCACTAAGCTCATGGAAACTGATAGTTAATGACCTAGAAGCTATCAATGGATTTCAGCTTAGGAGAACATGAAGGAAAGTCAATGTCATCAATGCCTTTTTCATCCTGGAATTGCCTACTTATTCAGGCTATATGACGCTATGAATTGCCCTGAGAGAGGAGGAACACATTGACAACTAAACCATCCTAATATTGGGCAATGGCTCTGAGAATTGAATTCCTAATATCAATCAGGAAACAGTTAACAGTCATGTGGTGGCTTGTGCAACCTTCCAAGGATATGCCTTCTGAGTCCATCATCTGCACACCAACACACAAGTCATGTTGTCTTGCAGGCAACATAACGTTCAGAATGGTTCATGTCCCCTTTTTTTATTATTTCATGAATTTCATGAACTAATAAACAAAATGCGTGGGGCTCCGCGCAAATTCTATGTCCAGCCAGGTACAGCTAGGCAGCTGGGGGCTGGAATCCGCAGCGCAGGGAGGCCCAAGCTTTCTGGGCACCCCCCGCTGCAAATTGCAGCCCGCAGCCGCCCCAGAAGATGGCGCATTCATTGAAGTGCCATCCTCTGGCGCTGAACCCCGCTCTTCCAGTGGCCCTGGTGCGGTGGCTCACTGGGTAATAAAGGGGTTAGGGCCAGCTTTGTATTATCATCTGGCCCTAAGCCCGAAATTTATGGCGGTCACACCAATATTAGACATGACCGCCATGAATTTCTATTAAATTGTTTTAAAAAAACACAACACAGAGAAAAATTTTTTATTAGAAATAAAAAAAGCCATTAGGGACTCTATCTTTAATTAAAAAAATCCTCTTCCGTCCGACATAGTCCAAAACGCGATGTCCACTCGGCTACATCCCTGTGCATAGATATACATGTCTGTACACAGGGATAGCAGGCTTGAGAACAATCTCAGCACTGCTACATTTCTGTGCACAGACATGTATGTCTGTACACAGGGAGAGCAGCAGGGGCTCTAGGACCCTGGAGCTGCCGCAGCCCGCAGGACCCGGAGCCCAGCACAGAGCAGACAGCAGAAGCTGGAAGAGAGGTAAGGAGCATTTCTTCCCCATCCCTTCCTTCAATCCCTGCTCGCTCCCCCCAGCCCAGTATTAACTTAGGACCGGGCGGAGGGGTGAGGGGGGGCGGACTCATTACTGTGCGAGTAATCCCTGTGATTACTCGCAGAGTAACGAGTCGGGCGAATCCCTTACTACTCGGCGAGCACCGAGTAGTAACGAGTAGATTCGCCCATCCCTAATGCTCACCAATAGGTCAATAGAAGCTATTCTGTAGGGCTCTGCATGTCCTGCTCTTGTTTCTCCTTGCAGATCTTGCTGCTGGGTTGGTCATTTCTATGGACATGTCCTGCTCTCCTTATGTAACAATTTTTGTCCTTGTGTCTGTTCGATGATCTTGACACTGTTATGGCATGTATGGATGTGTCATCCTAGAGCAACTTGACTACCTGTACAGCTTGAATTGGTTGCACAATCAAACATGCTTTCTCACTTGACAGATTGATACACCTGAAGTTTAACTAACTTTTATAGTTAAGTGTCCCCAAAATATTTTAGGGCAATGTATTCACTTTACATTAGATTGCGGTTCATTTAAAGTGAAAGTTTTGGTAACCCCTTTATACCCCCAGACTGGCCCCTGATTACCTCAGAAATTAAATTTGAATGTGTCCGACGCTGTATGGTAATTAGCTTTACACAATCGGGTGGGATTTGGCTCACTTCAGTCCAAGCTGCCCCTGTGCCTGTAAAACCCACCCCACCGCCTATAATATGCTGCCCTTCCTATGCATGTATGAAAGCAGTGACGGCATTCGCATCTGCACAGTGGCGCGGGTCACTGTACTTTCTTGAAGCCACAGTGACCAAATCTCACAAGACTTTGTCAGCTGCAATAGAGCACAGTTACTTGCGCCACTGTGCAGGCGCAAATACCGTCACTGCTTCCATACGCAAACAGGAGGAGCAACATATTATAGGCAGTGGGGCAGATTTTACAGGCAGTGGGGCATGTTTTACAGGTACAGGGGTGGCTCAGACTGAAGTGAGCCGTATCCCACCCGACCATGTAGAACTAATTACCATACAGCGCGGGACACATTCACAGTTAATTTCTGAGGTAATCAGGGGCCAGTCTGGGGATGTAAAGGGGTTACCAGAACCCCAATTATAGTATGTTTAAGGTACTGGGCACAGGTTATAATGCCCAAAAGGTGTAACAGCTTCATTTTAAGGCTGGCTTCAGACTTGCAGATGCATCTGCAGCGTTTTGCAGATGCATCTGCAAGCATCTGCATGCAGACCGCGGCCCCTATGTTTATAATGGAGCGCACGGCGGTCTGCAGATGCTTGCAGACCGCCGTGCGCTCTCATTGCCCGCCACTAGTGATCTGTGCGCAGGCGTATGCCTGCGCACAAATCACACACTCTCGCCCGCACCACGGACGCAACATCTCGCGTCCCTGGTGCGGGCGAGAGTGTGTGATTTATGCGCAGGCATCCGCCTGCGCACAGATCACTAATGGCGGGCAATGAGAGCGCACGGCGGTCTGCAAGCATCTGCAGACCGCCGTGCGTTCCATTATAAACATAGGGGCCGCGGTCTGCATGCAGATGCTTGCAGATGCATCTGCAAAACGCTGCAGATGCATCTGCAAGTCTGAAGGCAGCCTAATTATTCTACACTGTTCCTTTGTTATCACTGGTTCTAAAATATATCCATTGAAGAGTATTTGCCTACCTATTGTCATTGTCTTATCTGATAAAGAAGTGTAAAATATAGCAAAGTGGTTAAATGTGACATTCCGTTTATATGGATATTGAAAAAGATGTGTAAAATATAGCAAAGTGGTTAAATGTGACATTCCGTTTATATGGATATTGAATTGAACCGTAAATTGCATCACATACAGATAAGCAGATCTAAGTTTGTAACAGTTTTAGTACAACATACTATAATATAATGTATTTGAGATTTTACAAAGGACTAAGACCCCTTCACATCATGTTTTTTGTGGAACCGTGTCTATCCATTGTAAAACTGATTGGTCTTTACTGGCATCCGATTGTGTCAGTTTTGTGATTGATCTGTTTTTGTCAGCTTTTTTCCCGTCCCCAAAATCGGAGCTTTTTCCGTTTATGGCTGGTTTCACATTACGATTTTTTTCCTATCTGTGGGGATCCTACTTTTCTCAGGACCCCACAGACAGGAAAATTATCGCATCGGGGGTAACTTCCGGATGCCATTTCTGTGTCCGGGTCCGTGATTTTCACGGATCCGAACACAGAAAGAGCTGGAAGGCAAGCCGAGCACTTTCACTCCCGCAATGTATATATATATATATGTATATATATATATACATTGCGGGAGTGAAATTAAGTAAAAGCAAGTGTTCAAAATAAAATATATATATGCTCACCTATCCAGCGAGTCCCCCGAAGCAGTCCATCTAGCTCTCGAGGGTTGAAGGACCTAGAAAGGCGAGGCTACCCAATCATCTGATTGGTCACATGAACGCAGTAACCAGTCATGTGACCGATAAGCTGATCAGTTAGCCCCGCCCAGTTAGGTCCTCAAGCCGGAAGATAGATGCCGACATGCTCAGTACACTAAAATCGGGTCCTTAAAATGATCAGCTGTTTTCTCGGACCCGTGCTCCATAGGCCTCCATGTAAATGGCTGCGGATCGGGTCGGATCCGATTCGGTCCGATTTGCTCCACTGTGCCCAAAATCAGAGCAGTCTCCAATTTTGGGTACAGCAAAAAATCGGACACAATCGGATCCGACACAAATCGGGTTACAATTAGGCCAAATTCGATTCGATGCATTGCCCATAGGGATACATGGAGGCAAAATCGGATCTGTGGCTGTCCATTTTACAACAGACAGCCACGGATCCAAGAAAATCACAATGTGAAAGCTGCCTATGTCCTGGCTTTAAAATCTCGCACACAAACAGACAGAAAAGGATCCGTTGCTGTCCATTTCAAATATCATGGAGCTCTATGGTGACGGATCAAAACGGATCTGAAAAAAAATTGGATCCAGAAAACGGATTTGATTTGCTGTACTGCACATGCTGAGAAGCAAGGTACAGCCCTATCTCTGCTAACTGATGACGGATCTGTGAAAAAAAGTATCCGTGGGCATCAGTGGCATCTGTTGGCACAGATCCTTGCCTGTCCGTGTGATCATTGAAATTCAAGGATCACAACGGATGTGCAAAAAACGTGATGTGAAGGTGGTCTGAGACTTACATACATCTTTAAGTGTCTTTGCTAAAAATTAACTGATCTCATTTTATCTTTTAACTAGCTTTAGGATGTTAATCCTGCTGTTCTGTTCTCATGTACTATACACTTGTATTGCTCCTGGGTCACTATGACCCGGTTTATTAAATCTTGATTTTAAATACTCTAACTCAATTACTCTTGTACCTTTTGCTTACTAGACTGTATGGGAACATGTTTGGAAATGGAAAAAAATAAAAATAAAATTGAAATTTTTTTTTTTTTATTCAGAAAAACTTAGTTATAAGCAAAACGAAAAATAGCAAACTACACATATATGGTAAAAAAACAAACCAAAACAAGCAAATCAAACATTTTGTGAAAAAAAAATTAAAGATAATAAACACTTCAATTTGAATATATTCACATGGTAATATTACTTTATGTATTCTTGCATGAAGAACAATAAACATGGGCTTTGCATAAGAATTTTTGGCATCCAGAACATGTAATACTTGTTTTATTATCACAAGAATAAGGGCAATGGCTGCACCTTTCTCTTTTTATTATTTCTTCCATCTGATTTGTTGTCTGGGGATCAGGTTCCTCATCAGTTTCTATTTCTGAATCTGAGTTTTCTACATTTTCTTCCACCTCACTAATGTAGTCCTCCTCTTCACTCACGTTTTCCACTGGAATGTCATCTGAATAAGAGTTATGGATGAACTCTACTAATTCAGTTTCATGCCATCTATGTCTAAGCATCATTTTGAAATTATACAGTCAAAACTTGCACGGGGTAGACAACACTGGAATAAAAAAAATCCTCTATAAGTAAACAATAATAATAAAATCTGAGAAAAAAAACAACCAGCATCAAAAACAAGATCTTCTACAGTACATCAAAACATACTTAACATGCTAATCATTCAGTCAGAGCAGTGAGAATACTACATCACTTGTAAACACATTGAGTCTTTCAAATGTAAATAACCCTCTACTTCAAAAAAACAGGTGGAGCCAAGGAAAAAAAAAACAGCTCTTAGGGCTCGGACACATTCATCAGAGTTTGACTGAGGAGACTCTGAAAGGGCTGGAGCAGTGACCCTGAACGGCTTCTCCCTCTCTGGATGGGGCAGTCAGCTGATTCTGTTTTTGTGCAGCTCCAGACTCCCCGTCCAGAGAGGGAGAGGCCGTTCAGGGTCACTGCTCCAGCCCTTTCAGAGTCTCCTCAGTCAAACTCGGATGTAACTAGGAAAATGTGTCCAAGCCCTTAGCTGAAATAAGTTTGTCAGCTTTGCAGACAGTATACACTGACCTATAGCTTACAGAATCACACAGTAATAACACTAAGTACATGTAAAAAAATAAAACTATTCCTTCACAATATACAATCTACCAACAGAATTGAATAAGAAAACCATAACAAGCTAGATACCTGTAAAAAGCCAAGATACAGCCTGGAACAGAGATGTGTGCAGAGCTGCTGTCCAAAGAAACTGAAAGGTCAAATGGCTAAGTGTGCTAGCATATGTGTACTGATAAGAGCAGAGAAGATAAGAACCCTTCTGAAAACAAGGAGATAAGCCAAAAAGACAGACTTACTTAGCGCAAAAAAATCATTTGGAGGCCTTTAGAGCTCAGCTTTACAAAATAAGGCCCTCTTACACAGCATGTTCTGCGCAGAATATACACGTGTAGTGCACACCTAGTGATCTCTCAGGATGCGCACTACATTTTAGTACAGACTGGGCACCAAAAATAATCAATATAAAGCCATTTTTATGGTGCACAGATCTCAATGCATACACCCGGCAGATCGTGTGTACGACCCCATTGAAATAATTTAGGAAATAAATAAATTGATATACAATAGTAGATGCAATAAATAGACCCAACTGAGATTATAACTCCTTTATTTCACTGAAAATATGGCCTCACAGCTGTAGAAATGATGCCGGGTCACTATGACCCGAAAACGACAAGTGTACAAATCGGCGTATAGCTAAAAGTAAACAAAAAAAAAAAAAATACTGATACATAGGTCCCCCCAAATGAGGAAAAAGTCAAGTAACCTCAAGTTTTAGAAACTTATAGAAAAATATCTACAGGGCACAAAAAAATTGTCTACGGGTCACTATGACCCGAACAGAACAGCAGGGTTAAGAAAACACTACACGGTTATGAAGTCTTATGAAAGTCTTATGACTCTGACCAATGAAAAATCTTCTAAGCAATAAATTATTATCATATAACATGAACTATGCTTATTTCTCAAAAATATACTGTCAGATGCTTTTTGCTACCTTATCTGAGAGCGGCATGAATTAGGCAATAGGACCATGAATCCAACGATGTATCATTAAGATTACTGGGGGAAGCTATTCTGATACAAGCAGAGCTAAGAAAGCTAACCCTGCCCACACCAGGCTCTGTATGTACATTGCTATAGACAATGAGCTGCTAATCACAAGTCGGACAACATGGCACAAGTCTGTCTGTACCTGTATGAAGAGACATATATATGTATTAAGAAATAAAAATAGCAATTAGCAAATTAAGCAACAAAAATGCAAAATCAATCAAAAATAACTTGTATAAATGTCATCTTTTTTTGCTCATTTTGCCCTCTACACAGAATTTAAAGGTTGTTGTATTATTATTCTTTGGCCGGTTCTGTATACTTTTCACAGAAAGCTTTCATCCACACCTACACAGTGACAAATTTAACTTGGCAGTCGGCTCAGTCTGTTTTTCAAATGTAAAATTGCAGCAGTAGCTCAGAAAACCCGAACCTGTCTGCCAATGACACCCTAAAGCTTATTCAACAAAAAGACAGCGCTGTGTGTTGTCAACCTTGAAGTTAATCATTTATCTGCTTTTAATAATCTACTGTGGTAAAGGTTAGGTCATATAAAAATAATATGCCTATTTTCATTGACCATCAAAGCTTTGCTGACTGCACACACTAAAAAGCTTAAATGAGAAATTATTTAAACTAGCTGCATAAAAAGTGCAGGAGCTGTCTAATCTCGCTACTAGTGGCTCATGCAAATTATCTCTTCAGAAAGTAAGAAGATGAACCCTAGTGCCACCTTTTGGAGGTACTGATCCTAAAAGTCATTTTAGGATTGCTACTTCCATTAGGTGGCACTAGAGTTCATCTTCTTCCACTCTGATGAGGCAATTTGCATATATAATTTCCCAGAGGAGCATTGTGGCTTTGAAGTCTCCTCATACTGGCATGTAAATCTCTTCATAAGGAGAAATGTCATCCCGTAGACTCCTAGTAGCTCATGCTCACTGTAGTTTTAACCCCTTCACGACCAAGAGCATAATAGTACCCCCTTAGCTGCCTCACTCCCTCTGATCCAAGCTCACACATTGAGCTGACATCATCCCCCACACATGTCAGCTGATCTGATCATCTGACATGTATTTAACAGCACTGATTGGATCAGAGATCCGATCGGCACTGTTAACCCTTTAGATTGCGCTGTCAATTATTGACAGTGAGACCTAAAGCACCATAGCGGGGATCACGCTTTGGCAGCCTGTAATGTGATCATATGCCCTCGATGCTTTGCCATGACAGCCCAGGGTCAACTTGTAGAAACCTAAAATATCATTTTGACATGTTAGTTTTACAAAATAGTGCATAAACCCTAAAAACAATTGTGTAAGGGTCACACTTGGAAGGCTGATTGCGGTTACCGCATCCAGATCTGGATGTGGTAATCGCAAGTGCCTTCAGACACATTTTGCCTACAAAAATAATTTTTCTTTAAAAATTTCTGAATTTTTTTCACCACTTGGGTAAAAGTAAAAGAATACATGTTTGGTTTCTATGAACTTGTAGAAACCTGAAATATCATACTGACATGTTAGTTTTACAATATAGTGAATAAAACCCTAAAAAGAATTGTGTAAGGGTAGGGTCACACTTGGAAGGCTAATTGCGGTTACCGCATCCAGATCCGGATGCGGTAATCGCAAGGGCCTTCAGACACATTTTGCCTACAAAATGTGTTCCTAAATCCGCATGCGGTAACCGGATTGCACCATAATGTTGATTCTGGTGGGCGGATGCGGATCTTCCCGGATTTCCTGCATGGGTTTTGAGGCGGGGAATGAATTCGGCTAAAATCAGATTCTCCCAGATTCACCCGGATCCGGCTCAAACCCATTCATTGACTCCTATGTTATTATGTGCCGGATTGCGCCGGATCCAACACAATCCGAGACAATCCGATTTTGTCCATGTTGTGTGCTGTGGTTTACGATCCGGGTGCCGCAACTCAGCTCCACTCACATTTGCGGTTTACATTTCAAAACTGGAATACGGATGAGAACACTGTGCAAAAACCATTGCCTGCATGATTTTTACTGCAGGCAATGAAACCGGATGCCAGTACCGGATTGCATGTAGTGCAATCCTATTTTATAATGGGCTCCTATGGGCTGCGGATCCTGATCACCCCCTCTAGAGACATGCTACCTACTCAGGTGGGCATGTAAGGGGTTAATATTCCCTGTACTGTACAGAATAGCTGACTCCTGTAGCCTCTGTACATTTTTATCAATGAAGCCGGCGGCTCCCCTGACAGTTGTGCATAGTATACGTCATGTACGTATACTATGTGCCGCTGTTCGAGGTCCTGCAGGCTTTTACAGTAGATCTATGGTGGCTCAGTAGTTAGCACAGAATGGTGGCTTAATGGTTAGCACTGTATGGTGGCTCAGTGGTTAACACTGTGTGGTGCCTCAGTGGTTAGCACTGTATGGTGGCTCAGTAGTTAGTACTGTATGGTGGCTCAGTGGTTAGCACTGTATGGTGGCTCAGTGGTTAGCACTGTATATGGTGGCTCAGTGGTTAGCACTGGATGGTGGCTCAGTGGTTAGCACTGGATGGTGGCTCAGTGGTTAGCACTGTATATGGTGACTCAGTGATTAGCACTGTGTAATAGCACTCATTGCCTGAGTCAATTCTGAGTCTTCTGTTTCATGAATAGAATGCAAGAGTGACACTCAGGACTGACATAGGCATCCCGCGCGGCATCGCTCAATCCGATTGGTCGCCGCGGCCAGCAGCGACCAATCAGAGAAGCGCCTTGCACTTTGGCGGAAGTTGTGAATTCATGTCTCCCGCCAAGGCGCGAGCCGTGAGCGCCGATTGGTCACCGCTGACCACGGCGACCAATCAGCGCTTGCGACGCTTGGTTTAAATGGCGCTTGGCTGATTGGTCGCCGCTGGCTGCGGCGACCAATCAGTGAAGCGACACAGCATTGGTGGGAGATTTAAAGCTGGCTCAGTGGTAAGCACTGTATATGGTGGCTCAGTGGTTAGCACTGTATACGGTGGCTCAGTGGTTAGCACTGTGTGGTGGCTCAGTGGTTAGCACTGTATATGATGTCTCAGTGGTTAGCACTGTATGGTGGCTCAGTAGTTAGCACGGAATGGTGGCTCGGTGGTTAGCACTGTATAGTAGTTCAGTGGTTAGCACTGTATGGTGGCTCAGTGGTTAACACTGTATATGGTGGCTCAGTGGTTAGCACTGTATATGATGTCTCAGTGGTTAGCACTGTATGGTGGCTCAGTAGTTAGTACAGAATGGTGGCTCAGTGGTTAGCACTGTATGGTGGCTCAGTGGTTAGCACTGTATACGGTGACTCAGTGGTTAGCAGTGGTTGCTCCTGGGATCTGTTGCAGCCATTTTTCCAACTTAGGGGTCACTGCTTCGAGTGCTTATATCACTACTGGAATCACTGCTGCCTTTTCCTTATACATCATGTCCAGTTCTTCTTTGAGGCCCTGATACTTTTCTAGCTTCTTATATTCATTTTTTCTGATGTTACTGTCACTTAGCACTGCCATATCTATTATCATTGCTCTCTTCTGATCCTTGTCTACTAACCCGTTATCTGGTTGGTTAGCCAACACCTGCTTATCCATCTGGATCTTGACGTCTCACAGGATTTTAGCCCTTGAATTCTCCGCCAATTTCTCTTGGTTCTTCCACATGGACTTAGGGGGACATAGTCCATATGCAGTACAGATGCTCCACTCCACTCCATGGGGTCATTCTCCTTTTCCTGGCAGGGTATCATGCAGCACCAAGGACTTCACTAAGGTTCACACAGGTTGCTCAGGCCCCTCATTGACTGGGGTTCTGATTGGTATCTAGGATATGGACCTTCCTGGTCCATACGTTCATCCATGTATATTGGGGGTTGTTTTGATCATTGAGACCATGGATACAGGGACTACTGGAGTCCATGTGATGATTATGTAGGGATTAATTGACTCTTGTTCTTCTTTTTGCCTTATGGCATTATTCCTTCACCTATGCATTTAGGCTTAAGTATTTTGGGAGTATGCTTATTTAAACTCACTATCTTGCATTTGGGAGGAATATTGGGTAGTGAGTCAGTTGTCTCTGATAATACATTAGGTTGCTAGCACTCTGCCCCTTATAATTAGTAGAACTTCAATAGTCCCCATTAGTTCTATATTAAAAGTAAGTTTGGTACTGGGCTGCCTTCTCTCAACATTTTCTGTACCCCCCTTCACCTGTGTATATATACTGTAGTTTATTGTGAATATCCAGTTCTAGCTCTTGCAATTACTACTTATGTGATTCTATTGCTACATGGTTTAATTTTAAAATTATTTTTAACACAAAGGACAAAAAGCGCATATAGTACCCAAAGTAAACATAGGAAGAAAGACAATGTTTGATAATGCTTAATACAAAATGTAATAAATCAAAAAAGACACATTGAAGCTCAATACATCTAAAAGTTACATCAGGACAAAGAGAAGGGCATGAGGGAAACTACGAGACAAAGCTAGTGCTTTAAATATACCAGTCACATATATAGGCAGATATGTCAGCAGTTACAACCAATGCTTCTGAGATGACTGAAGGGACAACCAGATCAAAGACAATGGTCTACGTTGGTGAATACATAGATCATACAAAGATAGACCGAAGGACAAACATAATCCATACAGCTAACCTGAATAAACAGCAAGTAACAGTATTAAATCACAGTAGTTAAATCTTTTGCTTAAGGATTAGTTGAGAGAGCACCAACAATTTCATCTATAAGTAGCATAGAGACAATCATACCTATGAAATGCAGGCAGCACCAATAGTGCCAGGAAAAAGTGCTCACTTTGGTATATGCTACATTTTATGGACACTTCTGCTAGTTGTCTTGAGTTGCCTACTAGTGTTGTCCTCATGAGTCCCATTGAGTTTCTGAGGAGGGTTCTAAATTTCCTGTTGACATTGTAGAGTGCCAACCATTCACAAATTCATGTGTTCAGCATTGAGTCATAGGCTTTCCTGTAGGCAATCCACACTGAGCTTAAATTGGTTTGTCTGGATCTTGAGCCTTGAGCGACTGCTCTATCTACTAGTAGCTGGTGCATAGAGCCTGTGGTGTTTTTCCCAATGCCTTTCTAAGCTGCATTCATGTACTGATTCATATGATTTTGTGGGTGGTGGCTATGATGCCCGACAAGAGTTTCCACTTGGTTGTAAGGCAGGTTATTGGGCAGTAGTCTGATGGAATTTTTCCTTTGTTAGGATCCTTCATGATCAGCACTGTTCTTCCTTGTGTTAGCCAAGCTGGGTAGTGGCCTGCTTCTAGCAGTTGGTTCATCTCTTTTGCCAGGTGTTCATGTACTGCTGAATTTCTTTAGCAAGTAGGTGTGAATTATGTCTGGGTCAGGTGCTGTCCAGCTCTTTGTGTTCTTGACACGTTCTTTGATGTCTACTTCAGTAATGGTGACTGGTTCTTGTTCTAGATGGTGATGGTAGGTATTGATACAAGTGTTCTACTGGCATCTTCCAGCATACAGTCTGGAGGTAATTCTCAGCTGAGCCTTGGCAGTCAGTCTCTGGGGTTCATGTTATTTAGTTTAGCCATGATTTTCTGTTTCAGATAAGCTGTTGTACCCTCTAGTAACAGAATTGCATCAGGATTTTCAGGGGTTGCACAATGTTGTTCTTCCAGGTCTTCCTGTGATGTGGATGTGAAGTGAAGTTGATATATCTAAGATTATGATAATAGCTTTCTCTTTATGGAATTGAAATGTTGGGTGACAAGTTGTTTCTCATTCAATAGACAAGAAGGTCTTTTATCCATCCATAGTTTCCACATATGCTTCACGTATCCTCTCTCATTTGATCTGCTGTCGTAGTAGCATTTTATCAGATCCAGTTCCCTTTCCTTGTCCATGTATGGTTTGTTCAAGTAGCTCATTTATCATCAGATTGTCGTGGTTCCTAAACATCTGACGCAGACCTTGTTAATTCGGGCGACGTCCTAGCCGGCATCATTGTCCTTGTCCATGCCACTTTCATGTTTTTTGAGGTAGGCATTATAGTGTTAGGAGTCTTGTCAAGGATCCCTACTGTTATAAACCATGTTCCAAATTATTATGCAAATGGCTTTTAAAGTGTAATAAGGTTTTTTTTTTATCTTTCAATGAAACGTATTGATGGTATTGTGTCTCAGGGTTCTTTGGATCACTGAAATCAATCTCAGATACCTGTGATAATTAGTTTGTCAGGTGAGCCCAATAAAAGGAAAACTGGATGTTCCACAATATTGAGCAGGCCACAGTTTTCAAGTAACATGGGAAAGAAAAAGGATCTCTCTGCTGCTGAAAAGCACCAAACAGTGCAATGCCTTGGACAATGGATGAAAACATTAGATAATTGCACGAAAACTTAAGTGTGATCATCATACTTTGAAGAGATTTGTGGCTGATTCTGAGCACAGACGTGTTCGTGCAGATAAAGGCAGAATGAGGAAGGTTTCTGCCAGGCAAGTTCATCGGATTAAGAGGGCAGCTGCTAAAAAGGCCTTATTTGAAGCTGCTGGTGCCTCTGGAGTCCCTCAAACCTCAAGGTGTAGGATCCTTCAAAGGCTTGCTGTGGTGCATAAACCTACTATTCGGCCACCCCTAAACAGTGCTCACAAGCAGAAACGGTTGCAGTGGGCCCATACATACATGAAGACTAATTTTCAAACAGTTTTGTTTACTAATGAGTGCTGAGCAACCTAGATGGTCCAGATGGATGGAGTAGTGGATGGTTGGTGGATGGCCACCATGTCCCAACAAGACTGCGACGTCAGCAAGGAGGTGGAGGGGTCATGTTTTGGGCCGGAATCATTGGGAAACAGCTGGTAGGCCCCTTTAAGGTTCCTGAAGGTGTGCAAATGACCTCTGCAAAGTATATAGAGTTTCTGACAGAGAACTTTCTTGCATGGTACAAAAAGCAAAAACGTGCCTTCAGGAACAAAATTATCTTTATGCATGACAATGCACCATCTCATGCTGCAAAGAATACCTCTGGGCCATTGACAGGTATGGTCATAAAAGGAGATAAACTCATGGTGTGGCCACCATCTTCCTCTGACCTCAACCCTATAGAGAACCTTTGGAGTATAATCAAGCAAAAGATCTATGAGGGTGGGAGCCAGTTCACATCAAAACAGCAGCTCTGGGAGGCTATTCTGACATCGTGTAAAGAAATACAAGCAGAAACTCTCCAGAAATTCATAAGTTCAATGGATGCAAGAATTGTGAAGGTGATATCAAATGAGGGTTCCTATGTTAACATGTAACTTAGCCTGTTAGGATGTTTTGGAGTTAAATAGCATTTTATTTCAGTGAATGTGACCTCCTAATGCTGCAAATTCAATAAATGAGCATTTTCAGTTCTCTTAAACATATCAAATGTTTAGAATTAGAAACTCTACTGTGCCTAATAATTTGGAACAGTGCATTTAGATTTATTTTTAATTTTGAAGATTATACTGTTATCATTGGGGGGTTTCTTCAATAAAATTCGATGTGTACTCGAATATATAACGGGTGATGATATTTATTATACTGACTGTCATTTGCACCGACCATTTAGGAAAATCAGTGAAAAAGAACATTTGCATAATAATTTGTAACATGGTATATATATAGGTGGATTTTCTTGGTATATTGTTGATTGTACAGCAGCGCAGTTGGATTCCACATATTTCCTCTATTTTCTCTTCCCCCCTACATAGTGCTCTTCTGTTACTAAGTAAAAAAAGAAATAAAAAACACACTTTTAAAAACATTGATATTACTACCATGCAGTTGGTTTCCAAATATTTTCTCTTTTTTTCTACTATTACTTTGATCTGTGGATACTGCAGCAGATGTTTGGAGTCTTTTATACTGCTTGTGTGTGACACAATTCTCTAAGGTGAGCAGTTTCATTTCATCTTACCTGTCATTGTTTTTATCAAGTAAGACCCTATTGCTGTTTCTATCCCAGTTATTGATTCACTTATCTAGGGGATAGGTAGGGCATTTAGACAGCGCGCAGCCACCAGAGGGTGCCATCCGTTTTCCTAATTTGCAGTTTGAGAATTCTCCTAGAAGGCCGAGTTTTGCAATGCCTTGGGAGTGGGATTAGGCCATTCTCTTCACTGGGTGTTAACCTGACAGCTGGTGCAAAGAACTTGTAAAATGTTGACTCTCTGCAGTCGAGTGTACTTGAATCTTTTATGCATGAGTACAAATGAATGTTTGATAATGGGCATTTCCACAATCAAGGCAATGTCAGCAGTGTGACCAGGTCATTTGCTTTGTCCTCAGTGCTCCTCCTGCGCCGGTGATGAGGTAAGCATTCCGATAGAAGATACAGAATTTACATGGGTGAAGACTTGTTGGGAGACAGTATCGGGGGTAATGTGTAAGAGGACAGTATGAAGCGGAAGTGTACGGGGACAATATATATGGAGTAAGTGTTAAAGGCTACAGTATAGATATTGCTTGTGGGGAAGGTATTAAATAGGGGATGTGAAGAGATTGCACAGTTTAGAGACACAACAGTTTATGGAAGACAAAGTTTAAGGGAACAGTGTGAAGAGGTGTTCCAGTATGGAAAGGGAAAATGTGGAAGGGGGACACTTAAAGAGAATCAGTTGCATGTCCAGATTCTATTGAACTGCAGATATGGGGTCAGCGCTGGACTGGGGTGTCTGGGTCCCACCAGGGAAATTGACTGCAGTAGCCCTCTCTTCAGCTATATGCAAATACCTGTTAGCCATTATACCCCTTATATTGGCAGCTCCTGCACATCATTGTGCACTCACCGTAGCTGCAATGTACAATTACTGTACTTTACATTAAAGAGATTCTTTGGTGAAAACAAGTTATCAGCGATGCACAGGTTCGGAAAGTGATGACTTATTTATTGGTGGAATCCGACCAGTGGAAACCGCACTGTCAGAAGAATGTGGCACTTTCATCTCCATTATAAAATGCAGTGGCCGTTAATGATGTGATTGCAGCTCCATTCATCATCATTGGGGCTTCCAGAAAAAGTCAAACACAGCACTCACAGACACTGAGGCAATGAGCGGATCAGTGGTCGAGCTGTTCATCAGCTCCAGTCTAATGGGGAGAAAACAAAACTATCACTAAGGTAATCTTTAAAGACGATGATTTTAATGTGTTCATTGTGTGTGTTTTAATTTTTTTTCTATTAAAATAAATTTTTAAGGATCTACCTCAGGATTCTGTGCTGGATATTTTTCTTTTTTTGGACACGTTATAGGAATTAAAAGTTGCACATTCATCAGTTGGATCCCCACCAATAAATAGCTTATCACTTACCCTTAGACCACGTGCCCATGTTGAGTATTTGATGAATTTTTTACTTCAGCATTTGTAAGACAAAACCAGGAGTGAAACAATCAGACATAATTTTTTTTTCTGTATTTTTTCACTACTCTGGTTTTGTCTTACAAATACTAACATAAAAATTTCACTAAATGCTCAACATGTGCACATTAGCAAATGGAAAACAAGCGGTGTCAGAGATTTGGAGCGCTAAAGAAACCACGGGTTGGTGATTAAATTACCGATAATTTATTACACGAACAGCAGGGGTCCAGTATGCCACAACGCGTTTCGACGCACAGATGCGTCTTTCTCAAGTGCAAACATAGTATAACCGTGTATTAAGTTCCTCCAGTTGCAGTGTGGCGCAATATCTGTTTTTTCTTTTAATTACAACATGTGCACATGGCCTTAGAAGAGATGATTACTTGCTTTCTCTGGAAAACCTCTGTAAGTGCATCAGGGGCGGACCCAGACTGTAGTGGGCCCTGGTGCAAGAAATTTTTCGGGGCCCCCCCCCCACACACGCACACACTCAGCCAGGCGCGCACACACATGCACACTCTGCCAGGCGCGCACACACATGCACACTCTGCCAGGCGCGCACACACATGCACACTCTGCCAGGCGCGCACACACATGCACACTCTGCCAGGCGCGCACACACATGCACACTCTGCCAGGCGCGCACACACATGCACACTCTGCCAGGCGCGCACACACATGCACACTCTGCCAGGCGCGCACACACATGCACACTCTGCCAGGCACGCACACACATGCACACTCTGCCAGGCACGCACACACATGCACACTCAGCCAGGCGCGCACACACATGCACACTCAGCCAGGGACATACAGTCTAGATATGCATTGCAGGACTTACAGTGCAGACTCAACTTGCTGCCCCCCCCCCCCATTTACCCTGCTTCTCCCTCTTGTGCCTCCCCATTCTCCTGTTTCCCTCTTGTGGCCCCCCCATTCACTCTGCTTCTCCCCTCTTGTGACCCCCTATACGCCTGCTTCTCCCCTCTTGTGCCCCCATTCACCCTGCTTCGATCCCCTTGTGCCCCCCATTCACCCTGCTTCATCCCTCTTGTGCCCCCCATTCACCCTGCTTCTCCCTTGTGCCCCCATTCACCTGCTTCATCCTCTTGTGCCCCCCCCATTCACCCTGCTTCTCCCCTTGTGCCCCCATTCACCCTGCTTCATCCCTCTTGTGCCCCCCCATTCACCCTGCTTCTCCCCTTGTGCCCCCCCATTCACCCTGCTTCGTCCCCCTTGTGCCCCCCATTCACCCTGCTTCATCCCTCTTGTGCCCCCCCCATTCACCCTGCTTCTCCCCTTGTGCCCCCATTCACCCTGCTTCATCCCTCTTGTGCCCCCCCCCATTCACCCTGCTTCTCCCCTTGTGCCCCCATTCACCCTGCTTCATCCCTCTTGTGCCCCCCCATTCACCCTGCTTCTCCCCTTGTGCCCCCCCATTCACCCTGCTTCTTCCCTCTTGTGGCCCCTGTTCCCCCACCCCTGCTGTCTTCGGCTCATTGGCGCTTACCTTGTCCTGCTCCTAGAGTGTCCTCAGGCAGCCGGCACCTCTGCAGCATCAGCGCTTCCGGGTCAGGAGGAGCTCAGCTGCTGTATCCAAGCTGAGCTCACACACTGATCCCGGAAGTGCCAGCACGCAGGGGAATCAGTGCAGGCGCAGTGTCCCAGCAGTATTCAATAAATCCTGGGCTGGGACACTGCCTGCTGCTCCGACACCCCCCTGCATCTCAGGAGAGAGCTCAGGGGGCGGGGCCCGGCGGCGGGACGGCGGTGATTCCTCACAGGAGAGGGGGGTCCCCTCTGGACCCCTCCGGACCCCCCCCCCCCGCCCCAGGGCTCACTCATATTGAATCCTCCTCCGCCTCCATTGCTTCTCCTTTTGCGGCCACTACCACCGACCTGTCAGGGAGCGGAACGGACCTTCAGGGGCCCCCTAGCTGGCCGGGGCCCTGGTGCAGCTGCACCAGCTGCACCACGGTAGTTCCGCCCCTGAAGTGCATCTCTGCTATTATGTAATAGTCAACGGACAGTTGGGGTTAAACATCCAAGTATTTGATATCTATTGGATATAAAAAAAATCTATTTGATATCAGAAAAATCGAATTACCTTCCACAATACACTATACCAAGACCAATAATACCACATAGAAGGGAGAAATATCATCATGACCATAGCACATATCACCACTACATAGTGCCCGAATAATGCCACATACAAGGCACAAATACTGCCAAACCATGACCAGAGCACATAATACCACCACATAGTGATGAAATACTACCACGTACACTCTAACCGCAGTCTCCAATATCATGTCCGCTCTCTATCTGAAACTCAACCTTTCCCAAACTGAACTTCTTCTGCTCCCACCCCCTGCCAACCTCCTTAAACCTGATATCTCTCTCTCGGTGTGCGACATTACGATAACGCGCAGTCAGCAGGCTCGCAGTCTGGGTGTTATGTTGGACACTGATCTCTCCTTCACCCCATATATACAATCTCTCACCAGCTCCTGTCGCTTGCACCTGAAAAATATCTCCAGAATTCGCCCTTTCCTCACCATGGAAACAACTAAAACCCTCACCGTGGCCCTGATTCATTCCCGCCTTGACTACTGTAATTCTTTATTAGCTGGCCTCCCCGCAGTAAGCTTTCTTCTCTCCAGTCTATCCTCAATGCAGCAGGCAGGGTCACCTATCTAGCAAACCGTTACTCAGATGTTTCTGCTCTGTGCCAGTCACTGCATTGGCTATCCGTACACTATAAAGTCCAATTCAAATTACTTGTTGTCACCCACAAAGCTATTCATGGTGCGGCACTTCCCTACCTCTCTACCCTCATCTCTGTCTACCACCCCACCCGTCCCCTTCGCTCTGAATGCGACCTCAGACTAACATCGGCATTAATCCGAACCTCCCATTCCCGACTCCAAGACTTCTCTCGAGCTGCACCAATCCTCTGGAATGCTCTACCCCAAGAAATTAGGACCATCGACAACTTGCATAGCTTCAGACACTCCCTAAAAACACACCTCTTCAGGGTGGCCTATCCTTCTCCCTAACAGTAGTCATTTAGACATAAGATATTCACTGTCATAAGCCCCTGTACTTTGTGTTCCCATCCCGTCTTAGATGGTAAGCTCCTTCGAGCAGGGTCACCTTCATTTTTTGCCTTATTATTGTATTTCCTACATTGACTCTATGTTTATTGTATGGAACTACTGTTCTGTATTATCTACCATTCTGTAGCGTATATTTTTCTTATACGTACCATTGTACTGTAAAGCGCTGCGGAATATGTTGGTGCTATACAAATAAAGTTTTATTATTATTATTATTATTATTATCCCACCATAAAAAGACCACATATTACCACCACATAGTGATCAAATAATACCACGCACAAGGGATGAAAATTACCACACCATGATCAGAGCACATAATGCCACCACATAGTGACCAATAATAGTACAATAATGAAAATTTTAAAAATCTCTGCATATTGGGTCAGTGTAAAGGTAATACAGCGATTATAAGTGACATACACAGGAGCTCTGTATATAGTGTCTAGTGTACAGGTAACACTGTTATCACCGGTGACATTATACACAAGAGCTTGGTATACAGTGTCAGTGTACAGGTAAGGCAGAGATCACCGGTGACTTTATACATAGGAGCTCTGTAGGGAGTGTCAGTGTACAGGTAATGCAGAGATCACCTAAGACATTACTCCCAGGAGGACTGTATATAGTGTCAGTGTACAGGTAAAACAGTGATCACCAGTGAAATTATACACAGGAGCTCTGTATATAGTGTCAGTGTACAGGTAATATAATGATCACTAGTGACATTATACGCAGGAGCTCTGTATACAGTATATTGTCATTGTATAGGTAATGCAGAGATTACCAGTGACATTATTCACAGGAGCTCTAGATACAGTGTCAGTGGGTGTATATAGGTAATACACCTACTCACCAGTGATGTCTCTAGGTGAAGTCATTCATCTTCAGGTTTCTTCCTTATCTGGTGCAGACCGATATCATATCTTCCAAGCCAGGGCTCATCCCTGCAGAAAATAACACAGTTATCTATAACTAATCACTTCCAGAGCATATTCCACACTTTTCCCAAGATTTCTACACCACATCAAATGACAAAAAAAACGAAATAGTGCCAACCTGAACAGTACCAGGACATCCCTTTTGTTCCTCTCATTGAAAACAGTATTCTCAAATTATATTACAGCAGTAATAATGTTCCCTAATTGGCCCCTACAGTATATATGTCCCCACTTGCCACCATAAACCAATAGTGCATGTTCCACATTCTGGTCCCCATATAGTAATAATGTCCCCCATCCTAGGCCCCTAAGTTTCTCCATCCTGGGCCCCTATGGTCCTCCATTCTGGTCCCCTATGTTGCCCCATTCTAGGTCCCCAGACTGACATAACATCTTTTCCAGCCATCTAGGTAGATTACAACAAAGACACATCTGACTCCTCACATTTCCATCCGCGTCCCCATCTATTCCCAAACTGGATAAACTCCTCATCCTGCTGATGCCCCAATACTGAGCTGCTGCTGCTGTATGTGTCCATATTACTGCACCTCCTGTGTGACACAAAAACAATGCCACCACTGTGCCCCCACATAATAATACCACCACTGTGCCCCTTACATGGAAATAATGCCTCATTTGGTTCCTACGGTGGTAAAATTGCCCCCTAGAAAATATTAATGCGCCGTGCAGGTGCCCTAGAAAAGTGTCAACATTTTGCTCTTAGAAAGTAATAATGCCCCATGTTCACCTATTGTCACTCACAATACCCTGAGTGTCCCTATAACAAGAATGGTTAAGTGCCTACTAACATTTACCCATGTCCCCGGAGGTCCCCCATGCACACAGTACCTATAGCGTCCCTATATAAAGTATATAAGTCTCCCATCCTGCTTAATACTGTCCCCTATCCTGGTATATATTGTATGGAATGTTTCCCATTCTGGTGTATCTGTTCTTCATACTGGTATATATATATGCATCCATCCTGGTATATATATGTTATAAACCCCATCCTGGTATATATGTCCCCCATTCTGGGCTGGGCCCCTGCCTCATATATATGGGCCTCGTCCTTGTATATATTGTCCCCCATCCTGGGCTGGGTTCCTATCTCATATATATGGGCCCCTTCCTGTATACATATATATATTTGACAAAGGGCGTGTGTGCCCGATATGTGGCCATCTTCTGTCCATTTGAAGCCGGAATAAAAGACTACTGACATTGCAAATCGAAAGGAGTGCTGCAGTGAAATTCTTAAAGCTGTATATATCTAATATATAAAGCTGAATGTGTGTGTGTGTATGTGTGTGTGTATATCCGGGATTGGCATCTACACCGTTGCAACTACAGCCGCAAAATTTTGCACAGTCACACGTCTGGACCCCGGGAGCGTCATAGGCTATGTTGTGAGGCGAAAGTTTAACCCTGCGCATTCCAGTTCACCAAACAATTTTGCCCCTATCTACATAATGGGGAAAAAGTGAATGGAAAAGTGTTGGAGGAAAATCGACAGCTGTCAGCTATAGAGACAAAATTTTGCACAGTCAAACGTCTGGACCCAGGGAGTGTCATAGGCTATGTTGTGAGGCGAAATTTTAACCCCGCGCATTCCAATTCACCAAACAATTTTGCCCCTATCTACATGATGGGGAAAAAGTGACAGTTACCAGTTGACAGTTGTGAATGAGAGGGGCTTAATGATAGCGCCAAAGACTAACAGCACATACCAGCATATAGTCACTAAGGTGGGGCCCCAACATGAGATATTCACCACACACAGGGACATGTATACACACCACACGCACACAAAGAGTAACAGTAAGTGTATACTCGCTAAAGTGCAGCCCCAACATTGGATACTCACCACGCACCCGAACAAACACACACACACCACAAAGAGACACACACAACACAGAGACACACACACACCCCCAAGGGGACACACACACACTCTATAGCGACACATGCACTCACCCCACAGGGGCACACACACACCACAAAGAGACACACATAACACAGACACACACACCACACAGACCCCCACACAGGGACATACACACATAGCCACCCTATAGGGACACATGCACTCACCCCACAGGGACACACACACCACAAAGAGACACACACACACACCACACAGACCCCCCCACAGGGACACACACACATATACACCCTATAGGGACACATGCACTCACCCCACAGGGACACACACACACCACAAAGAGACACACACAACAGAGACACACACACACACAGACCCGCCCCCACACAGGGACACACACATACACACCCTATAGGGGCACATGCACTCACCCCACAGGGACACACACACACCACAAAGAGACACACACCACAGGGACACACATCACACAGACTTCCCCCACAGGGACACACACACATACAAGCCCCAGGGACATACACACCACAAAGACAGACACAGATGTGCACAAATCACCTCACACAACTCGCCTCATACGTGTGCTATCTTTATTTTCCAAACATAAACATATGATTAAAAACAGCAAATGTGCAACACATGTGCCATAAAGGGAATTAAGGCAGATGTCAGTCACCTGAGCTGTCTATTATGTGTATGTGTGAGGTAACATATACTGCCCGGCCAGGGGGAGGCTTACTGTTGGCTGTAAATTTATTAGGCTGCCTATAGCAACCAATCACAGCTCAGCTTCTATTTTCCTACAGGTCATTAATATGATATATTCAAATTCTATTTTGTTACAGCTAACAGCAGTTATTTATTAACCCGGGCGTAGCCGGGTACTACAGCTAGTCTAATATATAAAGCTGAATGTGTGTATGTGTGTGTGTATGTATGTATGTATATCCAGGATTGGCATCTACACCGCCGCAACTACAGCCACAAAATTTTGTACAGTCACACGTCTGGACCCCGGGAGCGTCATAGGCTATGTTGTGAGGCGAAATTTTAACCCTGCGCGTTCCAGTTCACCAAACAATTTTGGAGCTATCTATATAATGGGGAAAAAGGGAAAGGAAACGTGTGGGAGGAAAATCGACAGCTGTCAGCTACAGCTACAAAAATTTGCGCAGTCACACGTCTGGACCCCGAGAGCATCACAGGCTATGTTGTGAGGCGAAATTTTAACCCTGCGCGTTCCAGTTCACCAAACAATTTTGCCCCTATCTACATAATGGGGAAAAAGTGAATGGAAAAGTGTTGGAGGAAAATCGACAGCTGTCAGCTATAGAGACAAAATTTTGCACAGTCACACGTCTGGACCCCGGGAGCGTCATAGGCTATGTTGTGAGGCGAAATTTTAACCCCGCGCATTCCAATTCACCAAACAATTTTGCCCCTATCTAAATAATGGGGGAAAAGTGACAGTTAACAGTTGACAGTTGTGAATGAGAGGGGCTTAATGATAGCACCAAAGACTAACAGCACATACCAGCATATAGTCACTAAGGTGGGGCCCCAACATGAGATATTCACCACACATGGGGACATGTATACACACCACACGCACACAAAGAGTAACAGCAGGTGTATAGTCGCTAAAGTGCAGCCCCAACATTGGATACTCACCACGCACCCGAACAAACACACCCCCAAGGGGACACACACACCCTATGGGGACACATGCACTCACCCCACAGGGACACACACATACAACAAAGAGACACACATAACACAGACACACACACCACACAGACCCCCCCCCACAGGAACACACACACATAGCCACCCTATAGGGACACATGTACTCACCCCACAGGGACACACACACCACAAAGAGACACACAACACACAGATCCCCCCACAGGAACACACACACCATAGCCACCCTATAGGGACACATGCACTCACCCCTCAGGGACACACACACACTACAAAGAGACACACACAACACAGAGACACACACCCCACACAGACACCCCCCCACAAGGACACATACACACCCTATAGGGACACATGCACTCACCCCACAGGGACACACACATGCACCACAAACAGACACACACAACACAGATACGCACACACCACACAGACCTCCCCACAGGGACACACACACATACACACCCTATAGGGACACATGCACTCAGCCCACAGGGACACACACACCACAAAGAGACACACACAACAGAGACACACACCATACAGACCCCCCCACAGGGACACACACACACACACACACCACAAAGAGACACACACAACAGAGACACACACCACACAGACCCCCCCCCACACAGGGACACACACATATACACCCTATAGGGGCACATGCACTCACCCCACAGGGACACACACACACCACAAAGAGACACACACAACAGGGACACACACCACACAGACCCCCCCCCACAGGGACACACACACATACACACCCCAGGGACGCACACACCACACAGACAGACACAGATGTGCACAAATCACCTCACACAACTCGCCTCATACGTGTGCTATCTTTATTTTCCAAACATAAACATCTGATTAAAAACAGCCAATATGCAACACATGTGCCATACAGGGAATTAAGGCAGATGTCAGTCACTTGAGCTGTCTATTATGTGTATGTGTGAGGTAACATATACTGCCCGGCCAGGGGGAGGGTTTACTGTTGGCTGGAGATTTATTAGGCTGCCGTCTGGACCCCGGGAGCATCATAGGCTATGTTGTGAGGCGAAATTTTAACCCCGCGCATTCCAATTCACAGAACAATTTTGCCCCTATCTACATAATGGGGAAAAAGTGACAGTTACCAGTTAACAGTTGTGAATGAGAGGGGCTTAATGATAGTGCCAAAGACTAACAGCACATACCAGCATATAGTCACTAAGGTGGGGCCCCAACATGAGATATTCACCATGCACGGGGACATGTATACACACCACACGCACACAAAGAGTAACAGCAAGGGTATAGTCGCTAAGGTGCAGCCCCAACATTGGATACTCACCACGCACCTGAACAAATACACACACACCACAAAGAGACACACACAACACAGAGACACACACACCCTATAGCGACACATGCACTCACCCCAGAGGGACACACACACACACCACAAAGAGACACACACAACACAGACACACACACCACAAAGAGACACACACAACACAGAAAACACACACACCCCAAGGGGACACACACACTCTATAGCGACACATGCACTCACCCCACAGGGACACACAACACACACACCACAAAGAGACACACACAACACAGACACACACACCACACAGAGCCCCCCCCACAGGGACACACACACATAGCCACCCTATAGGGACACATGCACTCACCCCACAGGGACACACACACACAACACAGACACACACCACACAGACCCCCCCCACAGGGACACACATACATAGCCACCCTATAGGGACACATGCACTCACCCCACAGGGACACACACATACACACACCTCAGGGACACACACAACACACAGACAGACACAGATGTGCACAAATCACCTCACACAACTCGCCTCATACGTGTGCTATCTTTAATTTCCAAACATAAACATCTGATTAAAAACAGCCAATGAGCAACACATGTGCCATATAGGGAATTAAGGCAGATGTCAGTCACATGAGCTGTCTATTATGTGTATGTGTGAGGTAACATATACTGCCCGGCCAGGGGGAGGGCTTACTGTTGGCTGGAGATTTATTAGGCTGCCTATAGCAACCAATCACAGCTCAGCTTCTATTTTCTTACAGGTCATTAATATGACATATTCAAATTCTATTTTGTTATAGCTAACATCAGTTATTTATTAACCCGGGCGTAGCCGGGTACTACAGCTAGTATATATATATATATATATATATATATATATATATATATATATATCCCCTATCCTGGCTGGCTCCCTGTATATATATATATAATATATATATATATATATATATATATATATGTCCCCCATTATGGCTGGTCCCCTGCTTCATATATATGTCCCCCATTATGGCTAGGCCCCTGCCTCATATATGCAGTATGTCACCCATCCAGGCTGGGCCCCTGCCTAAATTATATGTCACCCATCCTATCTGTGGCTGAGCCTCTGCCTCATATATATGTCCCCTGTCCTGGCTAGGCCCCTGCCTCATATGGGCCACATCCTGGGTGGGTCCCTGCCTCATATATATGGGCCCTATCCTAGCTGGGCCCCTGCCTTATATATATGTCCCCCATTCTGGCTGGGCCCCTTCCTCATATAGGCCCCATCCTGGCTAGGCCCATGCCTCATATGGGACCCATCCTGGCTGGACACCTGTCTCATATATATGGGCCGCATCCTGGCTGGGCCCCTGCCTCATATATATGTCCCCCAACCTGACTGGGCCCCTGCCTCATATATATGGGTTCAATCCTGTCTGGGCCCCTGCCTCATATATATGGACCCCATCCTGTCTAGGCCTCTGCCTCATATGGGCTCCACCCTGGCTGGGCCCCTGCCTCATATATATGGACCCCATGATAGCTGGGCCCCTGCCTCATATGGGCCCCATCATGGCTGGGCCCCTGCCTCATACAATGGGCCCCATCCTGGCTGGGCCACTGCCTCATATATATGTCCCCCTGGCTCCTCCTGGTCCCAGTTCTGCATTAACAAAAAATATATATAATCTACTCGCCTCACCTCAGTCCAGCGCTGGAGAATCACAGTGACAGACAGAGCTGTCGGCACGCACACACAGCAGAGTCCCAGATTGATGACGTCATCGCCCTGGCACTCCCACCTCCTGTGCACACGCGGCCGCGCCACCAGCATCTGGGGCATAGGAGGCAGCGGCTGCGGTAGACAGCTGGGAAATTGTGTCTCCCTGCTGTGTACTGCTCAGCCTCAGAGACTAATCATATCCGGCGTGCTGTGCACGCCATATATGCTTAGTAGCGGGAGCTCTGGGGGGAGACCCACAGGCCCAATCTGGGCGGTACAGTGGGGTAGGGAGGAGGGAAACAAGGGGTCAGGCTATGGGGACCAAGTGCTCACCGGAGGATCTCCCAGGGCCCCGGTGGGCCAGTCCAACCCTGTATGGGGTTATTTATTAGTGTCCCAAATTTGCCTGGCAACCACACTGAAACCACAGCTCCAGGGAATAAATGAAGGTTATTTTTCCTGGTAGCCTTCAGGTTCCAGACATGGAGGCATTCTGTTAGCACTCAACACACAGTGAATGATGGCTGTTCGGGATGGGCGAATCTACTCATTACTACTTGATACTCTGCGAGTAGTAGGGTACTCAGCCGACTCCTTACTCTGCAAGTTTCATTGCGATTGCTCACACAGTAACGAGTCCAATGAAAATCAATTGTAAATTCTATACCTCTACTTCTTTGAACCAGATTGTCCCGAATTGACCCGGCCAGGTTTAATCAGGTACCATAGACATCAATGTTTAATGTACCCAGATCTGTACAAACCGGTACAATCCGGTTTAGTCCCTGTATAAAGAATCTGCTTAAAGAGGTCATGGACTCCATGTCAATCCAGTTCAACTTAACATGTTTGCTATGCAGTCGTATTGTCCCTGAATCATTACAAAAACTGACCAGTTACCAGATACCCGCTGTCAGCAGCGAGTATTACGAGCGAGTCTACTCCTGTATTCTGTATTCGTTACTCGCCGAATATAGAATATGTTAATGTTACATTACGAGACGGAGACAGCATAGCATGTTAGCTATGAAAAAAGTGAAGAGCCAGCCCAGCATGTTATCCAATCATAGTCAGTAATGCCGCAGCCATGTTGGTTGTGTCATTACTATGATTGGCTGCTTTCCATCGTGATGCCTATGTCATGTATGACAAGGGAAGGCTGTATATAAGCCTTGCCCCCGCCATTTTGGGCACATTCCTATGACGATCTGAGCTAGTGTAGGGAGAGTTGCAGAAGATCATAGGGAGTGTTAGTCAGTGTAGGAAATCCACCTCGAGATTTCTCATATTTAACCCAAAAGCTCTTGTGAGAGCTACCAGGACGGAGGAGTACTGTAGAGGACTGTAGGCAGGGAGACAGGCAGGAGCAGCCTTGCAGTGCCACACAGCACCGACCTCAGAGCTTAGCTCACTCAGCTTTCCTCAGAGCTGAAATCAGAAGCTAAGAAATTTTTTTTCCAGCAGATAATTTTGGGGTCATATTTACCGCTGCAGCTTAATTTTTGCTAGGGACAGTGCGTAGCTGCTCTGCTACCTGACAGCACGAACGGTACCATCTAGAGCACCACAGTACACCTTGGTGACTTCTTTTGCGCACTAACTAATTTTGCACTAACCCTTCAGATTGAAATAAAAGGTCAGGTTTAATACAGTTACATAGACCATCATGTTGAAACAAATCGGATTGTCCCGGTCCGGTTCAAGCTGGTTAACTTTAACATGACTGTCTATGGGACCAAATCAATCCGGTTCAATCCGGTTCAATCTGTTTTTTTTAACTATTCTTTAAAAGCCCACAGTTTTTTGCTGCTGCCTTTTAAAGAATAAAATGGGGAATTGCAGGATTTCCCTCTGCTGCCAGACCCCTTTATGGGGTCCAGCAGCAGAGGACTCGCTGCAATACTCGCTTCCCCATTCATTTACATTGGACTCGCTAGACTCGCAACTAGTAGCGAGTATCGGGATCCTACTCGTTAGAGTCTAGCGAGTCCGAGTAATTTAGTATTCACCCATCCCTAATGGATGTAAGCTTACCATGGCACTAATTGATAGCTGTCAATCTACAGCCATTCCACCAGTCATGATGTAAGTCAGTCATTAGCAATTTTCATACTTACGGTCATGTGACAACTAGCTTCTCTTCTTGCTTCTCTCAATGAAGCAAGAGCTGTAATTTTCCACTGAGCTTTAGAGAATTAGGTAGAGCAGCTTGTCTGCATGTGACTACGTGTGCAAATGACATCTGAGTGGGCACATGACAGCTAACAGCTACTCAAAATGCTTAACTCTTATGGCGGGTTTACACGTCGCGATATCGGCGTCCAACTCCGACCCAACTCCGACCAAAAGTCACATGGTTCGGGAGTTGGACCCGATATCGTTCGTGCGTTGTACGGTTTGAACGTACAACGCGATGCTGGAACGATGCCAAAACGATATCGGGGTTGAATGAGCGTGCTATTCAACCGCCCGATATCGCATGGCCTTTGTAGCCACATCGTACCGTGTAACAGCCCAACTACAATGTGTACGCTCACGTCACCCATTCACTCCCATGTTAAATGGTCGTTCCTGGGTTGGTGGGCGTACACATCGTCGGGACGTTGTATCCCGATATCGGGCTGTGTAACCCGGCGATGGGATAGCGGGAAAAGCGCGCTCAAAAAGCGCACTCCCGCGTCGTTGGTCCCGATATCGGCCCGATATTGGACGTGTAAACCCACCATTACTGACAGAGCCAATTTTGACCTGTGTAATAACTCTGGAACACTTCAACAGATCCCAGTGATACTGAGATTTTTTTTGTGTCATATTATACTTCATGTTACTGGTAGGTTTGGGATGATATTTTTTGTGAAAAAAATGGAAATGTGTCGCAATTTCAAAATTTTGCAATTTTCAAACTTTGAAATGTTAAACCACTTAAACCAGAGTCAAATCTCTTAAACCAAAGTTATGTAATAAATAACATTTCACACATGTCTACTTTACATCAGCACCATTTTGTAACCATTTTTTTTTGTTAGGAAGTTATAAGGGCTGAAAGTGTATAAGCAATTTCTCATTTTTCCAACAAAATTTACAAAACCATTTTTTAGGGACTACATGACATTTGAAGTGACTTTGAGCAGGCTATGTGACAGAAAATACCCAAATGTGACACCATTCCAAAAACTGGACACCTCAATCTACTCAAAACCACATTCAAGAAGATTATTAACCCTTCAGGTGCTTCACAGGAATGAAAGCAACATGGAATGAAAAGAAATTACATTTTTACTAAAAATGTTGATTTAGCACCAATGTATTCACTTTTACAAGCGAAAGCATGTCAGACAGGACCCCAAAATGTGTTCATCCGGTTTCTTCTGAGGGTGCTTATGCCCCACCTATGATCAGAAATGCTTGTTTAGACAAATGGCAGGGTTCAGAAGGTAAGGAGCACCATTTAAATTTTGTAGCACAAATTTGGCTGAAATAAAATGCGGGCACCATGTGTATTTGCAGGGCCCATATGGATACGTAAAAAGCAGGAGCAGGTTATGTAAAGATTCTAATGAGGATATCAGGAGTTTGTCACACCTATCCTTTATGGTATTCCATAGTTCGGTGATCAACACAGTCAAGGATTTTATGAAAAAACGCATGCATTTAGCATTATCATGATGCATAGTGCTGACCCCTAGGCCTAAGGCTTGTAGTCGTTTTTGTAGGATCTTCTTCAGTATATCTGGGGTGCATGAGGGTATTAGCTAATAGTCTGGTAGTTTCATAGTCATTAGCATCGTAGCTTGCTTTGGAATAAGAATAACACTGATTTTTCCAGTCCTTGTGCCATTTATAATTTTCCTAGTTAATAGATAAGTTGCAGGCTACTGCGCTATACGGGAACTATAGGTGAGGTGACCTGAGGGGTCACCTAGGGCTTCTGGAAGTATCTTATTATATAGCACAATATTTGTGACTACAAATGATTTGAATTACCCCTGTGCGGATGTTTATTCAGGAAAGTATATAAGTAAGAAAAATTGCAACATGGTAACTAAATCGCAAAGGTAAGTAATAATCATTAAAACAATTAACCAATTAAATAATTTAATATAATTGATAAGCTTTATAGTATATATCTATATATATATATATATATTATATATATATATATATATATATATATATATATTATATTTACATATATATTGTAATATATATTATATGCTTTATTGGACAACAGTCCTTGGGGGGGTTGTCCTATGTATGGGTTCAAATCCTTGTTGTTGTAGCTGGTGTTCTTAATTAGTTTTTGCCAGCTAGTTAGGTCACTAAGATATAATACTATATAATATATTAATAAAATGTACAATGAGTGTTGGATTATGCTTTTAAGGTTATCGTTGTACCTTGTGTTAATCATCCCTTGGGGTTGATCTTTGGTGTAAACGGGTGTTGTCAGTATGTATTAGTTATTTTTCAAATGTTGAGACGTTGTTTCTAAAGTTTAAGGTATAATTGTTAGGGATTCGATCATTGTTGTGGTATTTGAATGGTGATGACACTTGTTATTTTATTTGATATATACTTAGAGGATTATGGTTATATGCGTTCCATATAGTCTTATTACAGTTGCTATAACAATATGGCCATCTGATGGGAGACAGGTGTCCTTTGGTTTGGATTATTTGAAGAACCTGTTCCTAAAAAGATGTCTGTAGTGTTTTTTTTTTGTGATGTTAACGTTGAGTTATAATAGGTTATCATAGGATATACTACCTTGTGTGTAACGTTAAAGCTGGGTGCTGACAGCAATCTGACCAGCTTCAGAACCATGGTCAGCACGCCAGCTTTAACGATCAGGACCCTGGAGAGCTCCTGCACTGTAACACCATGAAATTTCAGGACCAAGGACATGGGTTATAAATTCACACTGTTATGGTACCTTTACACGCCGCTACTGGATGGTGGCAACAACCGGCTACTTCACGTAGCACGGCACGCACAAACGGTTGCAAACGGTAATCGCACCACCTTTACACGCCGCAACAAGGTGCGCTACGGTAGGTTACATCTATCTCTGGATACACCGCCGGGTGTCTCAAATTACCTTCTGCAGAGCACCTTACCTCATTTACACACCGCTACAACAAGCTAATATGGGCGGAACTGGTGCAGCAGGGACAACACATAGGCGTGCCACAATTGTGGATTATGAGAATTCCGTACGCTGATAGGACAAAGCAATAACATCATGATTGGCCAGGCAGCGCAGGAGGCTGATTAATTCATGACGCTCGAGCAATTGTGTAGTGTGACTGGTCAGCTCCTTAAATATGCCTCCCTATGCAGCGACTACCAATCGTAACGCAGAGCTTCCTCCAATGATCGCTGATGGGGCGCGGTAACCCGGAGCCTGTGTCAGCCCCAGCTACATACCAGGTACATAGCCTGGTGTCGAAACAACCCTTCTGTTCCTTCTTTACACGCCGATACAGGTCGCTACCATCGGCTGGGTAACCACCTGTTTTAGGGCAGTGCTCTGAAACAGGTGCCGCCACTGGCGGGTGGCTACAACAGTCTTCACACGCCGCTACCTCGGGTTGAATTGGCGGTGCAAGATACATTTCTCTCATGTACCCGGTTGTTGCCACCATCCAGTAGCGGCGTGTAAAGGTACCATTATAGTGCAGGACCATTGAGAGCACCTGAGCTCTGCAGCCCTTGGAGACTACAAGAATTTAATGAAGAGCGGTAATTGCGGTTTTTAATAAAAAGCTGCATTAACCCCTGCGGACACATTCTGTCATGTCACTTTTGTCCAGGGAGTGTGGGCATAACCGGACACGACCTGGCAAGACAGAAACATGGGGTTAAACCTACATAACGGCTTATTAACCACATCGGCAGCCTCCCTGCTGAAATCCAGCACAGAAGCTGCAGACGGGGTTACTATGCCGGTTAACCCCGAGAAATTTAAAAAATGATGCTGTCAAAGCAGCACAAAGCCCGTCATAGCTATATCTACAGATCTTTATCTGAAGATATATACCGTATATACTCGCGTATAAGCCGAGTTTTTCAGCCCAAAAATCCCCGCCACTGCCATCGCGTTCCTCCGGCTTCATCCGGCTTCTTCCGGCTTCCTCCTCCTGGTGGGCACAGGCAATGACATCATTGTCTGTGCGCCAGAGGAGGAAGCCAGAAGAAGCCGGAAGAGGCATGAAGACCCGGTGCAGAGCAGCGGCCACAGGGATAAGTATAATGATCTTACTTTACAGGTTTGCAGCAGCAAGGGGGGGCCCTGTATACTGATGGGGGGGGCACCTGTATACTGATGGGGGTGGCAGGGCGGGTGGCCTGTATACCTCTGGGGCTGCTGCTATATATACCTCTGGGGCTGCTGCTATATATACCTCTGGGGCTGCTGCTGTATATACCTCTGAGGCTGCTGCTATATATACCTCTGGCGCTGCTGCTATATATACCTCTGGGGCTGCTGCTATATATACCTCTGGGACTGCTACTCTATATACCTCTGAGGCTGCTGCTATATATACCTCTGGGGCTGCTGCTATATATACCTCTGGGGCTGCTGCTATATATACCCCTGGGGCTGCTGCTACATATACCTCTGGGGCTGCTGCTATATATACCTCTTGGGCTGCTGCTATAGATACCTCTGGGGCTGCTGCTATATATACCTCTGGGGCTGCTGCTATATATACCTCTTGGGCAGCTGCTGTATATACCTCTGGGGCTGCTGCTGTATATACCTCTGAGGCTGCTGCTATATATACCTCTGGGGCTGCTGCTATATATACCTCTGGGGCTGCTGCTGTATATACCTCTGAGCATGCTGCTGTATATACCTCTGGGGCTGCTGCTGTATATACCTCTGGGGCTGCTGCTGTATATACCACTGGGGCTGCTGCTGTATATACCACTGGGGCTGCTGCTGTATACCACTGGGAGGCTGCTGTATATACCACTGGGGCTGATGCTGTATATACCACTGGGGCTGCTGCTGTATATACCTCTGGGGCTGCTGCTGTATATACCACTGGGGCTGCTGCTGTATAAACCACTGGGGCTGCTGCTGCTGTAACACTGCTGGGGCCTGTATATACCACTGGGGAGGCTGCTGTATACCACACTGCTGGGGGCTGTGAACCTGTGCTGGGGTCCATCCTCAGCTTATACACGAGTCAATAGGTTTTCCCAGGTTTGGGGGGCAAAGGTAGGGGGGTCGGCTTATACACGGGTCGGCTTATACACGAGTATATACAGTAGCTATCGGGCTTTCCTGTGTTGGGTGTTTCACTCGCACGAAAAGGCCCATGTTACATTCGCACCACACCCACAACACACTCACACCACACTCTCACCACACTTGCACCACACTTGCACTACCACATAGATTGCACTCACATCACTGTCGTGCATCAAAATTGCTCCGTTTTTTGATGCATGACAGTGTGCATCCAGCCTTAGTTTGTTCTTATTGGCATCTTTCAGCATTCCCACTCTTGGTTAAAACTTTTGTCGTATCTCTTTGATCTTTTGGTATAGTTTCTTGGTCTTGCCCTTCAGATGTTCATTTTCTATCTCTGTACATATCTTTGGTAATAAACCTATTTGCTCGAATTGCTCTCATTCTTTTACTGATGTCTGCGACCTGCTTATTACCTTTTTGCTTTTGCCATTTTTCTTTCTTCTATGATCTTAAGAGTCTCTTCTGTTAACAATGGCTGCAGGGGTCTCTTGTGCCTTTTGTTTATTGTCTTTCTGGATTCTTCTGTAATGATAGTCCTTATATTTGTCTATAAGTTCTCAAGCTTCCTTTCATCTGTGACCAGTGATTTAAATTGGTTGTGCAGGCCGTTCCAAAAAACGTCAGGTACGTTGTTCAAATTGAAGTTGGAAATGACCTGCCTAGTCTGTTTGTGCAGATTGACTCTAAACTTTGCTGTCAAAAATTCATGATCAGTTCCCAAGTCAGCTCCTAGCCTTGGTTTTGCAGTAATGATCAAAGATCCCCATCTTTGTCAAACACATCTGAACTCATTCTGATTCTTATAGGCACCATTCAATGATATCCATGTGTAGAGTCTCTGTGATGTTGGAAGAAGGTGTTCATAATGGACAGTTAATTTGTCATACAAAAGTCAATGCATTTTTCTCCAGTCGTGTTTGTGTAACCAAGTTCAATTTTTTTTAAAGTGTACCTTGAGTGCCTTTAAAACTAGGGTTGCATTTTTCAGCACTATATCAAGTTCTTTTAGTTGCACTCTCCATCAAGTTTTCTTGGCTTGATATGAAAGTAGATTGCCAGTCCTTTCTTCCGTTCAGTAATGTGGCTTGTGAAGGAAAATAAGTAATAAATCAGTATACCAGCGCCATCATGGCAATGCCTTTAGTTTAATATGTATGTATAACCCTGATTACGGGTTTTCTTTAAGTAGTGGGAGGGAGGTCATATGTGGAGCCATGTACTTTGGGGCTTGAGCCCCTGATCTTCTAGGACCCTAGCAATGCCCCTGATACAGATAGATAGATAGATAGATAGATAGATAGATAGATAGATAGATAGATAGATAGATGAAAAAAACTGCACAGCACTCAAGATATAGTGTGAACTGGTGCAAGCTGCGGTGCTGGAACAAACAACCAGAAAAAAATTCACTGCAGCACTCAGTTACTACCAAATATGTACACATGCTAACAAGCGGTTTATATATGAGGAAAAGATTAAAAACTTACGTTTTTTTAAAAAAACTCAATATTCTCATATTTTTATTTACTAAGGTTCTTTATACATATATTGGCCAATATGTTTGCTCATCAACCACTCCACGGTGACCTTAGATCTCATGAGTCCTACACTGACATCCATGTCCTCTTTGTCACTCCCTATCCCACTTCTAAGTGGTCCACCCACGAGGTTTTTTTGTTGGATAGGGTTCCTTCAGATTTAAGGCCACCTTGCCGTGGTTGATGGGCAGGCACCTATTGGCCAATATATGTACCAAGAACCTTATTTTAAGACTCCTTTTACATCAGTGTTTCTGTCCGAATCTGCCAGATCCGGACAGAAATCCGCATCTGCCGCCTAACGGCCACACTTGCACTACACTTGCAGCAAGCCCCATAGAGAATGCATGGGGCATGCCGCAAGTGTACTGCAAGTGCGGCCGTTAAGCGGCAGATGCCGGATTCGGTCAGAAATGTTGATGTGAAAGGGGCCTTAGATAAGTATAAAAAAAATTTTTTTTCCATCTGAGTTTTTTTTAAAAAAATGCAAGTTTATATATTTTTTCTCAAACACTAAGGATTTAATTTCATCTGACCATTCAAACATGCATATAATTGGTATGACTATGAATTTTCTATATATTATCCAGTGTTGTGGCTTGCACCTTTGCTGTAAAATTCTGTGAGGTGCTATCTGTTTTTTTTCCTTTGTCTGGATAGATATGTTTTATTCATATATGTATCTGGCATATTTGTCAGTAACATTAACTTCTTTAGAGGTGCCTTTGTGTTGCAGTGCATAACAGATGATGTTATCCTTAATCTAAAGGGAGGTGACTGAAATTAAAATAGCCTGTGAAATCGAGGGCCAACCTATTGTGTGGAGCAGCGGACGGCGCCCAAACCCGAGAAGCTATCTGATTGTCTACAAGTGTCACAGTGCGATTGCATGACCAGTCCTTTATCACACTGAACCTCATAGGACTGGCAGTTTATATTCCTACTGCATACAAGCCTCTGTTTCACAAATACCCTATTACATGGACCACCTAGTTAACATTCTCCTTGCCAAGCTGCTATAACACAGCTTACAGCAGTGAAACAATGAAGGAATTAGACTTTATCTGTAGAGCCACAGAGGAGGGGGAGAAAAGAATGGATGAGAACGATACTAGAAACAAGCAAAGAAAATGCAGTCGAATTCCACTGATTGTCAGAAATGACTCACTTGTTTTTGTCATTGGCCAAGATTAACGTTTTACTTCATATTTTTAAAATTAGAAATTCTCACTTTTTTTTTTTACATCCCCTGGCATTAAATCTGGAAAGGCGGCTTTGCCAACAAAAAAGAAAAATTTTCAATTACAACCTAACTGGCTTTTACAGGCTGCATAGTAGTTACGATTCAGTGTATTAAAGAACCCAGATTGAAATTGCCCGGAGAAACCGAAAAATGTATATGCTATTTATTTAAAGCTGGATCTTGGCTAAATGGAGCGCATTGTAGGTTTACTTCAGTATGCAGCCTCATTTATAAAGTATCTTTCCTTTCTATGGAATATTACCAAATACTTTATGCTTTATATTACACATCGTTACAAGTAATCCTTGTAAATTGTGAATGATGCAGATTTTAGCATTAGTGTTCATACTTACAGCTAGGTGATTATTTACCAATGATTTATGGGCAATTCAATACAGTGATGGCAGTGACTGCTGTATCCTTATCCTTCTATTATGGCAATAGTGAAAAATTAGTGCAATGAGATCATAGATATTGATACTATCTGAATATTCCTGCTTAAGTGTTAGGGTGCTGTTAACTTGGCAACATTCCAGAGATCCCAACAACGATACGACCTGGTAAGGATCGATGGAACGTCGCTACGTGGTCACTGGTGAGATGTCAAACAGTCAGATCTACTGAACGATGCATCAACGATACGGCGACCCGTATAACGACCTCAGTGGTCGTTGGGACCCTGTCACACAGCAGCTATTCTGATGACTCAGACCTAGGTGGCTGAGTTCCGAGGTCGTTGTTGAGGCGTCAAACTCACGGATGCATGCTACCCAGCGGGAACCCGACAATCAAAAAATGGTCCAGGCTATTTTGACATGATCAGCGATCTCACAGCAGGGGCCTGGTCGCTGCTACGTGTCAAACATAGCGAGATCACTGATGAAGTCACTGTTACGTCACAAAACCTGTGATGTAACAGCGATCTTGCTAGCGATCTCGCTATGTGTAATGGGGGCTTTAGGTCTCAGCAGCTCCACATCTGGTTTATCCTCTACAGGGGGCTGTCTTGATGGCTTATTTCAATAGCCAAGCAAGTCCCTTTCTCTCTCTGCAGATGCATAAGCAAAGATGGTGGCAGGTTACACTATTGAAATTAAGTTAGTAACCCCCTTTATACAAAGCAATAAAGACATACCAACACAGGAAACTCTCTCATGATGGTACCCAAAACTGAACACAATACATGAATTAATGTTATAATTAGAATAGGAACGCAAATTGCCTCTTCATAGAAGAAGAGGACTTGAACTCCAATGCCACCTATTGAAAGTAGCAATCCTAAAAGTCAATATCGACCCTCTAGCGGGAAACGCTATCCCTTATATCACAGCCTTACGCATCTCATAATGACAAATCATATTTCATACCTTGCAATAACAAGGGGCAATAGCCCCCTGAAATGCTGTGTCTGAAAATTGAGGTTCTGGTTCGGCTTTTCTCCTAAGTCATATAGTAAGGCTCGTTAAAGGATTGATATTGACTTTAATGAACGCTGCTACCAATTGGTGACACTAGAGTTCAATACCTCCTCCTCTCTGCCTCTCTGAAGAGGCAATTTGCATATTTCATGTTCTAGAGAAGCATTGCAAGGCATATAAGCCTTGTTACACTGACATACCAGGAATGGTGCTCTCCACAAGGAGAAACCATACTCCCTTTGATCCCAATTAGAAGAGGAGCATACCTAATTATCTTTTTATTAACTGGATAGCAATTTCAACTCTCAGCTCAACACATCGGCAGAGCTCCCAAACTCAATGATCGGTTGCAACAATTATATTTTCTGTATTCATGACATTCACATTTCAGACAGCAAAAAGAGAACGGAGTAGAGGTACAGAAGCATTGCTGGACCAGGGCAGAGTGAGTAATATCTGATTGATTTTAATTTTTTAATCAATAGCTGACAATTAGATGCAAAAAAGTTATAAGCGGATAAACCTCTATAATTGTTCAAGCCAAACAAAAGCCCATATAGCAATTACTTTATAAGCAATGGCATAACTTGAAGCTCATGGGCGCTGATGGAAGAGCTCCAACAGGGCTCAAATGATTGCAAATCTTTTATAGCATTAGGCTTTTTCTATAGGCTAAAGAGACTTTTGGGCCCCCTAGACTCCAGGACCCCGATGCGATTGCAACCCCTGTACCTGTTATAGGTATGCCTCTGTTTATAAGGGTCTCTGTATGATCCTTAAAGTGAGTACACAGAAAAGTTATTATAGTACTGTAATGCACAATAATTGTATTTTCTAAATAACATGTATTGCCTAAAGCTAGATTCACACATTCATTGATCACAGTCCAGAAATAGACTTTGATGCATGGAGCAGCTACTATCTCCCGACCAGAAGCTCAGCAGCCTCTATGAGCCTCTATGAAAGTACTGAGTTCAGGTTAGAAGATAGGCGGATACTCTGTGCATCAAGGTCAATGCGTAGAGCTTGACAAATGGCTATGCGAATCAACCATAAATATCAGCATGGACTGGACATGCCTCCTTACTTTACCTCTCAACTAGGGGAGCGAGCATGGTAGTATGTATTGTAATGATTCTACATAACTTGGAAATGGATGCAGAAAATTAAGAGACAGCATGGACCCAGTCAAGTCAGTGCTGAAATCACTGGTCTCAAAAATATTTTTCACAAGAAATGTCGATTCTAGTAGGATTTCCCCTCCTAAATTGATATATGTTGTTAGAATTTTATCATCAGCTACAGCTTTTTATCACATTTTTTTTTCACATTAGGGATTTTTACAATTTTTAATGGTATGCTATCGGATGATTTAACTAAATTATCTAATGTTCTAATCAGTATATGACAAAAAGAATTACCATATTTTTTGGACAATAAGAAGCACTTTTTTCCCACAAATTGTGAGGGAAAGTGGGGGTGCATCTTATGATCCAGATATACAGACCTATGCTGGCTGTGGGGCTGTGCTGAGGGGAGCAGTGGATTTTGAGCGAGCTAGTGGAGGCTGCCGCGGGCTGCGGAGGCAGCCTATGGTCACGTGAGCCCACTCATTAATCCCACAGAGGGGGCATATACAAACAATGTGAGACAATACAGAGTAACAAAAATTCAAAAACCATGAGGAGTGAGGTCCCTGCTCGCAAGCTTACAATCTATGAGGAAATAGGGGAGGCACAAAAGGTAAATGGTAAAAAGTGCCGTCATATATGGTCCAGCCATCAATATAATAAATAGGGGATTCACGTAACGCTGCATGAATCAGTCACCGGTCGAGATCTGTACAAGTATAGATAAAGTGCTATATTATGCATGGGGACAGACAGACAGACAGTCTGCAGGTGTAGACAGATGACACAATAGGCAAGAGTTGGAAAAAGGATGATAGTTAGACAAGTGAGGTGAGGTGATAGGCCAGTCTAAAGAAATGCGTTTTAAGGCTCGCTTAAAACTATTGGTTTTGGCAATTAATTGTTTTTGGCAATCCGTTCCAGAGACTTGGTGCAGCTCGTTAGAAGTCTTGGAGATGGGAGTGGGGAGGTTCAGATTGTAGCTGATGTCAGTCTTAGGTCACTTGCAAAACGGAGGGGACATGTAGGGCGATAGACAAAGATGAGGGAGGAGATATAGGGCGATGCAAAATTGTGGTGGGCTTTGTGGGGGAGAGTGATAATTTTATATTGTACTCTATAGCAGATTGGCAACCGGTGCAATGACTGGCACAGGCTAGAGGCATCGGAGAAACAGTTGAAGAGGAATTTGATCCTGGCTGCTGCCTTCAGGATGGATTGGAGAGGAGAGATTTTAGTAAAAGGGAGACCAATTAATAGAGAATTGCAGTAATCCTGGCGAGAATGAATAAGGGCAACAGTTAGAGTTTTTACAGAATCAACAGTAAGAAATGGTCGAATTCTAGAGATGTTTTTGAGGTGTAGGTGACATGAGAGAGTGAGTGACCGGATGTGGGAAGAGAAGGAGAGATCAGAGTCAAAAATAACCCCAAGACAGCAGGCATGCTGCTGAGGAGTAATGGTAGAACCACATACAGAAATGGTAATATTAGGTTTTGGAAGATTAGGAGAGAGAGGAAACACAAGAAGTTCAGTTTTTGACGGATTCAATTTAAGGTAGAGAGAAGACATGTTTGAGACAGCAGACAGACAATCAGTGGTATTTTGTAGTAATGTGGAGGTGATGTCAGGAGAAGAGGTGTATAACTGGGTGTCATCAGCATAGAGATGGTACTGAAAGCCAAATCTACTGATGGTTTGTCCAAAGGGAGCAGTGTATAGAGAGAAGAGAAGGGGACCTAGGACTGAACCCTGAGGAACCCCAGCCATGAGGGGAAGAGGAGAGGAAGAGGAGCCGGTGAAAGATACAGTGAAGGAGAGGTAGGAAGAGAACCAGGAGAGAGGGTTGTCCTTGAGCCCAATAGAGTGGAGCATAGAGAGGAGGAGCTGGTGATCCACCGTATCGAATGCAGGGGAGAGATCCAGGAAGATCAACAGGGAGTAGTGACTATTAGATTTACCTGTTAGTAGATCATTAGAGACTTTAGCGAGGGCAGTTTCAGGAGAATGTAAAAATCCCACCTCTGCCAGTATCCTCATCACCACATTGATGATGTAGAAGGTCCGTATATGGCACTGTATATGGCTCCCTGTCACGCTATATGGCCACCCTACTGGCACACAGACAAAAAATATAAATGATGTTAATGCACCTCTCACTCTGCCCCTCTGTCGCTCCCCTTTGTCGGTCCCATCCATTGCTTCCCTGCCTGCAACATCGCCTTTTCCTGTCTTTGCCCGGCATCTGATCATGTGATTGGTACATCACAGTGACGTCATCACTTTATGCCCTGGTCATATAATCCAATATCCATGACACAGGAAGACGGCGATGCTGCAGGCAGGGGAGAGATGGATGGGAGCAATGGAGAGGTGCGTTAACATTATTTATTTTTTTGTGTATGTGCCAGCAGGTGGGCCATATACCATGAGGGTGGGGCCATATCCCAGGATGTTTGGGCCATATTCCAGATTGGAGGGCCATATCCTAGTATGGGGGACCTTATCCAGGATTGTGAGGTCATATCCAGCTTGGGGAGGCTATGTACAATGAAAAGGGGGTTTTGTATGATGATGAGGGGCCATATTCAGGATGGGGGCATATCCAGGATGGGGGCTATATCCAGGATTTGGGCCATACCCAGCATAGGGAGGCCATGTACCAGAATAATGAGGCAATGTACCAGGAAGGGAGGCCATATCCCAGGATGTGGGGCCATATCCCAGGATGGGGGAGCTATTTCTCAGGATGGGGGTCCATATCCATATGATGGAGTATCATATATTCCCTGGAAGGGGTCAAGGATGGGGACATAACCCCCATAACAGTGTCAGCAGCAGATCCCCTTGCCATAACAGTGCATTATAATGACATTTTTTGCTTCATTTTTTTCCCCTGTTTTCCTCCTCTAAAATCTGGGTGCCTCTTATAATCTTAGTGCGTCTTTCATGTTAATTACAGCTACAAGTTGCTTTGGATAAATGTGGCACCCCAGGGGTTAATGTGCCACAGTAACAAAAACCAAGGGTTAATTCCCCACACAACCCACAACACTACACTAGAGCCTCCAGGCCAGAAGGGGGAGCTAAAGCTGCTTCCCTATATATTCTGGGTGGAGAGGATGTGGCAGTTAGTTCAGTTCCTGAGAGGACTGAGGGAAAGGACCTGGGTGTAAAAGAGCTGCCTTAGACTCAACCCACAGTCTGCTGCCCAATTCCAGGCCTAGCCAGGGTCTGAGGAATAAGAGAAACAGAGGAACACCTCTGGGAGACTGAGTTACCCTATAACTTGCCACGGAGGAGCGCAAAGACCGGATACCAGATCTGAAATTGTGCCTGACAGAAACAGTACAGTAAACACTGGACTAGTGGAGGTTATATATCTTCACTGTGTCACAGCGAAACAACACGGTGGGGTCAGAAACACAAAGTTAAGACTCAAGTTGCCTAGCAAGTGGGTACCCGTGAGATGAGACAGGGCAGGCAGCCTAGCTAAAGTGGCAGCAGGGCGACACACAAAGTGCAGGAGTAGGAAGTCAAGGACCCGGTCAGGGTGGGAGCAACCCGGCCCCGGTACAGACTCTGTGGACAATATATAATGAACAACATCTGCAGTAAAGACTTGGAAAACTATAAAACCGTGAGTCTGTGTGATCCTTGCAAACCCTGTTCTCCCTCACAAACTGTCATCTCTACTATTACTCCTGCCCTGCATCCATCTATAGACTATTATCACCACTGCCCCGGGGAACCAGGCTCTGCCCGCACAGAGCAGTTACATCACCGGCTGCCAAACATCATCCCCGGAGGTTCTGCAGCAGGGGTGGTCACACTGACCACAACCCGTGGGTGGCATCACGACTTTTTTCCCTGTCAATACCCCCCATTACTTGTGGGCTCGGGACACGGTCTGGACCAAGACTACCGTGATACCCCCTGTGATACCCCGGTCTGGTACCGAGTACCCCACCCCAGTGGGCTCCACAACTGTCTCTATCTGTTTTCCACATCTTGCCACTAAGATTTTTGTCCATTTCTCAAGGCAAAACTGATCCAGCTGCTTCCCGTTAGATGACTTCCTCAGGTGAACAGCAATCTTCCTGTCTGACCACAGAATCTCAATTGGATTAAGGTCTGAGCTTTAGCTAGGCCAGTCCTATACATTCACATGCTTCCCTTTAAGCCATCTGAGAGTTACTTTTGGTTGTTGTCTTGCAGAAAGGTGAACTTTCATCCCACTCTCAAACTACTGGCAGACTTAAACAGGTTTTGCTCAAGAATTTCCCTGTATTTCTGTATGTTGCACCAACCATCTTTCTTTTTACTATATTTTCCTTCTCCCTGTTACCAAAAACCATCTCCACAGCATGATGCTGCTAACACCATGTTTAATTGTCGGGATGGTGTTCTAGCGGAGATGAGCTGTGCTGATCTGGCATCAGACATAACGTTTCCTTTAGTAGCCAAAAATTTCCATTTTGGTCTCATCTGACCATAGTGTCTTTCTCCATACATTTGGAGAGTCTCCTACATACCTCTTGGCAAACTTAGAATGAGCCTTCCAATTTTTTAGCTGTAAGTAAAGGCTTTTTTCTGGGCATTCTATAAAAGTCAGCTCTATGGCGTGTACAGAAAATTGTGGTCATATGGACAGATACTCTATTCTCTGCTTGGTTAACTCTAGTTAATGCCCTCTTTGGTGGGTGACCCTCTCTCAGCAAGTTTGCTGTGGTACCATGATCTTTGCATTTGATAATAATGGCTTTGATGTTTCTCTGGGGATAATCAGAGATTGGGATGTTTATTAGAACCCAACCTGTACTTCTCAACAACTTTGTATCTGACTTGCTTGGAGATCTCCTTGGTCTCCATGGTGTTGTTTTGTTAGTGTTGCCTCTTGCTTTACGGTGTTGCAGCTTCTGTGACACACACAGGTGGTCTTCTTTTCACTAAGCATGTGACTTGAAGGTATTTGTTTGCACTGGAAATGTTTAGGGAATTCAAAACAAAAGGGGTGAATACATATGCACATGGCAATTTTTATTTATTTTATTCCATTTATTATGTTTTTGCTTAATATTTTCTCACTTCACTTCCCCAACTTAGACTATTTAGTGCTGATGCATCACACACAAATTGAATTAAAAAAATTGTAATTACAGGTTGTAATGTAACAAAATAGGTAAAAATACATGGGGTTAAATACTTTTGCAATACACTGTATTTCATCTTTTGTAAGTAGTGAAGCCCATGAACATCAACACCTGGCAGATGTGTGGGAATTGTTTATAGACTTATGAAAAATTCATCTAAAGGCCGTTATTTTGCATAATGGTAAAAACCTCCTGTCAATACCTGTTGCTCATGTTGCTGATATGAAACTAGCATACAATGCATTATTATCACCTTTCAGATAAGATCCTAGAAGGGAAGAGGGCCAGCACAGCTGAGTTTAGATGTGTCACTTTACAAACTCTTTGGTCACATATGCTGTTCTGCCTCTTCCATCACAATTAATAATATGATAACTGGGACACCTGCATGTCTAGGTGCTAGCTAGAAAAGAACAATATATAATAATAATGATCCGCTGCACACTAAACAAAATATATGACAAATGACTAAAGGATATATGTCTGGTATATAGGAAACTAATGCAAGTTTTTGAAGAGGAAAATGAACACTACAGTAACTGCTCACAGCACTTTATAGCTTTACATGATATGTGATATATCTCATACAGAGGTGGATTATAATGAGGGCAAACTGGGTTACGAAAGATAATTGCCCCCATTGGATGCCACAGGCACAGATGGATGCCACAGGCACAGATTGTTTAATTGATGCTGTGTCCACCCTGTCGCATGGCGTCTGGCAGGACATACCCAGCATACAGAGTGCAGGCAGCATGTCTGTGAAGTCACATTTACCTTCAGCCAAAGAGGAGCCTGCAATAGCGTCGCTGCCAGACAGAATGCCTGAAGTGTGAGGGAGTAAGTGAGCCTGCCTGGCTCAGTTCACTCTACAGTATAGCACATCACTAGCTGCTGCCTACACTTGGTCTGCCACTACTTGTGTATAGTATGTAAGTGGCAGTCCTTTAGTGCTTCAGATATTCAGTGTCATGCAGCAGCACTCTGTATCTAAAAACAGGGGGACATTATTGTAATTTTTAAAACTTGTGAATAAAATGTGGGGGATAGAAGTGCATTAGAACTACATGGGAAAAATGCCCCTGAATACGGTGTGCACCTCCACCTTAAACATTTTGCTTGTATCATGTATTTATATACACAATGTGCAAGGGTATTTTCCATGTAGTTTTAATGCACTCCCATCCCACACATTTTATTCACAAGTTTTAAATATTACTACAATGTTCCCCTGCCCCAAGATACAGAGCACTGCTGCAAGTTCTACTTGTGTTTATTTACACCACTGGCATAATATCATGGTCTTTAGGTAACCAGACACCCTTTAACCTATTCTTGAACAAGGACGTCCCTATACATCCTTGTTCATGTTCCTGACTTTAATGTGGTCTCATGCGCTAAGCCCACATCTTTCCCCACACAATGCCAGCTGATCTGATCAGCCAACATGTGCAGTTAACAGTCACAGGTAGATTGGAAATCCGCTTCTGTCTGTTAACTAATTAGATGGCGTTGTCAAACTCTAAAAGCATGACCTAACATGTGCTGATAGAGATCGATCCAATCCCCACCATTATCGGCGACCCTGTGACACTATCAAGGGGCACCTATAGGTTGTCATGACAGTGAGGGATCAGATGATGTCACTGCCATAATGAAGTTCCTGTGAATGTTGCCTTAGTGGCGGTATTCACAGAAGTTGATCATTTTTGCAGCAGAGCGTGATGCTGAAGCATCGCTCTCAAGAGCAGAACCAATAGGACAGTGCACGCTTCCAGCTCCTTATCAGACTAATAAAATCAATAAAAAGTGTAAAAAATAAAAATAAAAAATCTGGAAAAGGAACAAGTTCGACTCCCCTATTATCTTATTTAAAATAAAATGGGCGAGGGTTCCTGCTGCATGCATGGACTCCTTCAGCAACTCTTAATCCGTCCCTGATCTCACACACTGGGAAACCTGCTCTAAGCTCTTATATGATAACTTCAACATGGATCTAAAGGGAACCTGTCAATACTTTTAACCTTGTTAAGCAATCTACATGGACATGTAAGCCATAAAAAGTTGAAGAAATTTAAACCTTGACATTTGCAATCTGATGTCTCATTCCATATGAATCCATGTTTTCCTTAATAAGTTAATGAACCATTAAGATCTATCAACTGGACCCATATCTCCCTGAGAACCTACCTCTAGAACATATTTTAAATTAAAAGACTTGTTACCAGTGTAAGACATGTAATGACTGACTTTTTGCTCTCATAATCACACACAGATCAGAGCTAACACAAAGCAGCAGAAGTGAACTTTATCTCATTACAAGCAACAGTTTTGCAGCTGCAGCTTCCATCTCAAATGCAGCCACTATGAAGTGACAGTACTGCAGAACTGACGGCACTATGGGAGAACCAAGATGCTGCATTCAAGACCAACTACCATAAGGTGTAATGCTGTCAGACACCACATGATGGGGATTACTTGGGGACCCAGGAGTGGGACCCCTGTGATCAGAAATTTACCGCTAATATTCCAATAATAAATGTATTGGCAAAACTCTTTAATCTTGAATCCTCAGATTTTTATCTCTACAGTTGTTGGACTCATTGATAACATTATATGATGCATTACTATACGTTGGCTCAGTGGTTAGCATTGTTGTTTTTGCAGCGCTGAGGTCCTGGGTTCAAATCCCACCAAGGACAACACCTGCCAGGAGTTTGTACGATCTCCCCTTATTTTTGTGGGTTTCCTCTAGCAATACAAAGAATTATTAGGGAAATTTAGATTGTGAGCCCCATTTGTACAAGTGATGATTTTGTCTGTAAATGGTCGTGGAATTAATTTCATTATATAAGCAAGAAAAACAATAAGTACGCTGTATATTTAAATGTACTGGTATATAAAAATACACCCAAAATGTTCCTTAATTATTTACAAATTGTCATTTCAGTTAAGAAGTGAACGAACTCTAGCGCCACCTTTTGGTAGCTGTCCTCAAAGTCATAATCGACTCTTTAACAAGCCTTTTAATATGACCAAGGATTTGTGCCAGATCAATTGTCACTGAAGTGACTATTTGCATATTTCCCAGAGGAGCATTGCGGCTATAAGCTTCCTTATCAGTTTATCTGCCTTCTTAAGCTGGCAGACAAATTCTTCTCCATGAGGTACAAAGCTAGTTCTCCAGACCTTAATTATTTAAGTATTCTAATCAAAAGTGATTTTTATACATTCCACCAATAATAAAAGTTAATACAAATAAAATTACAGCTTACAAGCCTTTAAAAATGCAGCCAAAAATTAGGATTCTTTCCGCAATGTAAAAACAACAAGGTTATGTTTTTTTGGAGTCTAGAGAGAGGAGCAAAGAAGACAAAGATTTGAAGAAGGAAATACTTGAAACTCATTGGGACGCAGACAAGGCCAAACAACTCGTAATTCAGATGTTCAGAAGCTATGTAAGATATGTGACGGGTTTTGACAGCATGCTGGGGTCTTTTTCAACTGGTAGAACAAAACAATGCCATCATCATTCTGAGCACTTCACTCTTTTAGCCTTTTAGCTCTGAGGTGTGGATTATTGGCTATTAAATTGATGGTTCACCCATAAATATTAGATAGGAGAGCTCCTTGCTCAACATCAAAAAGGTGTCCAGAGGCAACATTGCTCACAGTTCTTTATTGTTACAAACTTATAACAAAACTTTTTGATATTTTAACTCTAAGGGATATTTAAAAAAAATAACATAAGAGTCTAAAATAGGAATGAGATAATTTGTTTTGAAATCATCCTAAAGAGTTTCATGTGCTATCCTTAATAAATTTAAATATAAACTACTATCATTTAATATAACATAGTAATTATAAAATGGTCACTGGTACTGCAACAAACTGTGCATAAGTTAGTAGTACAAATGAATATACTACATTTTATCAGAGAAATATGTTTGTTTCTCCACTTATAAACCTGCTATTTTTTTACTCTGACACTTAAATTCAACAACATCTCTCTAAAAAAAGAAAATATCATATCTCAAATACCTCACAGCAGAGCTGGCATCAGCACGCGTTGCACCAGGGCAAGTGCCAGGGCTCTAGTGTTGTCTTACATTCTCCCTGGTAATGCTGTATGCTTCACCCAAAGCTATATGCCCCCCTGCCTAGTAATGTCTATGCCCCTGACCCAGTGGCGTAACTAGTGTCTGATGTGCCCCGGTGCGAAATTTAGGCCAGGGCCCCCCTCACGCGAACATGGTGGTCAGATGTATGAGCCTCGTGTAACGATCTAAATCCCATAAAGACTTACAAATCGACCCTGTCCCTTTAATTTAGTGTTAATGTCCCTCATCCTGCTATATATGGTCCTCCTCCTGGAATATGGCCCTTATCCTGGTATATATGGTTTTCCTCCTCCCCTACCACATTCCTCCAAATATTATGCATCCCTATAACCCTCCATATATTACAATGCACCCCCCATAGTCCTCAATATAGTGGATCACTGTGCCTGGGTTGTCAGATCACTTTCTGCAGCTCAATACCCATGCAGGGGGATCAGGTTGCAGAGAAGTAATCTGACAGCCCGGGCACAGTGATCCACATAGTGGAACACTGTGTCCAGGCTGTAAGATTGCTTTCTGCAGCTCGATCCCCTTGCTGGGGGATCAGGTTGCAGAGTAGTGATCTGACAGCCCGGGCACAGTGAACCACATAGTGGAACACTGTGCCCGGGCTGTCAGATAGCTTTCTGCAGCTCGATTCCCTTGCAGGGGGATCAGGTTGCAGAATAGTGATCTGACATTGCAACGTCAGGTCACCTGACCCAAGCCTCAGAGATCATGTGATCACTGACACTTGGGTTTGTACACTGATGTTGCACTGTATGACAATGATCTGCCATACAGTGCATCATCACTATGACACCAGAGACTGCAACAAGAGGACACTTGATCCCTTGCTGCAGTCTCTGGATGTAGCAGAGGCGATCGAGTGCTGTGGGATTTTGTGTTGTGGACTATGTCGGAGGCGATCGAGCATCATGGGACCATCGTGTTGGTCTACGTCAGAATCTTTATAATACAGAATTTTGTTCATGTTTTTTTCAAATAAAAAGATTTTTTTCTGTGTGGTGTATTTTTTTTAACTATTTACTAGAGATTCTTAATGGCCGGGTCTAACATTGGCCAGACATTATGAATCTCGGGATTAGTGCAAGCTGCCAATAAACAAGCTGGCATTAACCACTTTATTACCCAGCTTGCCACCGGCACCAGGGCAACTGGAAGAGTCTCAGTACAGCACCAGAAAATGGCGCTTCAATGAATGCGCCATTTTCTGGGGTGGCTGCGGGCTGCAATTCGCAGCATGGGGGGCCCAGAACACTTGGGCCTCTCCATGCTGAGGATTCCAGCCCCCAGCTACCTTGTTGTACCTGGCAGCACCAAAAATATGGCGGAGCCCTACGTAATTTTTTTTTCTAAAATTATTACCGTATATACTCGTGTATAAGCCGACCCGTGTATAAGCCGACCCCCCTACTTTTGCCCCCAAAATCTGGGAAAACCTATTGACTCGTGTATAAGCTGAGGGTGGACCCCAGCACAGGTATACAGCCCCCAGCAGTGTGGTATACAGCAGCCTCCCCAGTGGTATATACAGGTCCCAGCAGTGTTACAGCAGCCTCCCCAGTGGTATATACAGCAGCAGCCCCAGTGGTAGTATACAGCAGCCCCAGAGGTATATGCAGCAGCCCCAGAGGTATATGCAGCAGCCCCAGTGGTAGTATACAGCAGCCCCAGAGGTATATACAGCAGCCCCAGTGGTAGTATACAGCAGCCCCAGAGGTATATGCAGCAGCCCCAGAGGTATATGCAGCAGCCCCAGTGGTAGTATACAGCAGCCCCAGAGGTATATACAGCAGCAGCCCCAGTGGTAGTATACAGCAGCCCCAGAGGTATATACAGCAGCAGCCCCAGTGGTAGTATACAGCAGCCCCAGAGGTATATGCAGCAGCCCCAGTGGTAGTATATAGCAGCCCCAGAGGTATATACAGCAGCCCAAGTGATAGTATACAGCAGCCCCAGAGGTATATACAGCAGCCCCAGTGGTAGTATACAGCAGCCCCAGAGGTATATATAGCAGCAGCCCCAGAGGTATATACAGCAGCAGCCCCAGAGGTATATATAGCAGCAGCCCCAGAGGTATATATAGCAGCAGCCCCAGAGGTATATATAGCAGCAGCCCCAGAGGTATATATAGCAGCAGCCCGCCCGCTACCCCCATCAGTATACAGGCGCCCCCCCATCAGTATCCAGGGTTTCCCCCCTTGCTCCGCAAACCTGTAAAGTAAGATCATTATACTTATCACTGTCCTGTCGCCGCCGCCGCTGCTCTGCATCGCGCTCCTCCGGCTTCCTCCGGCTTCTTCCGGCTTCCTCCTCTGGTGCACAGACAATGACGTCATTGCCTGCGCCCACCAGAGGAGGAAGCTGGAAGGAGCCTGATGAAGCCGGAGGAGCGCGATGCAGAGCAGCGGCGACAGGACAGTGATATGTATAATGATTTTACTTTACAGGTTTGCGGAGCAAGGGGGGGGGCCCTGGATACTGATGGGGGGGCGCCTGTATACTGATAGGGGTGGCGGGCGGGCGGCCTGCCATATGACTCGCGTATAAGCCGAGGGGGGGACTTTTCACCCCAATTTTTGGGCTGAAAAACTCAGCTTATACGCGAGTATATACGGTAACTATTTAAAAGTAGAAAAAATGGGCTTCACTCTATTTTTGGTTGCCAGACAGGTACAACGAGGCAGTTGGGGGTTGGTGGCAGTCCATAGCAGCCAAGTTGTACCTGGCTGGACCAAAAATAAGGCGAAGCCCCACGTCATTTTTTTAAAAAATATATTTCTACAAATAAAACAAAATGGAGCTTTGCTGTATTTTTGGTTGCCAGCCTGGTACAACTTGGCAGCTGAGGGGCTGTAATCCTCAGTGTGGAGAGACCCAAATGCTGTGGGCCCCCAGGCTGCGAATTGCAACCCACAGCCACCCCAGAAAATAGCACATTCATTAGAGGCACCATTTGCTGGTGCTGTATCCCAACTCTTCCAGTTACCCTTGTGCTGGTGGCAATGCTGGTGGCACACAGGGGCTCTCCATACGCGACATGGTGTCCACTAACAAGTTGAATGGAAAATTAGCTCCAATTGTTAGCGGACATTATGTCGCGTACGGGGAGCCCCTGTGTGCCTAAATATTGGATCTCCCCCACAAGGGACCCCATTTTGAAAACTAGGCCCTCCAAGGAACTTATCTAAATGCATAGTGAGCACTTTGAACCCCCAGCTGCTTCACAAATTGATCCGTAAAAATGAAAAAGTACTTATTTTTAAAATTTTTTACAGATCAATGTGTGAAGCACCTGGGGGTTCAAAGTGCTCAACACCCACATAGATAAGTTCCTTGGGGGGGTCTAGTTTCCAAAATGGGGTCACTTGTGGGGGAGCTCCAATGTTTAGGCACACTGGGGCTCTCCATACGCGACATGGCGTCCGCAAACAATTTCAATTATCTATGTCTGTATGTGACTGTAATTGTGTGTGTCTTTGTATCTATCTGTACGTGTGGTTAAGCCTAGAATGTACAAGCCCAGATAGGTATATTTTAGTGAGGACATCATGTTATATGGGCTATTGGATTATTGTATTACTGTAGTTATTAGAATTTACGGGCTTCTGGTGGTATATATTATTTAGAACATCAAAATGTATGGGCGCTTATTACATATACAGTACAGACCAAAAGTTTGAACACACCATCTCAATCAAAGAGTTTTCTGTATTTTCATGACTATGAAAATTGTAGATTCAATGTGCAATTATATACATAACAAAAATGTGTGAAACAACTGAAAATATGTCTTATATTCTAGGTTCTTCAAAGTAGCCTAGAATATAAGACATATTTTCAGTTGAGTCACACTTTTTTGTTAAGTATATTATTCCACATGTGCTAATTCATAGTTTTGATGCCTTCACTGTGAACCTACAATTTTCATAGTTATGAAAATACAGAAAACTCTTTGAATGAGAAGGTGTGTCCAAACTTTTGGTCTGTACTGTATATTAGTGAGGACATCAGAATGTATGGACCTCTGGTAAGTGTATATTAGAAAAGACATCAGGAGGTGGAGAGGCTGTCACATTTCCCCCTGAAGACACCAATCATATTGATGAATTATAATTTGCAGTGTGTAATGTTTGAATGGGTTTACTAGGCCTAGGTTAAGGGCCTTTTCACATCAGCATTTCCCAGCGTTTGGCTGCAATGCGTTTTTCATCTGTGTTAACACTAGGAAACACTTGCGTTGACGCAGCTGCACGCATCCCGTAGACTTGTAAGGGAAACGCATTAAAAACGCCTTGCAAACGCAATGCCAATCACAGTCACTTTGCCTGCAACGTTTCCTATGCACTTGGTGAAGATGCATGTGCTTCCACCACAACTGCATTTGGCATTGCGTTTGAAATGCGTTTCCCATTTAAGTCTATGGGATGCTTTCAGCATGAATTACAGTAAACCATACATTGCAACAATACAGTAGAATCATGAAATTGTAAAACACATGAATTTCTTCAAGAAGAATGTTGGTTCTTCTCACTCTTACTATATAATGGCCAAAATGTTTATACCATGTTAGCCAGTAGACAGAAAAATATTAGAATCTGCTAGTCCTCAGTGGTTGATACCTTTAATGGCTAACTGAAAAGATGGTAAAGCAAGCTTTAGAGACACTGATGAAGAGGCCATAATGTCTCGAAAGCTTGCTTTGCTTACCATTTTTTCAGTTAGCCATTAAAAGGTATCAACCACTGAGGCTTCTCAGATTCTAATATTTTTCGCTGTAATAGCCAATAATTTTATTACTCCTTAAGTATTTAACCTAAGGGATAAGGTTTCTCCTTGAAGAGTTGACATGCCAGGTCTTGCATATAAGTATGAGGAGGCTTAAACATCTTGCATGCTCCACTGGGAAATTAAATATGCAAACTGTCTCTTCAGAGAGAAAGAGGACTTGAACTCTAGTGCCACCTATTGAAAGCAGCAATCCTAAAAGTCAATATTGATCCCTATTGAAACTTGTCATATGACATAGGATATAAGCTAAGCCAGAATCTCAGTTTGCAGGCACAGTCTTTTGGGTATTGCCCCTCATGAGTGCACAAAATGAGATTTGATTTGGCTAGATGAGAGGCTAAGACTGAGATCTTAGGGGTAAGGTTTCTACTTGTGGAGAGTGATATACCAGGTCTGGCATGCCAGGATGAGGAGACTTAAACGACTTGCGTGCTGCTTTGTGAACTTAAATGTACAAATTGTCTCTTCAGGGAAGAAGAGGACTTGCACTCTATTTCCACCTATTGGAAGTGGCAATTCTAAGGGTACCGTTACACGCCGGAAGCGCGACGAGGAATCTATCCGGCGATATGTCGCCCTGGCACCATCGCTGTCAAATTGCCTGCCAGTTGCGGCGTGTAATTTGGGAATTTGGCAGCGATAAAAAACCTGATTACAGAGCACTGCTCTGAAATCAGCCTCAATCACTAAGGCGATATTTCCGTGTTGTGGCGTGTGAACGGGCGATAGTGCTGGAATCTGCGTCGCCTCTTGATTTCCCGTAGGCGTGCCACAGTGTGCTGGAGTCCGCGCCCAGTCAGCGATGATTGGTGGTGGCTACTGTGTTCCCATTGGCTGTCACTTGACACCACACCATATTTGAACAGCTGTCCATTCATGTTTTGCGGTATTGACCCTTGTGAGTCAAAAGTATGAGATCTGATTTAGCTAGGTGAGAGGATAAGACTGAGATCTAAAGGGTAAGATTTTTCCTTGACTTGTGGAGAGTGACGAATCAGGTTTGGTATGCTAGTATGGATTTACTTATATCCTAAGTCAGAGGTCCCCAACTCCAGGCCTCAAGGGCCGCCAACAGTGCATATTTTCAGGATTTCCTTAGTATTGCACAGGTGCTAATGTGATCATCTGGACAGGTAATGATTCCATGCCCTGTGCAATACTAAGGAAATCCTGAAAACATGCACTGTTGGCGGCCCTTGAGGCCTGGAATTGGGGACCTCTGTCCTAAGTCATATGGCAAAGCTCGTTAAAGGGTTGTGTGAGGTAGGCGGCGGCACGGCGGAGACAAGGGATCCGGGCACCACGGGCACTGCACATGGGTTTATGCAGCCAACAGAAGAGAGGGAAAAAAAAAGCAATAGTCCAAAAGAACATTCCAGTACCCTTCCTTCAGGGGCCACTCCTCGCTACTTTCCCAGTAGTATACCCCCACCAGGTCTGTGGCCTGGCTCAGAATTGCTTCACCAGCAGAAGCCCAGGGAGTTGTGCTCACTCCCAACTCAAGGAACCATACCCCGTGTTCCTGCTTCCTCTTAACCCCTTCTGCTCTGAGAAGAGGAATCCTGTCTAATATCTGGTATGGAGTACGTCCTGCAGAAGTGGAGGACGCACCCAGGGAGGCACATACCGGTCGCAGCATACCGACCCGGCCGGTGCCTCACATAACCCCCCCTATGTTCAAGCGTACGGGTTTGAACACAAGGCCATAACCCTGGGCCCTGTGAGGGGACCACGTCACGGCGCGGAGCACCGGCGGAGCCAAGCAGGGGCACCCGGGGGTACCAGTGGTGCCAAACCCCACGAGCAACCAACCCGTTCGGGCCCCCGGCACCCACTAACCCCGGATGGGTACCAACGACAGAGCCCCGGGGCCCTTTGAGGAAAACGTGGTCGGCGCGCGGCACTGCTGCACCGTCCCAGACGGTGAGTCGGCACGGCCGGCGCACGGGTCTCTGCACCCGGGGTTTAGTCACATCAAGTCCACTGGGTATCACGGTGGCGGGATCCTCGGGCTCCGGGCCCTGTCTATCCTTCATCCGAGGGGCCATATACCCGTTCCACAATACCCGGAACAAGGGTATATCCCTCCCCAGCACAACATCATAAGGGAGATCCTTTACCATCCCAACCACATGTTGAACCCGCCTGGCTGGGGTAGCAAACGTGACACGCTTCATCGGATACCTGCGATGATCCCCATGGACACTCATCACCCTGACCGTACGGCCGGTGGATTTGGTCCTGGAGACCAAGGAGGCACACACGAGGGTCATGTTGCTCCCTGAGTCCAGTAGGGCCATCACCTCATGACCGTTAAGCCGTATGCGACACAGTACATTCCCAGTATCCCGGGGGCCCGAGCCCCGTTTTCCAATGAGGTGGTTGAACATGGACCGCCTTCGGGAATAGTCACAGTCCATTGGTTCCCTGTTGAGGGGACACTGCGGCATCATATGTCCCACCTCCCGGCATCTTCTACATCGGGGTGGTTCCCCGCTATACCAGGGGCCGAACCGCGGCTGTCCGGATCGCCGCTTTGCTGCAGGGGGAGGCCCGTTTTTGGCCTGAGCCGGGCGCTCGCCCGCCCGGGGGCCGGGTTGGGGGTCCCTACTGTCTGGTGTGGTGGGCGCGGCCTTGCGGGTAGCCCGCATTGTCCCAGTGTCCCGGATCAGTTCCTGTGTGGCCACATGGCGCTCCTCCACGTTCACCAACTGGTCTAGGGAACCCGGGTCACTGTGTCCCACCCACTCTTGTATGGGGACAGGCAGCGTACGCACGAAGCGATCCACCACCACCCGCTCTACCATCTGAGCCGGACTCAGGGCTTCAGGCTGCAGCCATTTTTTAACCAGGTGCAACAAATCATAGGCCTGTGAGCGCACGGGTTTGCCTTCCTCGTAGGCCCATTGGCTCACCCATTGGGCCCTCACATATGTATTGACCCCAGTACGGGCCAATATCTCCCCCTTCAGGGCTCCATAGTCCAGGGCATCCTCAGTACACAAGTCTATGTATGCCTTTTGGGGGTCACCAGTCAAATAGGGCGCCAGCACCTCGGCCCACTGGGCGACCGGCAGTCTCTCCCGATCAGCCACCCGCTCAAACACGGCCAGGAATGCCTCCACATCATCCCCCGGGGTCATCTTTTGCAGCGCTTGTCTTATTGCTTTCCGGATGCTGCAGTCGTCACCTGGTCCTCGAGGCGGATTCCCCGGTATGGCCCGCACAGCCTCGATCAACAGGGCCATCTGCTCCTGGTGCCTCCTTTCCTGCTGCTGCTGAGCTCATATATTAAACTGCTGTTAGAAAAAAAATCCTTTACAACAATATAACTAGAGTATCTGTGGAGATTTGAAAATTGCTTTATTGCTTGGACTGCAACTACTGTAGGTGGACACTAAATTCTTCTGTTTCTTTTATGAATAGGATACCAGGGATAGAAAGTCTCACTATATTCGAAAACAATGGCCTAAACACGAATGACTTGTTCCTGGACAAAATAACTACATTTCCATAATCTGAACTCTTTCTGATGGTGGGTTTACACGCCGCGATATCGGCGTCCAACTCCGATCCAACTCCGACAAAAAGTCACGTGGTTCGTGAGTTGGACCCGATATCGTTCCTGCATCGTACTGTTTGAAGGTACAATATGATGCAGGAATGATGGTAATCCGATATCGGGGGTCGAATGAGCGTGCTATTCAACCGCCCGATATCGGATGCCTGTTGGAGCCGGATCGTTGCGTGCAAACATCCAACGCCGACGCTACCCATTAACTCCCATGTTCAATGGTCGTTACTGGGTTCGTGGGCGTACACATCGTAGGGACGTTGTTTCCCGATATCGCAACGTGTAAACCGCCGATACGATATCGGGAAAAGCGCACTAAAAATGCACGCTCCCGCGCCGTTGTATAGCGATATCGGGACGATATCGCTACGTGTAACCCCACCATGAGAGTTTTTACCACAGCTGATCTCAAGTGGTCCAAGCAGGGACATCATAGTGATCAGCTTATGGGATCAAATTGTCAAAGGGAACCTTCTAATAAAAAGGAAGAAAAGCTTCTAACAATAAATGGTATAGTTTATTCAGGTACACAAGCTCAGGTGGAAGTTGCACTAACAATAAAATTTATTGCATAATTTGATGACACAAGAGAAAAATATCAACGATGTCATGGGGGTGTACACGAGTGCACGCAAGTCTCTTGAACTGTCAAACAAAGTAAATAGATGATAGAATCTGAATTCTGAAAGGGAACCTGTCACATTGTATATTCAGTCTAATCTGTGTCCAGCATAGAATAGACAATGAGGAGCAGAGCTGAATGATATATAGGTTTGTTGGAAAAGATTCTATATAACTTTTATTTTGTTCAATAAAATCCCTTGCGCTTATACACAAGCATTGGGTGGACAGTCCTACAAGTGACTGAAAGCTATCTTCTGAAGGCAAATTTATACATGGTAGATTGTCAATCACTAAGACTGGTTTCACACTTGCAGACCCCTATGCAGCGTCGTGCGGAGGGGATCCGCAAGCTGAGCACAGGCAACGCAAGACCCTATGGGCATGTCCACACACCTGCGCTCTCAGTATTTAGCTCTTCTGCACTAAATACTTAGATTTTGACAGAGAGGCGCAGGTGCGTGTGTGGGGGCGCTTTCTGAGGATGCAGCCCCTGGTTATCCAATGTGTATTGTGGTAACCAATTTATACTAGTTTAGCTGCTAGTCACCGCTTATGACGAGCGCACAGGGAAACGCTGCTAGCCTGCGCACAAATCACACAGTCTCGTCTGCATCAGGAACGCAACAAAGGATTTCTCTGTGCTAATTTCCAATATGAAATAAGTGTAGGATTCTTACCTTTAAAGGTACCGTCACACGCCACCATATGGCTTCCATATCGCTGGCGATTTGACGTGAGTGCGCACTCAAATTAAATGAGCTTCATCAAAATCATGAATAACTAGTCAACTTCCCTCTCCTTAGCAATTTCTAACTGCTAAATGATGTTCACTATGACCTCCAATTCATTTCGAATCGCCCCTCCGTTCTCTATAACTTGCTTTCCACAACTCCGCTGCGCTATGTCATGCGCATGCGCTGTTATGTAGACCGGCCGGTCACATAATGGGCGTCGCTGCTGCGAGCCCTTTTACAATACTTCCTCTCTCTTGGGCGGATCTCTTTTACGTCCCAGTTTGTGACGTTCTTACGAGACTATTCGCTGCTTAGCAACGTTAGATAAATAAATCGCCCGCACGTGCTTGGACGCAACTACGTCAGTTCCTGGTGACGATAGCCTGAGCGCACATATGTCGGTAATTAGAAATTAGACAGAGGACTACAAAAACCCTGTTTACAGGTATGGACCTCGCTCTCAGCCCCCTGATGAAGCCGTTTTGAATAGCGGCGACACGCGTAGGGTGTTTGGGTCCTACATGCCCGCAGCCAGCACAGGTATTAATTAAGAAGACTTGTTCCCTTTTGCCTACTATTATACACCGCTGTTTATTATGTGTTTCTCTTTTTTTTTTTTCTTTGCAGATTTCAGGGAGCTTGCTGGAATCTTAGGCTGGGGTCACAGTACCATTTTTCACATGCATTTTTGGAGACCTGCGTTTTCAAAAACGCATGTAAAAAACGCACCCATAGGCCCCCATGTTAAAAAACGCATGCCCTAATAGCCAAAAAGCATGTGTGACTGTCCCTTGCGTTTTTGGAGCATATCCAAAAACGCATGCGTTTTTGCAAAAAACGCATGCGTTTTTGTAGAAAACGCATGCGTTTTTATAACATGGGTTCCTATGGGAAACGCATGCAAAAACGCATGTACAGTTAGTACCTTTTAGTGCCATTCAAAAACGCATGCGTTTCCCATAGGAGCCCATGTTAAAAAAACGCATGCGTTTCCTGAAAAACGCATGCGTTTTTTAACATGGGCTCCTATGGGAAACGCATGCGTTTTTGAATGGCACTAAAAGGTACTAACTGTACATGCGTTTTTGCATGCGTTTCCCATAGGAACCCATGTTATAAAAACGCATGCGTTTTCTACAAAAATGCATGCGTTTTTCAAAACGCTCAAAAAAAATACTACAAGCACTATTTTTATGTGCAGATTCAAAAACGCAGCCAAAAACGCAGGGAGCCATCAGAGACCTTAAAAAACTCATGCTGACATGAAAAACGCATGTAAAAAAGCATGCGTTTTTAAAAGGCACTAAAAAAACTGTGACCACAGCCTTATTCAGGTTCCACTCTTTACACATTGCTTTTCCATCTAAGCATTTGGTACAACAGTTTGATATTGGCTATGTTCACACACAATTTGCGTTTTTTTTAGCACTCTTAAAAGCACTTGCGTTTTTTTAAGAGTGCTAAAAAATGTCCCTTGTGTGTCTGAAAGGATTTGCCACGTTTTTGGACTTAGTCATTTTTTCACCAAAAACGCAGGCAAAAACGCAAGCGTTAACGCAGGGTGCATAAATGTGCCTTTTAAAAACGCATGTGTTTCCCATAGGGCCCCCATGTTAAAAAAACGCATGTGCGTTTTTTCAAAAACGCATGCGTTTTTTAACATGGGCCCCTATGGGAAACGCATGCGTTTTTGAATGGCACTAAAAGGTACTAATGTACCATGCGTTTTTGCATGCGTTTCCCATAGGGCCCCATGTTAAAAAACGCATGCGTTTTTGGAAAAACGCACATGCGTTTTTTTACAGCACCCAAAAACGCTGCATGCAGCGTTTTTTGGACTAGGGGTAAAAAACGCAAATGGAGCTGAAAAACGCAGCTACACTCAAATGTACCCTGCGTTAACGCACCTGCGTTTTTTTTAACAGCCCAAAAACGCAGAGATGGTCAAAAAAACGCATGTGTGTGAACATGGCCATTGATTGCTTTAATTGCCGTTCTCAGCTGTATGGGTGTATATCTTCACTGTATACTTTTGCACACTGAGCTATAGCCTGATTGGCTCTTTATTTACAAAGGGTTATCTTTGCACCTTTTGACAACATTTTTGTTGTGTGTGATTTATTGATGTGCAGAGGTGGACAAGATGGATCCTTGAGTGCACCTTTCTTATGCGGTTTTCTATATTGAGGCATTACTTGTACTAGGCTGTGCTGCGTTTTTTGTTTAAATGTCAGTGTTTGTATACACTTTTTAACTGGTTTTATTTTTGTATGTTCTTTTTCTATTTCTACAATAAAAATTAAATTATTAACTCCTTTATGTCTGAGCATGGTTGATCCCAGATATACACACGTTCTCTTTTTCTTTGTGATTTGACGTGAGTGCGCACTTTCCAGGCACTTTTTTCAGATCGCTTCAGAGATGTCACACGTAGCAATTTCGCGTGCGATCACCGGCGATCCTGCGTTCCAGAAATCTCCTGACCAATTACTGAAACGATTTTCCCTTCTCACATCGCCACGTCAGACCCCACCACCACATCAGCAATGTGGGTGTAGAGTTTGGTGGTGGCGAGGAGATAGGCGTGCCAGAGTGTGTTACACCGTGCCCCTACCACTCTAATTGGCCTGCACAACGGCGTTACCTTTGATCAGCCTTGTCAGGAAGTCTGCCCACTACATGACACATTTGTCCTTTCTACTATCTCGCTACTCCACGCTCGTGTCATGTGTTGCGGCTCCTGCAAGACACTTTGGTGTTGCCAAAGTGCCACACAGGATGGCTTAGAAGTTCAAACAGGAAAGGTGTCAACGGTCCGCGCTGCTGCTTTAATAAATGTACTCGAAAAGCATTGCTTTCTCCATCTCCTTCTTTAATCCTATATACAGACCAACGCGTTTCGGTGCAACCCTTGCACCTTCCTCAGGGTACATTACATGCTACATACAAAATCTCTTTTATATGCTTTAAAAAGCGGATGTTGTTTACAGAGCAGAAAAACAATTTTTTACATTCGTCATCAATGACATCACATAGGGAGGACACCTCTGATATACACTATGGATCACATATCACCCTCTTATTTTATATTAATCTTAGTATACATAAACCATGATGTCATCTATAATGTAAAAAAAAGAGACGATTCTATTCCTATATAAAATATATAAAAATATAAAGAATATATAAAGAGTCCATCTGCCCTGGGCCCAGCATGATGCATTTTTTGGTGCTTTTTAAAAAAAGCATGCATTTTTTTAACATGGAGCCCTATGGGAAGTGCATACGTTTTTGCAAGGCACTAAATGGTACCATGCGTTTTTGCATGTGTTTTTGCATGCGTTTTTTAAGGGTGCCCCACACCTATCAGCAAACACGCAGCCCAAAAACGCAGGCTGCAAAAAAGTACCTTAACAAACGCATGCAATTGTGACCCTAGCCTTGCCCAATGTTTTGTCCAGCATTGGCAAAAACGCATGTGTTTTGCGTTTTTGAATATGCACATGCGTTTGTGCATGTGTTTTTACATGCGTTTCCATTAAAATCAATGGAGCCAGAAACGCTAGCGTTTTTATGCGTTTTTAGGCTGTGGTCACAGTACTATTTTTCACATGCATTTTTGGAGACCTGCGTTTTCAAAAACGCATGTAAAAAAACACACCCATAGGCCCCCATGTTAAAAAACGCATGCCCCAATAGCCAAAAGGCATGTGTGACTGTCCCATGCGTTTTTGGAGCATATCCAAAAACGCATGCGTTTTTTAATAAGGGGCCTTATGGAAAACGCATGCAAAAACGCATGTACAATTAGTGCCATTCAAAAACGCATGCGTTTCCCATAGGAGCCCATGTTAAAAAAACGCATGCGTTTCCGGAAACGCATGCGTTTTTTAACATGGGCTCCTATGGGAAACGCATGCGTTTTTGAATGGCACTAAAAGGTACTAATTGTACATGTGTTTTTGCATGCGTTTCCCATAGGAATCCATGTTATAAAAACGCATGCGTTTTCTACAAAAACGCATGCGTTTTTCAAAACGCTCAAAAAAATACTACAAGCACTATTTTTATGTGCAGATTCAAAAACGCAGCCAAAAACGCAGGGAGCCATCAGAGACCTTAAAAAACTCATGCTGACATGAAAAACGCATGTAAAAAAGCATGCGTTTTTAAAAGGCACTAAAAAAACTGTGACCACAGCATTAGCGCTAAAAATGCCTAGAAATACAAATTAAGCAAAACACACATTACCCTTAGATGTGAAGCAGGCCTCTGTGTGCAGACATGTGTGTGCGGATACTGATGTCTACCTACATCCACAACAAACACTATACAATTGTTCGTGTGTGGACACATAGCCATGTGTGAAGCCATATAATATGGACAGGGAGACACAGTCACAGCCTACAGTGTGGGCCAAAGGCCTGGACCTGTGTATAGGACATGTGCACACAATGCAGCATGGACCCCTAAAGACTATTGTGGCCTCACATACCTCTGTGCATAGCATAATGCTATGTGCAACTGCCCTGTAGTTAAAAGTAAACACAGACACAGGTAGTTCTGATCAGATTGTTTTTATCAAATGTGTGCACAAAACTAAAAAGATACAACAACATACATAACAAAACAACAAGTATTCACATCACACAAAGAATACAAATTTCACTTCAAACAATGGCCATAAGAACCAAAAAAGAACAAACTCATATTTCAAATGTTTAAGAAAAAATATACCAAAAACAAAAGGTAAGATAGAAACAGATTACAAACCAAATCAAACACACAACGTCTGGTGCTGACACACTGGTGACTAGACCCTCCACCTGCTGATGGTGCCTGATAACCCCAGCCACCCTACACCTGTTGTTGCTGCCAGGCCACTGCCCCAGGGCCATTGAAGTACAAGCAGTAGCTGTCCCTGCTGCTCCTGGCATCCTGCGGACTCAAACCCTGGCTCAGCGGCTGGAGTGGTGCCAGACCTGGGTCAGTTGCACTCCATGCCTCGGGACTGACTTTCCCTGTTGTGGAGTCCACTGAATCCACATAACCTGCCGGCGTGCATGATGCAGTATCCCTACGACGCAGGAAGTTATGCAGCGTACAGCATGCCAGCACTACTATATCTATAGATTCCAGTTTCATATTCAAAGGCGTATGAAACACGCGGAATCTATTGGCCATGATCCCGAATGCATTTTCAACCACACGACATGCCCGGGATAGCCGGTAATTGAAAATGCGTTGCTCAGAAGTCCTATGGGGATATGGCCGAAGTAGGTGAGCATGAAGTGGAAATGCTTCATCCCCCACAAACGCAAACTTGAGATTACCGGTCGTGACATCATTTGAGGGCAAGTTGAGAGCACCTCTCCTCAGGTCCAAACACACCCGCATCTGAGACACGGCTGTTCGAGCCAACATCCACGTACATTAACTCATAGTGAGCATCTACAAGGGCCAGGAGGACCATGCTAAAATACCCTTTATAGTTATAATAAAAGGATCCCATGTTGGGGGGTTGTGTGATCCTCACGTGCTTACCATCCAATGCCCCACCGCAGTTTGAAAACTAGAAGAAAAGTAGAGAAGCGCACATAGGGTCTTATCCAGGTGTAACCGGGGTGTTGTATTGTGTGCTGTTGCACTAACCTTATGTTGTTGTGAGAGTCACAACAACTATTGAAGCATAAGCCGGCTTGCAGCACTCCGCCCAAGGGAAACCGATTAAAGCATTAGATGAAAGGTGGTAATTCGTGCTCTGACATCTGTCTGTTGGTTCCAAGAAATCCAAGGAATCACAAGATGTTAAAAGCAATACCTTTAATGTCTAATTCTTACACGTTTCGTGGTACTTCAGACCACTTCATCAGAGATCCACAAAGGTTTACAGACATATACAAAAAACAGGCCTGTAGGCACATTCAAGGGTATTGTGACCCGTCACACATTTTATTGTAGCTGACAGGTGTTGTATTGGCAAAGCTGGTTAGACTACAAAGTCCTGCACCTCTGTGTATATCAAAGAGGCCAAATACTGTTGTGGGATTTTAACAATATCTTTATTGTGTCAATCCCTTTTGTTACCCTTTTATTTTGGGTTGGTGGGTTTTCGGGTCCACCTTTTTTTTTTTTTTTGGAAAGACATAAAGGCACAAAAATTAAAAAATCACGGCAACATGCCACACAGTAAACACACAAGGGTGGGTAAAAAACAGATCATCAAATATAGCGCCTTTGCCATGGGCACCCAATGGGAACGCAGGAGAAGCCACCAATCACTGTAGACGGGGCGCGGAAAGCAGCACGCTCAGGCATGCCTACGGGATTGATTCCAGAATGTCTGAGCTCACTTTCTACATCACTATCGCCCTGTCAAGCGCTGAGATCGCCTTGTGGTTATCACCTGATTTCACTGCAGTGCAGGGCAATCAGGAGACGCTCCACCGGCAATTTCTCGCTGTAGAATTACCCAGTCACACGCCACCAGGCGCATGCAATGTGGTTTCCACATCTCCGAAATTGGTAATTGCCAGTGATCTCGCCGGAGATGGCGACGTTTGATGGTCCCTTAAGGGTTGTGTTGAGCCACAACCACTATGACATACTTGTAATACAGATCCATGTCTGCTGCAACTCCCTGGTAATCAGATCATGCAGGATGGAAACAGAAAGGGCACAATGCCATGCTGCCGGGATAAAAGTAGGCCCCGGAGAATAAAGTATTAACAAATTAAAGTGATTTATTGCTACGCGTTTTGAAGTCTACAACTTCTTCAGGCAAATCACCAATGCTCTCTTTGAAGAAATATTAAAAAAATAGATTGGTTTAAAAACTTCCTCCCTCTTTCTGTCTCTATAGAGCTATGTTTATCTTGATGCTTTCATGGCTATGCTGCTTTAACAGTGCCGTGGATGCTATTGTCATGATGCAATTTTCTGCTCAATGACTAGACTGCCCTCCTGACTAGCAATACCCTACCAAAAAACTAAATGAAGATAATGTAAGAAGAAAATAATGATGATAATGACTCGCCCAGGGCAGGGTACTTAGGGATCGGGCTCGGTTACGGTCCGGGATGTCACGGGTGGCTGCCCGAGGCTGTGGCACTGGGGTCACTGAGGGATCACCAGCGCCGCTACAGTCCTCCGAAGGTCAGTGGGATTGTGGCAGTGATGGTGTAGTCCCTGCAGGCAGGACTGGGACCTCCAGGGCAGAAAGGTAAGGAGGGCAGAATGCAGCAGAGCCGGGACGGTTATAGGCAAAGTCTATAGGGGAACACAGTGGGTCAAAGGGAAGAATGCACAAATGCAGCCAAAGTCTCTTTACCTTTTTACTGATGGTTTGCAGGCAAATTGTCCAGAGCACCAACGGATAGCTGGGCTGCACAGTGGGCTCCCACATCAAGTGGGTATAAGGCCTCCTCCTCTGTGTGTGTGTGATAAAGCGCAGTCTAATAAATCCAGACTTGCCTCGACTCTCTTCTTCTGTATCTCTCTCTCTCTCCTCCTGTGCGGTCTCCGGGACGACCCTGTTTCCTGAACTGCAGTGCCCTGCTAGTCTTGGATCCCTCTCTGTGACTCTCTCAGGAGACCGGGTAGCTGAAGCTTTCTCGGTGCCAAGGGGTTTCCAGTGGGACTTGGAGTTCTCCACTGCTGTGGATCCCCAATATCCGGCTTCTCTTCTGGGATGAACTCACGATCTGAGCTGCCTGCTCCCTGTCTCTGTTTCTTCTCCAGGCTCCCCGCCTTCAGTCCCACTTTGGCTGGTGGGACACAGAAGGGCTGTCTGCGTCTCTGGCCTGGGCCTGCACATGGCACCAGCACCAGAACTCTACTGCAGCTCTTCTAGCGTCTGCCACACTCTGACTAACTTCGCCCCCAGCAGCAGTATTTATAGGAGATCTTGCCTAAGTGCAGCAGGTTGAGCTTCCCCTACTGTGCTGGGGTGGAAGGTGTTGTTTGTAGTGGTACCTGCTATGGAAACCCAGCTGTGCAACAGAGAGATATGTGGTTACCTGCGTTGGCAGGACACCACAATAAGAGTCTCCATAAAATAGGAGCAGAAACTGCCAACTACTGGAGTCAGAGAGAGATACTGTGCTATAGAAGAACCGCCCTGGACTGCAAGTACTGCAAGACATAAACATTAGATGGTATCATTTTGGGTAATGTAACATGACCCCCCTCAACTTTTGTTAAAACTTGGTACCAAACAAATATCAAGACTCTACCAAATCTCAACATTAGATATTAACCTCTTAAGATGCCCATACATGTTGATCTAAAATTGATAAACATAGATGTTTTCAAGTAAAAAACAAAAAAAGAAATAAAGATTATTCTGCGGCTTCCTGGAGACTATATATGCCGTGAATAAAATCAGCTACATTTGAATTTTTCACCCCCTAGTCTTATTGTAGAGAAACGATTATTCTTTCTATAGTCAATTATCAATAAGGCTATTCCAATAAAATAGAGATAGAAATTGATTATTATAGAAGTGCTCAACCAAGGGTCACAAATTTGGATACCTTTATTGTACCATGATGCTTTTCCATGGTGAACCACCATCTTCATCAGGTGGATTTTCACCAAAATCCACCTGATGAAGACGGAGGTACACCGTGGAAACGCGTCATGGTACAATAAAGGTATCCAAACTTGTGACCCTTGCTTGAGCGCTTCTATAATAATCAATTTCTATCTCTATACCATATCCCCATCTGAGGGTTAAGGAGCGGCTACAACAAGTATCACCGCTAACTGAATATAGGACCTGCGGTGACTTAATACTCTGTCAGCGGTCACATCATCGGCTCCCACTGAACACCTGACTGAAAGAAAGAGAGACGTGAGGACGCCAGGGCATCGGCGTCACCTACCATTCCGCACACACCAAGGTAGTGCAGGGTTGGCACAACCTAAAAAGGTGAGAGCAAACCCACTATTACAGTGATCCCCACTAGACCACCAGGTACTGCTCATAGAATTGCGCTCTCCAAACCATTTTATTTTGTATTCCAATAAAATATACTCACCACCCTAAAGGGAGCCTGTCATGTTAAAAAAAAAACCACTATAAGGCTAGGGTCAGACTAGCAAAATGCATGTGCTATTTTCATGTGCAAATGTTGAAAAACGCATGTGTTAATGCACCCATAGGCGCCAATGCAAAACACACATTGCAAAAGTGCATTGCATTTGCCACTATATGTTTTTGCATGTGCACCAAAAAATGCGGTATGCAGATTTTTTTTACTTGATAGGTTTCTTCAAGGTTGTTCTCTCTATAAGGCTGTAGTCACAGTTGACATGCGTTTTTTTAGTGCCTTTTAAAAACGCATGCTTTTTTACATGCGTTTTTCATGTCATCATGAGTTTTTTAAGGTGTCTGATGGCTCCCTGCGTTTTTGGCTGCGTTTTGAAATCTGCACCCAAAAATGGTGCATGTACTATTTTTTGGTGCATTTTGAAAAACACATGCGTTTTTGAAGAAAACGCATGCATTTTTATAACATGTGCCCCTATGGAAAACGCATGCAAAAACGCATGTACAATTAGTACCTTTTAGTGCCATTCGAAAACGCATGCGTTTCCCATAGGAGCCCATGTTATAAAAACGCATTCGTTTTTGGAAAAGCACTAAAAACGCATGGGACTGTCACACATGCTTTTTTGCTATTAGGGCATGCGTTTTTTAACATGGGGGCCTATGGGTGCGTTTTTTACATGCGTTTTTGAAAACGCAGGTCTCCAAAAACGCATGTGAAAAATGCTACTGTGACCCCAGCCTAATTCTGTAACTTGATCTTTTGGTTAGTCACAAAATGTTTATTGTTCTGAAGAACCTACTAAAAAATAAACACTATAAGGCTAGGGTCAGATTAGCGCTATTACCTGCGCTCAGAATGGTTCCGTTAAAAACATAGAATTTGGGAGCCTTGCCGCAATGTTACCGGCATGGTAACGCTGGGTCAGCGTTGCCAATCCATCCCTATGGTGATGGAGCCCCAAGCGCAGCACAAATGCTGGCATCTGAGTGCCGATGTTTGAAATCTCATGCTATTTTCCTGGCACATCAAAAGACGCTTCAGAGCGTGTCATTTGAAGCGCTAGGAAAAAGCGCGACAATTCAAACTCCAGCACTCAGATGGCGGTAACACTGAGTAAAGACTTCCAAATACTATGTTTTTGACTGAACCCCCTAGGTGCAGCAAATATTGCTAATCTGACCCTAGCCTAAACAAGATTTTGCACAATGCATTCAAGGTAACAAAATGGTCTTTAAAGAAAGGGGTAGTCCAGGTTTAGAGTTAAAGTCTGCAGTAACTCAGCATGACTGCAGACTTGAGAATTCTCACAGCACACAAGCTTCATGCTGTCAGGATTCTCCAGTGCTGAAGTGGATAGTCAAGTGATCACAAGTATGCAATTTGCATAGTTCCAGTCACATAGCAACTAGACGTATCCTTCATCTCTTAATTCACTTGTATTGAATGTCAAATTGTCCAAGTGACTTGTCACCACATATATGCAAATTATGCACATGCAATCACACGCCCACCCACTCCCAAAGTTGGATATACCTGACAGTGCACACAATACACAATATGAGGATTTACCAGTCTGTAGTCACATACATTGGCTGCAGGCTTTAACCTCTTCACAACCCAGTCTGTTTTCACCTTCCTGACAATGCCATACTGATGTATATAAAGATCAATGGAATTATTAACGCTATATAAATGAATAAATATTATTATTATTATTAATAATATATTATTATTATAATGCCAATTTTTTTCAATTCTGACCAGTGTCACTTTATGAGTTAATAACTCTGGAAAAATTCCACAGCTCCCAGTGAATCTGAGATAGTTTTTTTTGGGATATACCGTATTTTTCCTTTTATAAGACGCACTTTTTTTCCTCCAAGTTTTGGAGGAAAGTGGGGGTGCGTCTTATAAAAGGAATATAACATTCTAGCATCCTCAGTTGCTTGGGAGGGGAGACAGCAGTGAATTGGGGACAGAAGTGACAGGGAATGGTCCCTGCTGAAGAATCCAGGCGGCAGGAGAACCACGTGTCCCCGGCTCATTATCTACTTAGATATTCAATTCACTGCTCCCAGTCTCCACCCACCTCTCTGCACTGAACACAGCGAGGAGAGGTGAGAGCAGGGGGAGCAGGAGAAGCTGCTTAGCCAGCACACATGGTCTCTCCTGCAGCTGCTGGGGACATTGTGTGCTGCAGATAGTGAGAACGGAGGAGCTGGGTGCAGCTGTGGCAAGTGAATGAGCACTGAGCTTTGTGCTGATTCACTGTCATGAAGACAGGGGCAGAGCAGGGCAGATCGGCACTTTATCACAGCAGGTACCTTGTTTGTCAGTGTCCTGCCTCACTCCCTCTGCTCAGTGTAATGTGTCCTGCTGAGCCCTGACACCAAGCAGAAATGCAGGAAGGTCGGTCTGCAGTTCAGGAGCTTCAGTGTATGGAGAGCAGGGCTGGAGCCTGCATATAACGGCAGTGTACAGCTCCCCTGGCCCTGCATACAGGTCAAGCTCTGTGGTGACTTGTAATTAGGAGACAGGGCTAGAGCATCATATTTCAGCACAGTGTACAGCCCCCCTCCCTGGCCCCCCCTCATACAGTACATCACATCAGATCTTTATATACAGACTGGCCACTTCCTTCATTTCAGCAGGGTGATGGCAAAGCAGGACACATTAAAGTGAATCCACATGTATATGTAACATAACCACTAATAAAGTAAAGTTAACACTACCAATACTGTGCTTAACTAGAACTCCAAGCATGCTATAGGATCTACAGTACATGCTGGGAGTGATAGTTCTTAAAGGGATTGTTACTACATGAACAAATCCCATCTCATTCATCTTGTTGGCCCTTGTAAAAGTAATAAAGACCATACTAAGAATGTGCGCTCACAGTCGGGAGTAGCTGTGTGTTGGACGCGGCTCCTCCGGACATAAGTGAAGCCACATGTGGAGGCAGGGAGACCCCAGCTGCCCTGTACTCACCATGTGCGGCGGGTGCAGGGCGGCTTCTCCCTGCAGTCCCCCGATGGGAGCCTCTTCCAACTCCACAGCATGAAATGAACATGCTGAGAAGGAGCGGAATGGTGGCAACCCGCACCGCAGCTGTCAGAATGCTGCGGTCGGATGAAGTATAGTGAGTATGGGATTTCTACAAATCCCATCCACTATGCTTGTACTGTACTACGCAGCATTTTGGACACCGCAGCAAGACGCTGCGTCCAAAAGGCTACGTATACTCATCGTGTGCACGCACCCATACCCCTGATTCTGCAGCAGTTCCAACGTTATCAGAAGTTGCATAGTCATGTCCCATGTGATATTGATATGAGACTCAGCCCTCTGACCAGTCAGTGCTGGCGTCTGTCTCCCCGCCAACAGACACTGGAGCAGAAGTCATTGGTGTTGCTCACCTGCTGCACCTGCATCCGAAGGAAACAGACGCCAACACTGACTGGTCGCAGGGCCTGAGTGTCATATCAAAGTCATTTATTGCTACAAATATTTTTTTCCCTATTTTCCACCTCTAAAATCTGGGTGCGTCTTATAATCCGGTGCGTCTTATAAAGCGAAAAATACGGTATTGTACTTCATGTTAATGATAGGACAATATGTTTTGTGTTCATGAAGTGATTATTATTATTATTTATTTATATAGCGCCATTTGGTTCCATGGCGCTTTACATGAAAAAAATGCAGACGAAGACAGGTACAATAAGTGTGGACAATCAGGTCATACAGGTACAAGAGGGGAGTGAATCCTGTCCGCGAGGGCTCAGAGTCTATGAGGGGCGGATGGAGATACAGTAGGAGGTGGAAATTCCGGTCACAGGGCGGTGAACCGGGTCTCATTGCAGGTTGTAGACATGGCAGAAGAGGTGGGTCTTCAGGTTTTTTTAAGGTTCCCAGGGTAGGAGAGTGTCTGATGTGTTGAGGCATAGAGTTCCAAAGAAGAGCAGATGCACGGGAGAAATCTTGTATGCAGTTATGAGAAGAGGAGATGAGAGGGGAGTAGAGGAGGAGTTCTTTGGAGGATCGCAGGTTGCATGAGGGTAGGTATCGGGAGACCAAGTTGGAGATGTATGGAGGGGACAGGTTGTGGATGGCCTTGTATGGTTAGTGTTTTAAACCAGATTCTCTAGGAAGCAGGGAGCCAGGGAAGGGCTTGGCAGAAGAGTGAGACAGAGAAGTAGCAGGACAGATTGATTAGTTGGGCAGCGGAGTATAGGATAGATTGGAGAGGTGCAAGGGAGGTAGCAGGGAGGCCAATGAGGAGGAGGTTGCAGTAGTCGAGGCGGGAGATGATAAGAGCATGAATAAGTGTTTTTAGCTGGGGCATGATGTGGCTATAGGCAAGTGCTGTGATTGGTCCATCCCAGCATGCTACATTAAACTGCAAGACCCTGGTGTGTGTGGGTACTGATGATCTTATTTATGGTGCCTTCAGAACAGTCCAGTCATGCTCTTCAGCTAGTCCCCAAGCATTCCAGGGAGGGACAACAGAGATGTTGGTAAAAACAAGTCTAACTTTACTGTACACAACTTGGATGAACAGTATGCAGCAAGCAATACTCTTAATATCCTCTATGTAACACAGAGGCACAATCTTTGTGGTTACTGGTGATGGCATATACTTGTGAGCATTTCTGTGCTAGTCAAGTGAATTTGGCTCACTTCATGTACATAAACAATCATGGACAGTGATTTCTAGCAGGAGGACACTCAACACGGCCCTTTCCTCCCTTTGTGTGTCAGCCGGAAGCTCCCTATATTCTGACCACTTTGCTGGACTCACTTCCCCTTCTCTCAGTTTGATTCATAAAGCCTTCTCCAGCTTTGTAGCTACAGAGGTTCAGTCACCCACACATTGCTTACTTGAGAACTTGTTGCCTTCCATCCACTTTGCTTTCCACACAGCACCAGTGCTGTATTTCTTCAGCCACAGACTGATGTCTCTCTTCTGTATAGCTCCCTCTTCATTTGCAAACTCCAGACTTCTTCTAAAATATTCTCTGTGTGACCCTGTCCACACACCTGCGCTCTCAGTATTTACCGCTTCTGCGCTAAATACTTAGATTTTTGCAGAAATTATACTTTGATTTTTGCTTTCGGCAGACGCTATCCCTGGTTACCCGATGTGTACAGTGGTAAACAGTTCATACAGCAGGCTGCTTAGTGTGCGCTTATCCGAGTGCACAGGGAAACGCTGCAAGCAGCGTTTCCCTGTACGCTCGGGATAAGCGAACAGTAGGCAGGCTGCTATATGAACTGGTTACCACGATACACATCGGGTAACCCGGGATAGCGTCTGCCGAAAGCGGCCGCACACACGCACCTGCGCTTCTCTGCAAAAATCTAAGTATTTAGCGCAGAAGCGCTAAATACTGAGAGCGCAGGTGTGTGGACAAGGCCTGTCTCTCCTCAAATTACAGACTGGCAACTCCCCCTGTGACTCATCCCAAATTTTAACTCTTTTGTTTCTTGCAATAGTGTGTACAGGATTTTCTCATTTAACCTACATAACAGTCTGTACAAATCTTTACCATTCACCTACATTACTACATGCAGCTTACATTATACTATCTGCAAATAAGCAGTTCTGAACATCTATGTCTTACATACACCATGTTACACCTACAAACAGTGCAACACATCATACTTTAAGGGTATGTGCACATTACCGGCGGGTTGGTCGGCGGCGGCTGGGCGGAACCCGCCAGGAAGCTCCGGCGCCGTCCACCGGCTTCCTGGCGGGTATGTGCGGCGGGAGCCGGGCGGGTGACGGGCGGGAGCCGGCGGTTTGCACAGCGGGTTCTCGGCGGCGGGTCTGCTGCGGCTGGAAGCAGCACATGATTCTGCTTGCAGCCGCTGCAGAACCGCCGTTTTATAGAACAAGCTCATTCTTTGCTAACCCGCTGGGAAACCTGCGGGTTAGCAACGGATGAGGCTGTGTAAACCGCCGGTGTGTGCACAGCCTTGGTCGGTTTACATTGGTTTTAATGTTAATCCAAACGCCGGTTTGGATTAACATAAATTTACATAAAACTAATGTAAACAAACCGGCGGTTTACACAGGTAAACCGCAAAAAACCCGGCAAGTGCGCACATAGCCTATAACACACCACTACATAACATTTATTCAATTATTTCTATCTTACACTATCTTACAGTTTGCTTAATGCACTCTATGTAATTAAACCACACAATACAATTAAATCATCAATGTTTTCAGAGCGCACAAGACTGCAGGTTTACCCTCTTAGGCTAGGGTCACACTTGGCATGAGTTTTTTTATTGCCTTAAAAAAAGGATTAAAAAAAAGCATGCGTTTCTGCATGCTTTTTTCATTTCTGCATGCGTTTTTTTAGGTGCCTTTAGGCACCCATGAGTTTTTCCATGTCTTTTTGAATCAGCACCAAAAAAAAGTTCATGAACTATTTTTGGTGCTGTTTTACAAACACATGCATTTTTTAACATGGGCCCCTATGGGAAACGCATGCGTTTTTGGATGGTACTAAATGGTACTAATGTACCATGCGTTTTTGCATGCGTTTATGAAGGCACTCCTCACATAAGTGCAAAAGCTCATGCCAAAAACGCATGGCACTTTAGGCATGCGTTTTTACTATTAAGACATGCGTTTTTGCTATTAGAGCATGCGTATTTTGCATGGGGGCCTATGGGTGCGTTTTTACATGCTATTTTAAAAAACGCAGGTCTCCAAAAAAACATGAAAAATCTGCAAGTGTGACCCTAACCTTGCATTCATTTGTTAAAATACTGGAAATTTGGCAATTTTTATGCCTTTAAACCAGAGAGTTATGTCAGACAAACTAATTAATAGCATTTACTATGTGTCTACTTTATTTCAGCATAATTTCTGTAACCTATTTTTTTCGTTAGGAAGTTAGAAGGGTTAAGAGTTTTTCATCAATTACTACTTTTTCCAACAAATATACAAAATAAAAATATTTTTCATAGACCACATAACATTTAAAGTGACTTTGAGTCTCTTCTGTGACAAAAAGTACCCAAATATGAAACGACTCTGACAACTGAACCCCTCAAGCTACTCAAAACATTTTACCACAACATTTTGTTTTAGACCCAAATTTTGCATTTTAGCAAGCTGACAGAAGAAAATGCGCTATTCATTTTTTTTTTTTTGCAATTTCTTCGCCGATACCCCTATATGTGGTGGAAAACTACTGTTTGGGCTCACAGCAGGGCTAAGAAGGGAATTGGCTAAAATCATTTGCGGATGCCATGTTTGGAGAGCCCCTGAAGTGCCAAAAAGTGGAAACATCCCATAAGGAAACCCATGTTGTAAACTAGACCCTTCAAGAAATTTATATAGATGTTTAGTGAGGACCTTTAACCCCCTGGTGCTTCAAAGAATTTTATAATGTTGAGCCATGAAAAAAAGAAAATCAAGTTTTTTTCCTCAAAAATGTGCTTTTAGCCCCAAATTTTGTATTTTCACAAGGGTAAAAGGAGAAAGTACATCAAATATTAGTTGCGCAATTTCTCTTGAGTACATAAATATGCCATATGTGGTGAAAAACTACTGTTTGGGTCCATAGCAGGACTCAGAATAGAAGGAGCATTGTTTGAATTTTGAAGCGCCATTTTGGCTAGAATAGATTGCGATGCCATGTCACATTTGAAGTGCCTCTGACATGCCAAAACAGCAGAAATTCCCCCCCCCAAGTGACCCATTCTGGAAGCTACACCTCTTTAGGAATTAATCTCAGGGGGTAATGGGCAATTGTAACTCTCAGGTGATTCACACAATTCTATAACACTGGGATGTGAAAATTAAAAATTACCAATTAAAATGTTGCTGTGGCCCCAAAATTTTATATTTTAAAAAGGGTAATAGAAGTTGGACAAAATAATTTGTTTAACAACTTTTCCAGAGTTTGCCAATACCCCATATGTGGTCAAAAACTACTTTTGAGGCACAATGCAACGCCCAGAAGGGATAGAGCGCCATAATTTGGGGTTACTATGTCACATTGGCAGAGCCCCATAAGTGACACCATTTTACAAATTACACCCCTCAATGAATTCATCCAGAGGTGCAGTTACCATTTTGGCACTGTTATGGGCAGTGAAGAAAGAATAACTACTTTTTATAACTAAAATGCTGTTGTAGCCCCAAGCTTTTAAGTTTTACAAGAGCTAATAATAAAAAAGTGGACCATAAAGTTTGTTGAGTAATTTTTCAAGAACAAGCCAATACCCTCCATTAGAGCAGCTTCCATATTTTGCACTGTTGAGGGTCAATACTCTCAAAACACTGTCTGCAAATTGGGAGTTTGATCTGGCATAAATCAAAGGGTCCACCCATTGAAGTGTGACTACGCGAAATGCTCGCCCTACAGCCTGCACCCCTTAGCTCCCAGTCGCTTAATACAAGAAGAAAAGAAATACCAGCTCACCATTGATGTCCTTCTCTGAGAATCCTCTTCATAGTATGTTCAATCAGTAGAAAAATGAGCGGCACGCACCAGTATACGTCTTCACTTTTATTCAAGCCAGGTTACAGGCAGCATGGAGAGGGAGTGTGGAGTACAGGTGACGACGGGCACCGTTTCGCAGCAATAAGCCGCTTCTTCCGGTCAAGTCTCTTAATAGTATGAGTCACGGCTTGGCAACCACCGATTAAACCAGAAGGCAGAGTTTGACCCAGCGATGGGGAAAAACAGCAGCACATAGAGGAACAATATATAAAATGTCACTTTATTGCAAATCCATAAGACAAATATATAAAAATAATGCACAGTGTGCGGCAGTCAGATCAGTCTATAGAACAGTTAGGAGCGATGCATTTCGGCTAAAACGGAAGCCTTAATCATGATCTCAGGCTCCACCCATTGAAGCATAACTATGCGAAATGCTCGTCCCACAGCCTGCACCCCTTAGCTCCCTGTAACCCCCTCCGATACGGTGTTGGCATGCCCTGCTGTTTTCATATAATGCCTAAACACAGAAGAAGTTTTTTTTATCCGATGAGTGCCTCTAGAACCTTTGTGTTTTCAAGGTTGTGAAGGAGTTAAGCCTGGACAACCCCTGTAAAGCTGGGGCAACATGGAGACTTTGGCCACGGCACAAGTTGTTCGGCCAAAGATTCCTAGGTGTCACTGCTATGTCACAGCGCAATATAAAGTGAAATGGGAGTCACATTGCAAACCAGAGAGTACTGCAGCTATGCCAGTCACCCTGTAGCCCCTGCGTACATCTAAGTGAATTTGGACATTTTCGCACTGTTATTATGGAAAGAAGCAAACAAGGTTTCCTAATTAACTCAGTTAATAAATTAATAAAGCAT
>JARQOC010000003.1:625189660-625201188 GCA_033576535.1 Allobates femoralis
AAAAAGAGAACTTTCATGTGAATCCTGACAGTCTATTCTTGTTCTTAGAAATGAAGGCTATTCCATGCGAGAAGTTGCCAAGAAACTGAAGATTTACTAAAATGGTGTGTACTACTCCTTTCAGAGGAAAGCACAAACAAGCTCTATCCAGAGTAGTAAGAGAAGTGGGAGGCCCCGCTGCACAACTGAGCAACAAGACAAGTACATTAGAGTCTCTAGTTTGAGAAATCGACGCCTCACAGCTCCTCAACTGGCAGCTACATTAAATAGTACCGCAAAATGCCAGTGTCAACGTTACAGTGAAGAGGTGACTTTGGGATGCTGACCTTCAGGGCAGAGTGGCAAACAAAAAGCCATATATGAGATTGGCTAATACAAGGAAAAGATTATTATGTGCAAAAGAACACATACATTGTACAGAGGAATATTGGAAAAAAGTTTTATGGACAGATGAATCAAAGTTTGAGGTGTTTGGATCTCACAAAAAACATTTGTGAGACACAAACCAACTGAAAAGATGCTGAAAGAGTGCCTGATGCCATCTGTCAAGCATGGTGGAGGTAATGTGATGGTCTGGGGTTGCTTTAGTGTTGGTAAAGTGGGAGATTTGTACAAGGTAAAAAGGATTTTGAATAAGGAAAGCTATCACTCCATTTTGCAATGCCATGCCATGCCATACCCTGTGCACAGCGCTTGATTGGAGCCAATTTCATCTTACAACAGGACACTGATCCAAAGCACACCTCTAAATTATGCATGATCTATTTAGCATCTGGTATTTATCTGTAATGGAGTGGCCAGCGCACTCACCAGATCTCAATCCCAAGCCAATCCAACTTTTGGGAGGGGCGTCAGGAAGCATGGGGTGAAATTTCTCAAGATTACCTCAACAAATTAACAGCTAGAATGCCAAAGGTCTGCAAAGCTGTAATTGCTGAAAAGGGAGCATTCTTTGACGAAACAAAAGTTTGAAGGAGAAAATTATTATTTCAAATGAAGATCATTATTTTTAAACCTTGCCAATGTCTGGACTATGTTTTCTGTTCATTTTGCAACTCATTTCATAAATAAAAGTATGAGTTTTCATGGAAAACACAAAATCGTCTGGGTGACCCCAAACATTTGAACGGTAGTTAATATATATATATATATATATATATATATATATATATATATATATATATATACCAGGATGGGGAACATATAAACCAGGATTGGGGACATATAGCCCAGGATGGGGGATATATATACCAGGTTGTTGAATATATATCAGGATGAGGGACATATGCACCAGGATGGGGGACATATATACCAGGATGGGAGACATATATACCAGGATGAGGGACACATATACTGTTTGTAAGTATACTGTTTGTAAGATGGACAGTGGCATTATAACACAGACTCCATTTAGCATTAAAAAATAGGGATGAGCGAGTACTGAAATATTCAGACTCGCTAGACTCATGACGAGTAGGTCCCGATAATCGGGTACTCGTTACGAGTCTAGCGAGTCCGTGTAAGTCAATGGGGAAGCGAGTATTGCGAGTAATTCCTCTGCTGCTGGACCCTACAAAGAGGTCTGGCAGTAGAGGAAAAACCTGCCGGTTTTAAACAATGCTGACAGCCGCTGACAGCTTCCCTGCCGCCCAACAGCAGGATCCTCCGCTCCCCCCCCCGCCTCCCCACCCTATCCTAACTTAGGATCTGGTGGGGAGGCTGCAGGGGGAGCAGAGGATCCTGCTGTCAGGCAGCGGGAAGCACAGAAACGACTGCAGCCAGCAGGAAGCTGTCCGCGGTCGTGAACTGAGATAAAACCAGATTCTCCCGGATTGCCCCAGTCCGGGGGAATCCGGGACCATAGAGCCCCATGTTATGGGGCGCCGGATTGCACCGGACGGGTACAATCCGGGAAATCCGGTTTTCAATCCGGTTTTCTCTTTTTGACACCTTCCTGCCTGGATTTTCAAATGAAAAATGACTCAGGTCAGCTGTTCAATTGAAGTAACAGTGCTGTCAGGTTCATGTGAGTTCATGCTTGCCTGCATGAACGCACATGAACTTTCCCTTGGGTGGACAGCTCTGCTACATCTCTGGTGGAGGTTGTCTACCAGAGATGTAGCAGAGCTAAAGAAGAACCCTGGATTGGATTACATCAGACAGAAGAGGAATTTTTTTTTAAATAAAGATGGAGTCCCTAAGTGTGTTTTTGTTTTTTTTTTTTAAATAAAAATATTTTTTCTTGGTGTTGTGTTTTTATTTAAACTATTTAATAGAAATTCATGGCGGTCATGTCTAATATTGGCGTGAACCCATGAATTTCGTGCTTAGGGCCAGCTGATAACAAAAAGCTGGTCCTAACCCCTTTATTACCCAGTGAGCCATCGCACCAGGGCCCTGGAAGAGTTGGGTTCAGCACCAGAACATGGCGCTTCAATGAATGCGCCATATTCTGGAGCGGCTGCAGGCTGCCATCCGCAGCGGGGGGTGCCCAGAAGACTTGGGCCTCCCTGCGCTGCGGATTCCAGCCCCCAGCTGCCTACCTGTGCCTGGCTAGACATAGAAATCGCGCGGAGCCCCACACAATTTTTTTTTTTATTATTTCATGAAATTCATGAAATAATAAAAGAAGGGGACTCCCCTATATTGTTGTGTCCAGCCAGATACAAATAGGCACCTGGGGGTTGGTGGCAGCCGGCCGCTGCCTGCTGTATCCGGCTGGATACAAAAATATGGCGAAGCCCACATCAATATTTTTTCTGAAAAATCCAAAAAACAAAAAGAATGAAAGGGACTGCATCTTTATTAACCCCTCGACCATGGTCGATGGGTTAATAAGGATGCAGTCCATTTTTATAGGATTGTTTAATGGATTTTTCAGAAAAATTTTAATGTGGGCTTCGCCATCTTTTTGTATGCCAGCTGGATGCAGCAGGCGGCAACGAGCTGCGCCCCAACTCCCAGCTGACTATTTCGACCTGCCTATACACAGAAATATCGGGAAGCCCTTACTTTTTATTATTTCAGGAATTTCATGAAATAATTTAAAAAAAAATGCTTGGGGCTCCGCGCAATTTCTATGTCCAGCCAGGTCCAGCTAGGCAGCTGGAGGCTGGAATCCGCAGCGTCGGGAAGCCCAAGCCTTCTGGGCACCCCCCACTGCGAATGGCAGCCCGCAGCCGCCCCAGAAAATGGCGCGTTCATTGAAGTGCCATGTTCTGGAGCGGAACCCAACTCTTCCAGGGCCCTGGTGCGGTGGCTCACTGGGTAATAAAGGGGTTAGGGCCAGCTTTTTGTTATCAGCTGGCCCTAAGCCCGAAATTCATGGTGTCATGCCAATATTAGACATGACCGCCATGAATTTCTATTAAATAGTTTAAATTAAAACACAACACCAAGAAAAAATATTTTTATTTGAAAAAAAACAAAAACACACTTAGCGACTCCATCTTTATTTAAAAAAATCCTCTTCCATCTGACGTAGTCCAATCCAGGGTTCTTCTTTAGCTCTGCTACATCTCTGGCAGACAACCTCCACCAGAGATGTAGCAGAGCTGTGCACCCATGGGAAAGTTCATGTGAGTTCATGCAGGCAAGCATGAACTCACATAAACCTGACAGTACTGTTGCTTCAATTGAACAGCTGACCTGAGTCAGCTGTTCATTTGAAAATCCAGGCGGGAAGGCGTCAATAAGAGAAAACCGGTTTGAAAACCGCATTCTCCCGGATTGCCCCAGTTCGGAGCAATCCGGGACCATAGAGCCCCATGTTATGGGGCGCCGGATTGCACCGGATGGGTACAATCCGGTAGAATCCGGTTTTCGTTTGACCTGAGGAAGGAGGTGGGATTTGAGCTCTGAAACGCGTCAGAAATAAAGCAGAAAAAGATTTTATACAAAGCATTCCGGTGTCTTTGTTACATCTTCGAGGCAGCAGCGCGGACATGGAGGCACTTTGTCCTGGAGCGAGTTTTCATTCCCACATTGTGGAAGTGCGGTCCCTGCGGCAGCTGCTAAGTTTGAGCGATCAAGCTGGTTGTGGGCTTCACAACCTAACCAGGTGAGCAAATTTTGAACTACGCGCTACCAATCTCATAAGTGGGATAAGACTCTATGCGCATTCTCATTTTTATAGACATCACATGATGTCAGCTCTTAGGTAGAGCTCACGGAGATGCCGATGACGACGCTGCTTGTAAGGAACATAGGAAGCGGGTCCCGGACAGCAGAGGAGGAGGGGTAATATCAGCAAGGGGTTTAGGTCCTGGGAGGAGAGTATACGTTCTGGACCTAACTAATTTCTAATAAAGTGTTTATTTTGGTGTCCCAAGGGGTAAGGGGATAAGAGCCATCTTCACAAAATGCAGCATAGGCGTTGCTGAAGGTGGCTCTTTTAGTTTAATAGGTCCTGGGGGGTGACAGGTTCCCTTTATCTATTCATTCATCAATACTGTACACCCCTTGCTCTCTGTCTAGTGAAAAATTACACTATAAAAAACTGAGCTGTGCACACGGTGAACACGTCTGCATAACCGCGTCCATTCACCACCAAAACTGAACTATAAAAAACAGTGCAAAAATCCACACAGAAATTCACACAAAAACTCTGTTGTTATAAAAAATCCAAGTTAGCAGCAAGTGCTGTCCATAAATGTTTAAAAAACAGGGTTTTTGGTTTGTACATTGTTTGCAAAGAAAGTACAGGAAGCTGATTCACCAATGACACGGTAACCCTGATTGAAGCAGTCCCTAGCTGATGTATTTAAAACCTGCTTATGTGTGAACATAACTCTAAACAGGATTCAGGCAGGACTTCATATGATATGGGCTGTCTGTGAAACTAGCTATTGTGTGCAAAAACTTTGCAAACAACGTTCAAACTAACAACCGTTTTTGATACTCTTTTGGACAGCACTTGCTGCTAACTTGGATTTTTTATTACAACAGAGTTTTTGTGTGATTTTTTGCACTCATTTTTTTATAGTTCAGTTTTGGTGGTGAATGGACGCAGTTATGCAGACGCGTTCACCGTGTGCACAGCTCATATTTATCTGCGCCTAGTATTATTCCTGCCCTGCAGCAAGAGGGAGGTTCCCTGCCCCTCCCTTATGAGTTATGCACACAAAAGCTAGTTTCACAGATAGCCCATATCATATGAAGTCCTGCCTGAGTCCTGTTTAGAGGTATGTTCACACATAAGCAGGTTTTAAAATACATCAGCTAGGGACTGCTTCAATCAGGGTTACCGTGTTATTGGTGAAGCAGCTTACTGTACCTTCTTTGCAAATAACGTACAAACCAAAAACCCTGTTTTTGATACTTTTTTGGACAGCACTTGCTGCTAACTTGGATTTTTTTTACAACAGAGTTTTTATGTGATTTTCTGTGCTGATTTTTGGTCTGTTTTTTAAAGTTCAGTTTTGGTGGTGAATGGACGCAGTTATACAGACGTGTTCACCGTGTGCACAGCTTATATTTATCTGCACCTAGTGAAATATTACAGTCTGAACATGTTTTAAAAAACCAATCATTCTTAAGTATGCTGGGAAACACTTTTCCTGTTGTAACTTATCAGAAATATTGAATGACAAAGGACATTTTTTGCACATTAAATGTGGCATAACAATAAGAAATACAACACAACTACACACAACATTGTATAAACAATCTGTTGGATAGATCGAATTGGCTGCAATTGAATTTAATTTGAAATCCCTGTGATACGAGATAATGACTGTAGACCATGTTTATAGTAATTAAACAATTAGCATTATCTAAGAAAGATATGTCTACATCCTTCTAGTGGAGCAGGAACTCCTAAAGGCGACCACTAACCTGTCAGTGACCTAAGCTCTTCAAAGTGTTTGCTTCTTTCACATACTAAACAAGAACAAGGCTTTGAAATATGACATTTGAATCTCAGTGATACCCCTCTTTAATTAAAAATCTATGTGACATTTGAGGAGGTCATTTTAAGTGCTTCGATCTACATTACTGAAAATAAGTGACATACCCTTTTGAGATTCTCATTCTTGTGCTCACTAATTATCTGTATGAGGCCCGTATTTGTGCCAAAGCACTGTTAGTCCTAAAGCCTTGTTCAGACATCAGTAATGGAAAATATGCAAAAATGGTAGAATGTTTTGTATCCAAGCTTTATCATTGTTTGGTCAGTTTTTACCATCAGACCTTCATCACTGACTTTCCTATGTGAAAATAATAAACTACAAACCTCCAACTCATTATAATGTTAAAAAGAACCTATCAGAACTCAGAATGAATTGATATGACATACTGCAGATTATATTCTGCAGCAAATCCGCAGGGGTCAAATCCTGAACGTATGCACTACACTTCAAGATTCTGATTGACTTTGCTGCCCTCTGCATTTGCTTGCAGTTTTGTAACAAATGTGCAAGAACAACGAATAAAAAAATGTAACGTCTGCAAACAGCCTTATAGTGATTACATTTATATCTTTGGTGAAGGAAACCTCTTTGCGGTTTTGTGGTTCTCCTTTAAGCATCATTTGATGTTTTCTGCTACTTAGATTTTGGTGCACAGTACACAGGATTTGTCCTCTCTGTTGCATGGATTTATGTCTTTTTACATCAATTAAGGAACTTCAAATCTTGGAACAACCACTAATCAAAGGACAATAAAGCTATCACAAGTCTCATCTCTGAACTCTGATGTTTACTGCCCCAGATGTTCTTCCTCCTCCCAACACAGACCACTATGCTCTGCTTATTCAACCCTGCATATTTGCATTGTGTTCGGAATGTGTGTCATTATTAAGCCTGAAGAAGAGACCTGAGTTGTCTTGAATGCTTTCTGTTTTTTACACAATCATGCCACATGTTGCCGCATTCTTTCTTTAAAAAAAAAGGTTTTAAAAAACGCCGATGTGAAAGTAATTAGTAAGTAGTTTGTCTGCACTTCCTGAACTGAAAAAACTCAGATCGGAAAGTACCCCTACTGATGAAAATCAAACAGTTTACACCTGATTATGTGGTTGATGGATCTCATTGGACAGTGCCATCATCTTGAGTGGACTGATACATCACTCATAGAATTTTAATGTCTAAAGGAGTTAATCCCCTCCAGACGGCAAATAGAGGAGGTGGTGCCAGCGTGCGTTCCACATTGGAAAGCAAATGGGAGATAGTGTTAAATCCCGTAAGAAGGTGCGGCAGCAGCAGAGTGGATTCATCCCAAGGGTAAGATGGACCAGACCCAGGCAAAAATTAAAGCCGTCAAGGCAGCGCGACTAGTGTCCCAGGCAATGTCCCAGCACTTGTCCGGTTGCACCAGGTGATGAACCTGTCCCTGAATAACTCACATGTGATCATTTTTTTCTGCACCTATTGACTTATAAATAATGTGCAAGTTTGCACTTCAATAAGGATGTGGATGAGCTCCAGCGCCACCTTTTCCTAAAGGAGGGATGTGGCTTTAAATCTCCTCACCTACCTAACTGTCTTCTTATGGTTGCAGGAAAACTCCTCTCCATATAGGTACCGTCACACAGGGACATATCGCCGGCGATATTGCCGGGGATCGCGGGAGCGCGCATCCCTGACAACATCGCCGGTGAGATGTCACACTGAGCAACTTACCGGCGATGTCGCCGGCTAGTTGCCGCGGCTATCACTCGCTGGGTTGCCTAGCAACCCAGCAAGCGATCACTCGCAATGTTGGATATAGGCGGAATCACCCGCAACATTGCAGGTTGCCGCGTTACACAGGGCGATCAGGCAGGATCGCCTGAGCAACATCGCCAGGTTTTCCCAACATTGTTGGGAAACCTGGCGATGTGACTCAGGCAATTCATCGCCTGATTATCGCCCTGTCACACGAGGCAACTCGCCGGCGATGTCGCCGCAACCTGGCCATGCCCCTCAGTTGCCGGCAACATCGCCGGCGATATGTCCCTGTGTGACGGGCCCCTTAAGGTAGATAGCAAGTTCCCAGATAATGTGTAATATGAAATAAGAATTAAAGCAGTGCCTGCTGCAATTTTCTACATACAGACCATGTGTAAAGACATTTATGTTAACTATAAAATTGACTTACATTGGTCACTGTGCGGTCCTTAGATTAGCTGTTTTGTATTTTGACAGACATATACTCTATATTGAATCAGGTCTTATAATGAATTTGTCTCATGACTGACGTTAACAAAGAAAACCTGCTTACATACCTACGATTTAGTGCCAAATTGTATTTTTCCTTTAAAGCAGGTGTAGGAGCATTTATCAGAAAGCTACTTCCTTGCAGAAAATGGTAGAAAACTGAATGAAAACCACATGTATTCAATAAAAAAAACATCTTTTTTTCAAGAGCAGTTGTCATGCACTCCTGCCACACCATTACACATACTGCTGAGTGTAATTATAGTCTCCTCATTCCATTTTTTCTTGTGTATAGGTGTCATTGATTCCTGCCTTGTGAAGAGACTTAAATTGACACAAGGGTGTCAGAAATTCATGCTGCCATGTAGAGAAACTTGAGCAAAAGAGATGTTTAAGGCAATTAGGTAGGAAATGTTTCAAAGATAACAGCTGATATACTTTTCTTCACGTTGACACAGACCTACAGAATATTTTAGGAAGAATTTCGCCTGGATTTTTTTTCCGCACATTTTAGATCTGGACACAGTCTCAGGGAATCAAAATTGACAACTATGTTTGGTAATTTGAGCACAAAATGGCTCATGTCCTACCCCATTTACCATCAAAGTGGACAAAAACTATGTTATTGAATAATGGGGTAGACATGAATAACTTGTACAAATCCAAAAATGGCCCCACAAAAAGTATGGTCAAAAGCTTCAAAGCATAAACATCATTTTAATTATTATTTCATAGATCAGCACCTTATGTAATATTTCTTATCAGACAAGTTCTCTCCTCTCCCTGCCTGAATTAGTTAGTCATTATCAAAAATTCTCAATTCGGAGATAAAATCCTGTATTAAATGAAGAGTTTCCTATTACTGAGATAGAAGATGGCCGTTGTTACTGATGATATTCTATGAGAAAGGATGGAGGGAGGAGCTAGAGGCAGAAGGAGGAGCTAGAGGCAGAGGGAGGGGCTAAAGGAAGAAGGAGTCATAAAGTGCTCTACCCCTTCCTCTCTCTTCACTCTACAAAGAATCTCATCATTAACAACTACCATCTTCTATATCTAACAATACTGTCATTTGATACAGTGCCAAAATAGGACAATCAGATAATTTTGCATAATGTGCTAAAATATTAACACTTTTTACAAGTAAAATATGAATTTGGCAACAAGACTACACTGCACTTTTTAAAATACATCCATGACAGCATCATGAGAGAAAAATCAAGGATCCGCCTTTCAAGAACAGGAAACCATCTGGATAAACAAAGTGGTATCCCTCCCTGCATCAGTTGGTTACCAACCCTTTAAAAGGGAACTTCAGTGAAAAAGGTAGTTGTGTATGAAGAAAGAAGAAAAAGACACCCATCCCTGGTTGGTCGAGCCAGAAAGCATCACCGTCCTGCTGCTGGCACAGGAGGATAAGAGTGCCACAGAGGTTAAAGGGGGCCTCTTCTTGTGTGTGGGGGTGTTTAGGGTTGTGAGAATGGGAGAATATGAAAGATTAGAAGTAGGTTTGTTTTTAAAGCAGTTAGTGTTGACTTGAAGTTGGTGAGAGTCTGTTTGTGTGATGTAATGTTCAGTGGAGCTGAATCTCTTCCATCTCAGCTCAGCAATCCTGGAAAGCTGCCTCAGTTCTTTTGTTGCCTGTGGTGTTGCCTGTTTAGATGGGTTTTGGTATGCGTGAGGGGGGCCACCAATTCGAGGTCTGCAGTTATGTTGGTATTATTTACAGTGGCAGCAGTATCTGCATCATGTAAGGAACTAATGTCTGCAAGAGGTAGAAGGGATTCAGAGACTGAATTTAAATCATGGTGTTTGAGATTTCTGCAAGGGAATGTAAGTTTGTGGAGTGGGGATTGTGCACTGGGAAAGGAGAGGGAGAGGAATGTGAGCATGTTTTGGTCAGACAGGGGGAAAGATGAGTTTGAGAGATTAGACAGGGAACATAAGCGGGTGAAGACAAGGTCCAGCATCTGGCCACCTTTACAAGTGAGAAAAACTCACCAAATATATATCTATGAAAAACATCCATTGCACTTAGCAGGAGGCTGTAAGCTCCACTGAGAGGCAACTCAGGAGTCTTAATACTGCTTCACAATCTCCTCCAATCAGCCAAAGCATTGGGGGCGGTTGTGTCACCTGCGACCAGCCTTCCCCATAGCATGGCTGGTCGGATTTCATATCTCCCCCTATCTAACCACAACATGCTCACATTCCTCTCCCTCTCCTTTCCCAGTGCACAAGCCCCACTCCACAAACTTACATTGCCTCGCAGAAATCTCAAACATCATGATTTAAATTAAGTCTCTAAGTCCCTTCTACCTCTTAAAGGCATTAGTTCCTTACATGATGCAGATACTGCTGCCACTGCAAATAATACAACCATAATGCAGACTTCAAATTGGCGGCCCCCTCATGCATACAAAACCCATGCAATCAACAGGCAACACCACAGGCAACAAAAGAACTTAGGCAGTATTCCAGGATTGCTGAGCTGAGATGGAAGAGATCATGCATCACACAAACAGACACTCACCAACTCCAAGTCAACATGGTAGCCTTGTGTCTATAAATACCACCAATCACCTCCCCCATAGCATAGCTGGTCACAGGTGACACAAACCCCTATCAACGCTTTGGCTGGTTGCAAGAGATTGTGCACTGGTATTAAGACACCAGAGTTGCCTTGTAGTAGAGTTTACAGCCTCCTTAAATGCAATGGATCTTTTTCATGGCTATCTTTTTGGTGAGTTTCTGAATTTTTTGTCCTCTAGTGTTTATTCACCTTTAAATTCGCTACAGCGGACCACTGAGTGAGTTTGAAGGAGGAAGTGAGTATTAGGAACTTAGAGACAGCTGAGTGGGAAGTGTCAATGGGGATGTTTAAGTCACCCATAATGATGTTTGGGATGTCAGCGGAAAAAAATTAAGTTGCCAGGTGGTGAGTAGTCAAGAAAGGTGGTGGCTGTCCCTGGGGTTGGTAAATGACAGCCATCTGGAGGTTGGAAATGCAGTAGATGTGGACAGAGTGCACCTTAAAAGAGGGGGAGAGTAATGGAGAGTGGAATTGTGTTGAAGCAGCAGTTATCCAATAGAAGAAAACCAACTTCTCCACAATGTTTGTTGCTGGGCAGGGGGTGTGAGAAAATTGGGAATCCACCATAAGAAAGTGTAGCTGGAGAGGCTGTATCTGAGGGGGAAACCAAGTTTAGTGATGCCAAGGAAGGAGAGTTTATTAGTGATGAAAAAGTCATGAATGTATGAAAATTTGTGCATACAGAGTCCATAAGGCATAGAGGGATTGGGAGCAGGGACTAGGTGAATGGTCATAAAGTTAGTAAGGGTGTAAAAATTTGTAATAGATCATGGTTGTGGCTAGAAATGACTGTGGGGTTATGG
>JARQOC010000003.1:625201288-625505041 GCA_033576535.1 Allobates femoralis
CTGCCCCAGATGTTCTTCCTCCTCCCAACACAGACCACTATGCTCTGCTTATTCAACCCTGCATATTTGCATTGTGTTCGGAATGTGTGTCATTATTAAGCCTGAAGAAGAGACCTGAGTTGTCTTGAATGCTTTCTGTTTTGTACACAATCATGCCATATGTTGCCGCATTCGTTCTTTAAAAAAAAAAGGTTTTAAAAACGCTGATGTGAAAGTAATTAGTAAGTAGTTTGTCTGCACTTCCTGAACTGAAAAAACTCAGATCGGAAAGTACCCCTACTGATGAAAATCAAACAGTTTACACCTGATTATGTGGTTGATGGATCTCATTGGACAGTGCCATCATCTTGAGTGGACTGATACATCACTCATAGAATTTTAATGTCTAAAGGAGTTAATCCCCTCCAGATGGCAAATAGAGGAGGTGGTGCCAGCGTGCGTTCCACATTGGAAAGCAAATTGGAGATAGTGTTAAATCCCGTAAGAAGGTGCGGCAGCAGCAGAGTGGATTCATCCCAAGGGTAAGATGGACCAGACCCAGGCAAAAATTAAAGCTGTCAAGGCAGCGCGACTAGTGTCCCAGGCAATGTCCCAGCACTTGTCCGGTTGCACCAGGTGATGAACCTGTCCCTGAATAACTCACATGTGATCATTTTTTTCTGCACCTATTGACTTATAAATAATGTGCAAGTTTGCACTTCAATAAGGATGTGGATGAGCTCCAGCGCCACCTTTTCCTAAAGGAGGGATGTGGCTTTAAATCTCCTCACCTACTTAACTGTCTTCTTATGGTTGCAGGAAAACTCCTCTCCATATAGGTACCATCACACAGGGAAATATCGCCGGCGATATTGCCGGGGATCGCGGGAGCGCGCATCCCTGACAACATCGCCGGTGAGATGTCACACTGAGCAACTTACCGGCGATGTCGCCGGCTAGTTGCCGCGGCTATTGCTCGCTGGGTTGCCCAGCAACCCAGCAAGCGATCACTCGCAATGTTGGATATAGGCGGAATCACCCGCAACATTGCAGGTTGCCGCGTTACACAGGGCGATCAGGCAGGATCGCCTGAGCAACATCGCCAGGTTTCCCAACATTGTTGGGAAACCTGGCGATGTGACTCAGGCGATTCATCGCCTGATTATCGCCCTGTCACACGAGGCAACTCGCCGGCGATGTCACCGCAACCTGGCCATGCCCCTCAGTTGCCGGCAACATCGCCGGCGATATGTCCCTGTGTGACGGGCCCTTAAGGTAGATAGCAAGTTCCCAGATAATGTGTAATATGAAATAAAAATGAAAGCAGTGCCTGCTGCAATTTTCTACATACAGACCATGTGTAAAGACATTTATGTTAACTATAAAATTGACTTACATTGGTCACTGTGCGGTCCTTAGATTAGCTGTTTTGTATTTTGACAGACATATACTGTATATTGAATCTGGTCTTATAATGAATTTGTCTCATGACTGACGTTAACAAAGAAAACTTGCTTACATACCTACGATTTAGTGCCAAATTGTCTTTTTCCTTTAAAGCAGGTGTAGGAGCATTTATCAGAAAGCTACTTCCTTGCAGAAAATGGTAGAAAACTGAATGAAAACCACATGTATTCAATAAAAAAAAAAACATCTTTTTTTCAAGAGCAGTTGTCATGCACTCCTGCCACACCATTACCCATACCTGCTGAGTGTAATTATAGTCTCCTCATTCCATTTTTTCTTGTGTATAGGTGTCATTGATTCCTGCCTTGTGAAGAGACTTAAATTGACACAAGGGTGTCAGAAATTCATGCCTGCCATGTAGAGAAACTTGAGCAAAAGAGATGTTTAAGGCAATTAGGTAGGAAATGTTTCAAAGATAACAGCTGATATACTTTTCTCCACGTTGACACAGACCTACAGAATATTTTAGGAAGAATTTCGCCTGGATTTTTTTTTCCGCACATTTTAGATCTGGACACAGTCTCAGGGAATCAAAATTGACAACTTTGTTTGGTAATTTGAGCACAAAATGACTCATGTCCTACCCCATTTACCATCAAAGTGGACAAAAACTATGTTATTGAATAATGGGGTAGACATGAATAACTTGTACAAATCCAAAAATGGCCCCACAAAAAGTATGGTCAAAAGCTTCAAAGCATAAACATCATTTTAATTATTATTTCATATATCAGCACCTATGTAATATTTCTTATCAGACAAGTTCTCTCCTCTCCCTGCCTGAATTAGTTAGTCATTATCAAAATTCTCAATTTGGAAATCCTGTATTAAATGAAGAGTTTCCTATTACTGAGATCGAAGATGGCCGTTGTTACTGATGATATTCTATGAGAAAGGATGGAGGGAGGAGCTAGAGGCAGAAGGATGAGCTAGAGGCAGAGGGAGGGGCTAAAGGAAGAAGGAGTCATAAAGAGCTCTACCCCTTCCTCTCTCTTCACTCTACATAAAATCTCATCATTAACAACTACCATCTTCTATATCTAACAATACTGTCATTTGGTACAGTGCCAAAATAGGACAATCAGATAATTTTGCATAATGTGTTAACATTTTTTACAAGTGAAATATGAATTTGGCAACAAGACTACACTGCACTTTTTAAAATACATCCATGACAGCATCATGAGAGAAAAATCAAGGATTCGTCTTTCAAGAAAAGGAAACCATCTGGATAAACAAAGTGGTATCCCTCCCTGCATCAGTTGGTTACCAACCCTTGAAAAGGGAACTTCAGTGAAAAAGGTAGTTGTGTATGAAGAAAGAAGAAAAAGACACCCATCCCTGGTTGGTCGAGTCAGAAAGCAGCACCATCCCTGCTGCTGGCACAGGAGGCATAAGAGTGCCACAGAGGTTAAAGGGGGCCTCTTCTTGTGTGTGGGGGTGTTTAGGGTTGTGAGAATGGGAGAATATGAAAGATTAGAAGTAGGTTTGTTTTAAAGCAGTTAGTGTTGACTTGAAGTTGGTGAGAGTCTGTTTGTGTAATGTAATGTTCAGTGGAGCTGAATCTCTTCCATCTCAGCTCAGCAATCCTGGAAAACTGCCTCAGTTCTTTTGTTGCCTGTGGTGTTGCCTGTTTAGATGGGTTTTGGTATGCGTGAGGGGGGCCACCAATTCGAGGTCTGCAGTTATGTTGGTATTATTTACAGTGGCAGCAGTATCTGCATCATGTAAGGAACTAATGTCTGCAAGAGGTAGAAGGGATTCAGAGACTGAATTTAAATCATGGTGTTTGAGATTTCTGCAAGGGAATGTAAGTTTGTGGAGTGGGGATTGTGCACTGGGAAAGGAGAGGGAGAGGAATGTGAGCATGTTTTGGTCAGACAGGGGGAAAGATGAGTTTGAGAGATTAGATAGGGAACATAAGCGGGTGAAGACAAGGTCCAGCATCTGGCCACCTTTACAAGTGAGAAAAACTCACCAAATATATATCCATGAAAAACATCCATTGCACTTAGCAGGAGTCTGTAAGCTCCACTGAGAGGCAACTCAGGAGTCTTAATACTGCTTCACAATCTCCTCCAATCAGCCAAATCATTGGGGGTGGTTGTGTCACCTGCGACCAGCCTCCCCCATAGCATGGCTGTTCGGATTTCATATCTCCCCCTGTCTTACCACAACATACTCACATTCCTCTCCTTCTCCTTTCCCAGTGCACAAGCCCCACTCCACAAACTTACATTGCCTCACAGAAATCTCAAACATCATGATTTAAATTAAGTCTCTAAGTCCCTTCTACCTCTTAAAGACATTAGTTCCTTACATGATGCAGATACTGCTGCCACTGTAAATAATACAACCATAACTGCAGACTTCGAATTGGCGGCCCCCCTCACGCATACCAAAACCCATGCAATCAACAGGCAACACCACAGGCAACAAAAGAACTGAGGCAGTATTCCAGGATTGCTGAGCTGAGATGGAAGAGATCCTGCATCACACAAACAGACACTCACCAACTTCAAGTCAACATGGTAGCCTTGGGTCTATAAATACCACCAATCACCTCCCCCTTAGCATAGCTGGTCACAGGTGACACAACCACTATCAATGCTTTGGCTGGTTGCAAGAGATTGTGCACTGGTATTAAGACACCAGAGTTGCCTTGTAGTAGAGTTTACAGCCTCCTTAAATGTAATGGATCTTTTTCATGGCTATCTTTTTGGTGAGTTTCTGAATTTTTTGTCCTCTAGTGTTTATTCACCTTTAAATTCGCTACAGTGGACCACTGAGTGAGTTTGAAGGAGGAAGTGAGTATTAGGAACTTAGAGACAGCTGAGTGGGAAGTGTCAATGGGGATGTTTAAGTCACCCATAATGATGGTTGGGATGTCAGCAGAAAAAAAATTAAGTTGCCAGGTGGTGAAGTAGTCAAGAAAGGTGGTGGCTGTCCCTGGGGATTGGTAAATGACAGTCATCTGGAGGTTGGAAAGGCAGTAGATGTGGACAGAGTGCACCTTAAAAGAGGGGAGAGTAATGGAGAGTGGAATTGTGTTGAAGCAGCAGTTATCCAATAGAAGAAAACCAACTTCTCCACAATGTTTGTTGCTGCGGCAGGGGGTGTGAGAAAATTGGAATCCACCATAAGAAAGTGTAGCTGGAGAGGCTGTATCTGAGGGGGAAACCAAGTTTTAGTGATGCCAAGGAAGGAGAGTTTATTAGTGATGAAAAAGTCATGAATGTTTGAAAATTTGTGCATACAGAGTCCATAAGGCATAGAGGGATTGGGGAGCAGGGACTAGGTGAATGGTCATAAAGTTAGTAAGAGTGTAAAAATTTATAATAGATCATGGTTGTGGTTAGAAATGACTGTGGGGTTATGGTTAGGTGTGCAAGGATTTGGAAAGATATCACCAGCAATGAGGAGAAGCAGAGAAAGTGTTAAAAAGTGGGAGCAGGAGAGGGAATGAGGTGGATGTGTGTGTCTGAATACAAAGGAATATATGCGGAGGAACAGTTCTGAGGAGGAGATGAGATGGGTGGGGAGAATGGAGGGAGAAATGGAGTCATACAAGTATAGGAGATGGAGCATACACATAAAGGATTAAATGGAAGGAATTCTGAGTAGAAATTAAGTCATACCAGTATGGGAGATGCAGCATACACATGAAAGATTATTATTGAAATCTGGTTAGAAATTCATGTCTATAGCACCTTTAGAAATATATTTATTTACAAAATTGGTGACGTGATCAATACTTATTTCACCTACTGTATGTGACTACTAGTGTGAATCTGTTTAGTCATTCAGCTATATGTCACCTATCTCCTGAAATTTGTTTACTCTGCTATGTTTGCTTTTGCAACTCATTTTAACACATATGTTTTAATGTGATTTATTAAAGAAATGGAATAATTTTTTTCAAGCAAAGTATCACATTTTTTGTAGGCTTTGTTAGCCATTTATGTGCATACTCCTCTTGCTGTTTTTGGGAATTGGTAATCTGCAAACCCAGATGGTTAAGTTGGGTACACAAAACAATGAGTACAGGATAGCTGTCTATGCTTAGTTAATTTTGTTCCAAGTGTTACAGTACATACGCTGTGCTGTTTGTTCTTGCTACTGTAATCCACTGAAATAAATGGAGCTGAGCTGAGAAACCAGCCTTATTTTTCTACCAACAAAGATTTGGTTGCCCTGGTCTGGAATTCGCTACTCTTAGGAAGCTGGATTGGGGTAATTTTCACTGGTCCCTAGACATCCACTGTGTGATGAAGTGCCCTGGATTCCAGGCAGTTATGGTGAGGTGCAAAAGCAAAGACGGTCCTGGTTCAGCTACCATAGAGTACTGCACTGGACTAAGACTGCAAGTTTTTTTGCTCAGCTGTAAAATTTGCCTTTTTGACTATGCTGTGTAACTATGTCATCTACAGCAATAATAGGTATGTCCATATGTGTATCAGTATTGCCAGCTGCTAAGAATGCAACACCATAAATCTGACCATCCTACATGTTACATAAAATCAATAGTCCTATAAAATGTGCATCCTATTTTCCACTGCATGTTGGCTTTTGGAAAATCCTCTGTAACTTATAGGAGCAGCATTGTGATCTTGTAGATTTAAAATCATCAGCAAGTCAATTTATCCAGTGAATAAACCACCCCTGACAAAGCTTCCAGGTTGTGCAGCAATATACCTGGGGACCCTCTATCCACCCTCCATGATCTACTTACCTTTAAATCTGTGGGAATCCACTCCGCACCCTCTATGACCTACTTAACTTTATATATGTGTGTCTCCACTCTCCACCCTTCATGGCCTATTTACCTTTCCAGGCTGGTAAAATCTTAATCCAAAATTTTGCAAATTTTTTCTGGCAACTCTCTCATTATTTATGTGGTTTTGGTCATATTGACTTTTTCTGTTCAATAATATACATCTATGGTCACACATGCTAATTCTTATGTATACAGTTCTGGGAAAAATTAAGAGACCACTGCACAGTTTTCCAAAAATCACCATCTCTACATGTCTGACAGCCATTCCATTCCAGTGTTAGTTGAATTCCAGCCAAAGTAGTTCTACTTAATGTGCTTCTGATTAGGTGATCACCTGAACCAAATCTTATTTGAGGAGGGAAAGCATAAAAAAAACTACTGTGGTCTTCACAATCCTCTTGCAATATGACAAGCTGGATAGCAAAACTAGTGCTAGGAATAGCCCACCTGTAGTTTGAATGAAAAGTAACTTTCAACCATGCCTAAGAAGTTGAAAAGAAAAGTTTTGAGTGAGGAAAAAAAAGGACTCAATTCTGGCTTTACTAGCAGAGAGATACAGTGAGCGTCAAGTTGCATCCATCCTTAAAATTTGCAGTCCATTTGCAGTCCATTACTACAAGGTCAAGCAGCAGACATTGAGGAAAACAAAGCTACAAACCGGCATAGGGCAAAAGCCACTCGTCACTGACTGGGTAGACCGTCATCTTATTCGAATGTCACTCAGCAACCGCAGGATGACATCAAGTGACCTACAAAAGGTATAGCAAGTGGCAGCAGGGATGAAGTGCACGGCAAGAACATTTCGTAAGAAGCTCCTAGAGGCAAGGTTCAAGTCATGTAAAGCTAGAAAAAAGCCTTTCATCAATGAGAAGCAAAGCAGAGCCAGGCTGAAATTTGCCAAAGACCATAAGGATTGGACCATAGAGGACTGGAGTAAGGTAATCTCCTCTGATGAGTCTAATTTTCAGCATTGCCAAACACCTGGTCATCTAATGGTTAGACGGAGACCTGGAGAGGCGTACAAGCCACAGTGTCTTGCGTCCACTGTGAAATTTGGTGGGGGATGCCTCAGCAAGGCTGGAATTGGGCATGTTATTCTTTGCGAAGGACGTATGAATCAAGCCGCATACAAGGTTTTCCTTGAAAACCACTTGCTTCCTTCTGCTCAGGCAATGTTCCCCAACTCTGAGGACAGTTTTTTCCAGCAGGACAATGCCACATGCCACATAGCTAGGTCAATCAATGTGTGGATGAAGGAGCACCACATCAAGACCCTGTCATGGCCAATCCAATCTCCAGACCGAACCCCATTTTAAACCTCTGCGATGTAATCAAAAGAAAGATGGATAGTCACAAGCCATGAAACAATAAGAACTGCTCACATTTTTGTGCCAGGAATGGCATGAGGTCACCCACAAGCAATGTGAAAGACTGGTGGAAAGCATGCCAAGACACATGAAAGCTATGATTAAAAATCATAGTTCTTCTGCCAAATATTGATTTCTGAACTCTTCCTGAGTTAAAACATTAGTATTTTTGTTTGTATATGAATAAGAACTTATTTTCTTTGCATTATTTGAGACCTGAAAGCACTGTTTCTTTTTTATTATTCTGACGATTTCTCATTTGCTGCAAATAAATACAAACTTTTTAGCTTTGAATTTCGGAGACATGTTGTCTGTAGTTTATAGATTAAAAGAACAATGAACATTTTACTATAAAGAGAAAAATCAGAGAAACTGAACATTTTGAAGTGGTCTCTTAATTTTTGCTAGAGCTGTATATATATATATATATATATATATATATATATATATATATATATATATATATATGTATATTATTTATATATAGAAGTTGCAATCTGAGCTATGTGGGCAAATGTGTATCTTTATAATGTTACTCTTCCCCTTCTGGGACATTAGTTTACATCTTTCTATTTCTGCCCTACTTAAATAATAATAATCTCTATTTATATAGCGCCAACATATTCTACAGCACTTTACAATTCGGTGGTTCATATACAAACAGTCATAAGTAACAGTTATAAAAATGCAAAAATCAAAGCAAAATAATTACGGTCCTACTCATAAGAGTTTACAATCCACAAAATACCCATGTCTACATTTTTTATCCATGTCATATGTATTATCTTGTATGTATAAAGATTGTGCATTTAATGTTCATCAATTATTGGTTTCTAATATCATATATTCATTGCTGTGAGTTTCTTTGCAAAATTACTATCTACTTACTAGGCCTTTGGTCATTGTGTTATGTATGTGGTTGGTGTATCTCACACTATGTTGGCCTTGTAATTGTTCTTAACCCTTGTGTGTTGTTTGTTGTGTGTCGCAACCTATCTGTTTATTAATAAAGATTTTGTAGTATACCGGTATAATATTTTTTCACTATCCGGTTGTATCATTTTTTCTTTACTTACCCTCTTTTCTCTCTTTTTCTTTGGTCAGATTATCCACTGGATGTCAGTTCTCATTTTACTCATTTTAATTCACAGGCTGAAATGTGTTGACGAGCCACTCCTCTTCTGCAACAAAAAATTGCAGCGTTTTTCAGCTGTGGCAATTCCATATCGGAGGAACGCCTTCTTTACTCTATGTAAGCATTTGATGTACATTGTATACACTAAACCTATGACCTTGGCACGGAAAAAATGATCTTCAATTTTCGGACATATTTACATTTGAAAGGAGATCACTGCTCAAATTGACTCCTGATAGTCTCAGCTTTTCTTCCATTTGTTACAAATAGAGCAGGATTGTGAAAAAGAGTCAAATTAGCTAACATATCAGTAATCCAATCATGCTTTCATGGCGAAGATGGATCTTCAGATTGATTGTTCAGGAGTGCTGAAATTCCTCATTACATGCACTGCCTGAGGCCTAATATAAAAGAGTTCTCTGGGAGTGCCTACCTTTCTCTTTGAGAGAGCTACAATATAAACTAAAGGCTTTTGTACCACACATTATTTTATTGTGTGAGACTTTACTACATGATGTATATTTAATTATATTTTAAGCATTTCTCATGTTCTTGCACTCTTGTGTTTTCTACAGATTCAAAGATCAGTAAGCATATACATTAGACAACATTTCACTGAAGCTAATGTTACATATGTACAGTCATGTGAATCAAGGCTTTTATTACAGAGTATGAGTTGAAATTCAGGAGCTAATGGATTCCTAAGGAATATGACAAATGTTTGCATTGACTGGATGTATCATTATGGATGGAATTCTAAAGCTACTGTAGCAACATAAAATGTCCGAGAAATAAAACTGTATGGGGTGGAATACATCATTCACTTTTCATCAGTATGATGGTGAACAAAAGTGGCAACATTTTTACAACTTTTGATATTTTATGTTAGCTCTGACATTTTTCTAAAAAAAAGGGTTTAATAAATAAGCGAGGTTTAGCATGATGAGACAAGATTTCTCCCGTGCTTTCCCCATACTCTGAAACTCTCTGCCCAACATATCAGACTCTCACCTACTGAGGAAACCTACAAAAGGAACTTGAAGACCCACCTCATCTGACAACCCTACAACCAGCAGTGAGCATCAGTCCACTATACTGCCACACAACCAGCTCTACCGTCTCCTAGTTTATCCTCACCCAACCCTTGTTGACTGTTAGCCCTCGTGAGCAGGGTTGTCTCTCCTTCTTTACTTATGTGTGCCTTGTATTGCTCATGTTTGTTGTACCTTACTATACATGCCCCTTATTCACATGTAAAGTGCCATGGAATAAATGGCGCTGTAATAATAAATAATAATAATAATAATAATAATAATAAAGGCCATGAGCAGCCCAACACATTTTCTATAATATGCTTCGGAAAGTAGCAATAGTACTACAACAGCAGCCCAAAACCCCCCACCAAATTAAGTCTGGTTTCAGACTAGCATATTTTGAAAGCCTGCATGCCCCGGGATTCCCCTGCAATGATAAACTGGATGCACATGTACCCCTTGCATGATCATCTGTTTGCATTTATTCCTGGATCCGGTGGATGTTAATTACACACTCCTTAGGAACTGTGTTCGGGCCAGAACTCTTGATCCACCGGGATCTAGAGTCCGGATGAATCCATGTCACATAGGCACCCATTCAGACTTTACGCATGGTGCTCTGGATTCGGGTGGATCTGAGTCTTCACGTTTTTTTTACGGAGACCGAATCGCAACAAGATGCAGATTTTGTCTCTGTGAAAAATCTGTGGACACCTGTAGCCACTCGGATCCAGGGTAAATCATACACAACATGATGCACCACGCATGTGTCTCCGGCCCCATTGAAAGTCAATGGATGTACATCCAGTTTGTGATGGATTCACACTGATGACGAAAAATGGCAGTGTGAAACCAGCCCATGAGGCTTCTTAAAAAACTTATACCAGAAGACTTTTCTTTAAGACTGGTTGAGAAAGTGCATGTCTTGATGAATCAAATTCTTTATGTATTTTCCAGCCAGTACAGCACAACTTTCAACTCTTAAGGCCACTTTACACACACAGATATCTGTGTCCAACTTCTGAACAGATCTCTGATTGCAGTGAAATCATGGACACATTGTTCCATTTTGTGGCTGTGTACAAATGGAGCAATGTGTCCATTATTTCACTGCAACCAGTGATCTGTTCAGATGTTGGACACAGATATCTGTGTGTGTAAAGTGGCCTTTAATTGTGCAGGTTGTACAACTTGGCTCTAATTTTAGTTGGCCCATACTACACAATGCAGAACTACTTCTGCTTATTATAATGCAGTTCCCTAATACAGAATTAAAAATTCACATCCAGCATCTTACAGGTGCATCTCAATGAATTATAATATTATCAAAAAGTTCATTTATTTCAGTAATTTATTACATAAAGTGAAATGCCATATATTACATAGAGGCATTACAAACAGAGCGATCTATTTCAAGTGGTTATTTCTGTTAATATTGATGATTATGGCTTACAGCCAAGGAAAACTCAAAGGTCATTATCTCAAACAATTAAAGTAGGGAAGGTGAAGGGTCTAGGAGATAAAATATTCCCTTAATAGGTATCAGAGGCTTGACCTTGTGTGGTTGTGAGAGTCACAACACTATAAAAGCATATCATGGCTGCTGCAGTCCCCGGCGTGGTGCATATAGAGTAGGGAGGATAAAGGGTTAAAAATTATGTTGCCATAATTCACAAGACATCAAAGGGTGAAAATAATATTGATTTATTAGTCAACACATTTCAGGGCTCCCTGGCCCCTTCCTCAGGATGAATAACTATCATATTGCCATGCTTCAGGACATTTCAGGAATCCCTGAAACAAGTTGGCTAATAAATCAATATTATATTTACCTTTTAATGTCTTGTGGCATATGGAAGTATGGTTTTTAACCCTTCATCCTCCTTACTTTAATTTTCTGAGATAATGACCTTTGGATTTTCATAGGTTGTAAGCCATAATCATCAAAATTAACGGAAATAAACAGTTGAAATAGATCACTCTGTTTTTAATGACTCTCTATAATATATGCGTTTCACGTTATCACTTTATGAATTGAATTATTGAAAAAATTTACTTTTTGATGATACTCTAATTTATTCAAATACACGAGTATATCCCTGAACCTATTCACAAAATGATATATAGTCAAAGGTAGAAATAATAACTTTATTAAGTTACATACAGTATAGCACATAACATTTACCGTAATATTAAAAATTATTTTGGATGGGTACACAGAAAAAAGCAACATGGCACACAGCAGGAGGAGACATATACAGAATGGATGGTAGGTATGGGTACACTATCCACAAAGTATTTTCTGTAATAAAAGATAACTAAACTAGGAAACCTGTTGAATAGTATCATGAAATAAACAATATAGATAAATAGTTCTTGAGTAGTACCAGTATATCAACGAGTACCTGTACTCATCTCCTCTCACTGGAATGGTGTCAGGTCCCTACGCGCGTTTCACAAACTCCCTGATGAAAGCAAGCACTGAAATCCATTATGTCATTCCAGTGGTAATTGAAGCTTTATGTCCACTTGGGGTTGAAATACTGCTACTACTCATGGGCAAATCACCTATATTGTGTATTTAATTACACTATTCAATATATTTTTTTGCAATTGTTTTTAATTACTGAAAAACTATACTTACTACGTACCTAGTGGACCTAATGCAACCAATACAACCATCCCTACATTATCTATTTCATCCTGCTGTGCCATGATGCCCATTTGTGTGTACCCATTATAATAGCGTATAAGCTTAAATGTGACCTGTTATCTGTCATTTAATATAGCTATTATTTTTACCTTTTATGAAAAGGTTTATTGTTATGGCTTAGAATACAGTCCAAGGTATGGTTATTTGAAGCATATTGCTATGCTGATTCATATTTTTTGCATGGCTGGAATTTTGCTTTTGTTCATCCTATAACCTCGCCCACATTGCATCAGAAGTCATGTTGCTTATTAAAAATAATAATAATCCAGTCTCTACATATTATCTTGACTGTAGAAATAATGGTCCACAACAATTGGTAAATATTTGCCCATGATGATTGGCCAAGGCATTGCAAGAATACGGGTTTTGGAACATGCTAAATTATTCCTAATATGACACAAAAAAGTTTAAAATTAAATTCAATGATGCACCTTTAACCTTTTTGGAAATAATATTACTAAATAATATTGTATTTAAGATATTAATATCTTCCCTAGTCGACATATATTATTTAGCTGTTCAGTTGATGTTCCTGCAAAGACTCGGTCAATTTCGATAGTCATGATTAAAACATTTTGGATAATAAGATTTGATCCTTCTGCTGACGTGGGTACAATATGTCAGCTAGGTTGTTGCCGTCCTGTCTTATCTTCCACTCAACACTCCACTAATACACACCAGCAATCAGAGGGACTGATAAGAAAATATACAATGTTAAGGAACTACTCCAGTATTATATTTTTTATTTTGAACAGCTAAATAATATATCTCGACTGGGGAAGATATTAATATCTTATATAAAATATTATTTACTAATATTATTTTTTAAAAGGTTAAAGGAAAATTATATTTTTTATTTTTATTTTTATGGGGGCAATAATGTTTAAAAGAGTGGTCTGAAACAAATTCATTTTCATCTAAAATGCCTACATATTCAATGCATAATCTATTTCCTGATATAACGTAATTAAAAATCCCCTACCCTTCCCGCACTACACTATCTACCTGCTTTAGTTTTCTTTTACTACTTTTATCTTTCTTATAATTCAGGCACTGGGGTCATGAAAAGACCCCCAGCAGTCATGGCATCCAAATTAGCACCTTGCCTTCACGTCACAGGCGTGCCGATGAGAGGGTGGAATGATGTAACCCCCTGCCGGTGAGTGTTAAATCCTGCTTTCAGAGATCGACAGCGATATTTAACTGGTTGACAGCCATGGGTTGATCTCCAACCCACCTGTGGCTGCTAGAGGCACATGACGGCAGATTAAATCAGCTGCCCCGTATAGGGACAGATGTGGGCCCATTTCAGACGCAGGGAGGCAACTTTTGACAGTCTTGTCTTGAAGTGGTGAATGGCCACAATGTGAATATGCACTTATATCAACAAGTATTCCAGCCTCTTTCATCAGTTTCTTATAAGGTATCTGTATTACTACTATAACAATATTTCCAAATAGTTGTGGATTATCAATACAGGACACATTACTGTAGTTTCTTAAACTCCAACAACCATCTTTTCAATACTGCTCCTCTCCAGGTACATTGGGTCAGAATAACTAGAAGAATGTTTCCTAACGAAAGTCAAAGCCTGAATGAATTTTTAATATCACTGCATATATAGCCACTCCATTCTGAGCTACCGTAGGAGTAGGAATTACATTTATTTTCTGTTGTACCATCAAAACATTATAAATAGACTTAAGCCGCAAAAGTAACAGTAATGGTAAACCCAGCATAAATGTTCTCGAGCTATAAAAGTACATAAACACAAAATTACTTTGAAAGTTAAAATGTTCAAAGAAATGTTCAGAAAAAATGAGAAACTAAGAGGCTTTGGAAACTTGTATATATATTATGAACATAATTATGTTGGCCAGTAAATCAATAAAAGTTTGGTTTTATTGCATTCGTCAGTAAAGTTTGGTATTCTTGTATTTTTCAGTACATACATGTCTAAAATGTTTTATACAATTCCCTATCTTGTAGAGTCATAGACAAAATTATTGGCACCCTTGAAATTGTTCCAGAAAAGGAACTAAATTTCCTAGAAATGTATTGCAATTACACATATTTTATTATATATACTGTATGCTTGGTCATAATTTCACAAAAAAAAAAAAAAAAAAATTGGTTGGACAAAATTATTGGCACCCTCAACTTAATTTCTGGTTGCCCATTTTTTAATAAGTAACTGTAATCAATCACTTCCTATAACAATTAACAAACTTCTTACGCCTCTTAATTTTGGACCACTTTTCTTTTGCAAACTGCTTCAGGTCTCTCGTATTTGTTTGAAGATTGCATTCTCACAACAGCAATGTTAATATCTCGCCAATGGTGTTCAATGGGATTTAGATCTGAGTCCATTGCTGGCCCTTTCAGAACTCTCCAGTGCTTTGTATTCATCCATATCTGGGGGTTGCTTGAAGTATTTTTTGGGGTAATTGTTCTGCTGGAAGACTTCTGACCTAGGTGGCAAACTCAGTTCTCTGACACTAGGCACTACATTGTGAAATAAAATCCTTTGGAAATCTTCAAATTTCATGACGCAATGCACAGTCAAGGCACCCAGAGACAGAGGCAGCAAAACAACCTTAAAACATCTTTGAACCTCCACCATATTTTGACTGTAGGTATTGTGTTCTTTTCAATGAAGGCCTCATTCCACTTTTGGTAAAAAGTAAAATGATTTGCTGAGAAAAACATATTTTCACACAAAACTCCAAAAATGATCCAGACAAAATTTGCACCTTTCCAAAATTGTAGGTAAACAACTTGGTTTCAATCATGTCATACTCCTTTAAACTCACTTTTGGGAAGCAACAGGTAGGGGCAATATGAAACTCACATCTGAACTCAAATTAAAAAGTGAAAGTTTGACTCAATTTTTTCATTTTGTGTCCGTTTGCACCACACTAAGCATGGAAAACAGTACGAGGAGAGAACTTTCTGAGGACTTGAGGAACAAAATTGTTGAAAAATATCAATAATCACAACGTTAAAAGATCATCTCCAGAGATTTCATGCTCCTTTGTCCATGGTGTGCACCATAATTAAGATGTTTACAACATATGGCACTATAGCTAATCTCTCAGGATGTGGACGACAGAGAAACATTTAAGAAACATTTAAGGAATGTTGTAATGTAGGATTGTTCTGTTGTTGGATAAGCAGCCCCAATAAAGTATCAATGAAATTCAAGCTGGTCTGCAAGCTAAGGGAGCATTAGTGTCAATGTGAACTATCCGTCAACATTTGAATGAAATGAAACACAACTGCAGGAGATCCAGAAGGACCCCACTGTTGGCACAAAGACAGAAAAAAAGTTAGACTGCAGTTTGCCAGAATGCCAAAATCCTTCTGGGAAAGCATTTTGTCAACAGATGAGACAAAGACTGAGTTTTTTTTGGTAAAGTATATTATTCTACTGTTTACCAAAAAGGAATAAGGCCTTGAAAGAAAAGAACACAGTATCTACAGTCAAATGTTTTGAAGTTGCTCATCTGCCTGTGGCACTGGGTGCAATGACTGTGTCCAAGGCATCGTGAAATCTGGGGATTACCAAAGGATTTTTGGTCGCAATGTAGTGCCCAGTGTCAGAATGCTGAGTTTGCATCCTAGATCATGGGTAAAAATGAGTAAACCTTTCAAGCTTCAGTTCGGTTCTGGTCACCAAACTTCCCGGTGTTGAGAAAACCTGTCCCAGGTTTGGACTTCAAATGCTTCACATTTGCAAAGCACTGGAGTGATCATGGCTATGGTGGAATACAGTTGGTGCTTGGACCAGTATGAGCGCCTGATGAGGATTAAAGAAGCTTGAAGCGGTGAGCTGTGACCTTTACCAATGGTAAATTGTAGATTACATGCTATCAACTACAGTAGATATAGAAGTGTTAACTTTCATTGTAATCCTGTCTGTAATGAGAACATGATAAATGAGTTATTATTAATCTAAGTGACTAATGTAAAAATTGCATGGTTTTTATGTTTTTTATTCATATACATACATAGTGATATGTAAAAAATGTAACCTAATAATTTTTTTAAACACAATCATTATAAAATCTGAAACAGAACAATAGATAATTTTTTTTGGTATAAGTCAGGAGTGGGCAACTCCAGTCCTCAATGGCCGCAAACAGTTCATGTTTTCTGGATTTCCTTAGTATTTGACAGTTGGAATCATCACCTGTGCAGAAGATTAAATTACCAACTCTCAAATACTAAGGAAATCTTGAAAACCTGCAGTGGGTGTGGCCCTCGAATCCTGGAGTTCCCACCCCTGCTTTAGTTAATGGTTTGGTATTCTTCCATACGTTTTTTTCAGTCTATTTAAAACTTATAGCTATAATTGGAACTATACTTACCAACCATATTGATTGCCTTAGTGATCAAATATCACCTTAGTGCTGGTGGATTCAACCATGTTATCTACATGTTTGCATCTTTTAGGGTAGGAGTCATGAATAGAGATGAGCGAGCACTAAAATGCTTGGGTGCTCGATGCTTTGGCCGAGGATCCCAAGATACTCGTGTACTCGGCCAGAGCACCGAGCCCAATGTAAGTCAATTAGTGACAGGCTCCGCCCACAGACTTCCGGTTATAAAACGAGTATTTCTGGAAAAGGGCGGGAGGGTGGGCTTTTTCAAATCGCCGCAGTATACAACACCTTGCTATGCCCCCCAGAGGGATCCTAACAATCAATCTGCTCTCTGGGAGATTGCTAATTATTAGCGAGGAGTCCGAGCATCTCGGCGGTACTCGGTGCTCGCCGAGCATTCCGAGTACCGGGATATTCATGCGAGTAACGAGTAGCACCGAGCATACTCGCTCATCCCTAGTCATGAAATGTCAAAATCAACTTTGTTCAGCAGACCGTCGCTCCACCATTAGTATGATGCCATACAATGGCGATCAACTTATTAATTGACTTGCTTTGTTAGTGTCACGTGTTGGTTGCTGCAGTCTATATGTAAAACTCTTTGAAGTTTTGGGAGTTGCATTTCCCTTGACACATTCTGTGTTGGTTTGCTGATGCTGCTGTATTCTGTGGGCAGTTCTGCAGGTGGGGAGTTTTAGGTTGCAAGGTGACCACCCCCCTGGTCTTTAAGTAGGCTCCTCCCACCAGGTTATATTGATGATAGAGTTTACTCTGCCTTGACCTGTAAGCTGAAAAGACGTTGGTGCATTTGCGGAGGTTTCTTGCTGTTTTTCCTTAGGAAGTTGCTTTTTTCCTGATCCGTGGAGGTTGGAGGTGAGGCGGTGTAGCACTGGGTTGGTGAGGAGCCAGGAAAGGTTGGGGGCCTAGACCTCTGCACCATCAGAGGTACCTCTGGGTACAGGATTAGCCAGGGACCACACTCCAGGGCCACATTAGCTACCCAGTTTGCCTCGCTCATTATAGCCATCCTTCATCCCATTCTCACACCCACTTACTATTAACCCTGACAGTCAAAAATGGAAATGGCTTGATGGGACTAATCCTTTACACACGCAGCAATGAATGGCAACTAATATAAATCTTACTTAGAAAAATCTAGGTGAAATCATAGAGGACAGTGCTAATGTAACAATATATAGTTCTATCAGCATGGAGTGTCAGCCTAAAATGGCCAAAAAAAAGATAAAAAGCCTCCATTGATTATTGTGAAAACTAGAGGAGTACACTGTAGCTTTACACAATGATGGATGTCCCCCACCGGCAGAGGAATTGGTGCATCATTCCCCTTAAATGCTGCAAGGTATCATAGAGCAGATTTAGCAGCACAATCTATCATAATGTAGATAACCTGCGCTCCCTAAGGCATACGCTTCCTACTCTGTGTTTGGTTACAAGTAATATATGCAGCTGCTTTTTTTTTAATAAAGGAATATCTTGAAATTTCATTACAATATAATCGGCTAATTACCCCCTTTATTGAGCAGAGTACACAGAAGATGCTGCCTCGGAGTAGGTATACATGCATTTCAGGCATAGGCCTGGCCACCCTGAACGGGAAGGTGATCTCTGCTGTTATTCAATTAGTGAAGAACGCCGACACGTGCAATAACACGATGCTGAAAATTAACCAGCATTAAACAGGAGGTAGAGACATGCAATTTATAAATAAGAATATTAACAGCCTGAAAAACAATATCACGCCTTTAAATTATATTGCTATGCTGATAAGATAGCTGGAACCTGATACCTTAGTAGATCTAGACAATAACAGGCCATTTCACTTGCCAGCATGAGAGTGAATAAAGGTTTGCTGATTTCTATAGACCTGGCAGTGGGTTTAATTATATATCTGGAATCGGAGGTCTCCTTGCTGCACCTGCTCCCAACATCTCACTGCGTTCTGTTCAGCAAAACACAGCAGGTGTCCAGCAACTAAGAAAGGCACCGGATGAACAATGGAGAAGGGATTGTGCCATGGGTCACATTACCTACTGCGGACATGTACACAGAGGCTGTAGAAATTGCACAACCGAGTCATTATCTCTCAGGATTCCCAGCAAAGCAAGTCATGTGGCTTGGAAGCAAACCTTAATTAGAGGGATTCATTACAATAATTATAACAGAATGCAAAATGTCACCTTGCGCAAAATGCAATTTGATGCTATGCTGAAATAACCAGAGCAGGATAAGCAAGGGATGGGTAATGCATAATGACAGAAGTGCTGCAGTAGGATAATCGTCTCTGTAGCTCTAATTCTACTAGGAAAAAGCCTTTAATTGCAGTAAATAATGTTGGGCTCACAGAGTCGGATTCACACACATGGTAGCATGGTAACAGTCGTGCAGATGAGGAATGACATGGCATCAAGTGAAACCTTTAGATGCTCTTTACACATTTTTACATAGATTTTTCTAAAGGAACAGTTTCATTGGGAAGATAATACTTGACACACCTATAAGTGCAATGGGATCCATCATAGCAGTTCATTTTATCCACTTTAGCTGTTCTACCAGCCACGGCTTGTGGGCAGAAGTGACAAGCTACAAAAAAGAAGACCATGGGCCTGTTACGTGAAGATGCTTTGCGCTAGTGTCCTGGTACCTACAGATGTTACAAAACATTTGGATAACATGACGTTATGCGAACGTTTTAACATTATTGTCCAGCTTCACCAATGTATAATGAGGCATGGCAAAGTCCACCCATGTAATTCATGAAAAGTTGCTGCATATGCTAGAAATGTCACTTAACGTCTTCACTGAAATAACATTTCTGAGGGAGGAGTACACCAGTTGTAGGGTGAGTCTAATTAATGAAATAAAAGAAATGGAGGACAAATGGGGTTTCCTGCGCTGCCAAGAGCAGTAAATGAAAACTGGATCATAGGTGGATGAAACAAGGAGACTAGGAATTATTTAAAGGGGTTTTCCCATGAACAAAGTCAATTTTAAAGTTGAGTTTAATCAATAGATCTTGAATTATTTTACACACTTTAATGTGTTAAAAAATGCTGTACTGAGATAATCTTATACATGTCCCTGCTATGTACTGTGTAATGGCTGTGTCTGACCATGCAGGGAAAAGGTCTGATCATACCACATCTCCTGGGCTGAGATAATCTTACATATGTGCCCCTGCTATGTACTGTGTAATGGATGTGTCTGACTGTACAGGGGCATGGTCTGATCATACCACATCTCCTGGGCTGAAATAATCTGATATATGTGTCCCTACTATGTACTGTGTAATGGCTTTGTCTGACCATGCAGGGACATTCTCTGATCATACCACACCTCCTGGGATGAGATAATCTTATATATGTGTCCCTGCTATGTACTGTGTAATGGCTGTATCTGACCATGCAGGGACATGGTCTGATCATACCATACTTCCTGGGCAGGGGAGGAAGCAAAGGAATATAAACACAATACAACACAGAACAGGATCACAGCTGATTCTCTTTTGTGAGGTAAAATATTTTTCTGGCTGTTTTTAAAAAAAAAATACTTAAAAAAAAGAATCATTTGTGATCCTGTGCTGTAATGTCTGTATACTCTTTTACTTCCTCCCCAGCGAAGGAGATGTAGTATGATCAGACCATGTTCCTGTACTGTCAGACACATCCATTACACCATATGTAGCAGGGACACATATATAAGATTATCTCAGTACAGGAGATGTAGTATGATCAGACCATGTCCCTGTGTAGTCAGACACATCCATTACACAGTACATAGCAGGGACACATATATAAGATTATCTCAGCACAGGAGATGTGGTATGATCATACCATGTCCCTGTATGGTCATACACCTCCATTACACAGTACATAGCAGGGACACATATATAAGATTTTCTCAGCCCAGGAGAGATGTGATATGATCAGACTATGTCTCTGTATAGTGAGACACGGCCATTACCCAGTAAATAGCAAGGACACATATATTAGATTATCTCAACCCAGGAGATGTGGTATGATCAGGCCATGTCTCTGTATGGTGAGACACGGCCATTACACAGTACATATCATGGACACAAATATAAGATTATCTCATCACAGGAACATTCTTTAAACACATTCAGTTGTGGAAATTATTATTATTCCAAGATCTATTGATTAAAATAAACTTTCTTCATGGGAAAACTGGTTTATTATTACGTGGTTTCAAAGTTGACAAACTTCTTCCTCAGGACAAGCCTCAAATCTTATTTAAATGTTTTGTTCTAATGTACATAACAATAATGAGAGCAGTCATTAATTATTTCAGTGTACATTTCTTTGCAGTTTTGCTTTCATAATAAAAAACCATAACCATTTCTGTATTCGGAAACACATTAATCCAATAACTGTTCCAAAAAGGAACATCTGAATAATTAAGTGTGGCATTCTGTATAAAAAATAATCTGGAGCACATGGGCATCTTGCACACTTTTTGCAAAGTGATGGTAGTTTTGATCAACTATGGCAATCAAAATTAGAGAACAACACACAATTTCCCTAATGTTAAGGTCATCGTGTTGTCCTATGTGAAAATATCCTAACATGAGTATATTAGCAGCATTTTAAGTTTATTTTGTAAACTTAATATATGCTAAAGCACAGAATAAAAATAGAAATGAGATAAATGAAAAAGAACACTGTTCAAAATTAGAGAACACATTAAGATATCTGCAAATTATTGGTGTTAATCTGGCATTTTGTGCTAATTTCCTTAATTATCTGAAAACCCCTTTTTTACTGGCAGCCTAACTTTCCAGTTTGCACTCACTTTGCAAAATGGTGTGCCGTTCCAAAATGACTGAAACCCTCTGTCAGCGTGTTATCCAGATGAAATCCAAAGGGGTCACCCCATTAGCCATAGCCACGGAAGTTGGTTGTTTCAAGTCTGTGATTTCTAGAATATTGCATCTTTTACAACATTAAAAAAAGGTTCAAGTCCCCTAAAAAGGCTGGTCATCCTCACAAAATAAATGCAAGAGTGGAGAGTCTCCATGGGTAATCGTTTCAACACTTGAATAGCTCGCCAGTTCAGCACTGAACAGGGTAAGGATCTGTCTCGTCATACAATGTCACGATGTTTAAGAGCATTTGGACTGAAGCCCACTCTACAATGACCAAACCTCTCATTAGCAGGAAGAATCAAATGTCTAGACTTACCTTTGGTGAGAAACATATTGTGTGGACAGAGGAGAAGTGCTCCACAGTTCATTTAAGTGATGAAAGCAAGTTTAATTTATTTGGGTCTGATGGGAAAGATGTTCATTGACAAACTGTGGAAAGTGGGTAAACAAGTCAGTGAAAGATGGTGGAGGAAGAGTCATGGTTTGTTTTCTGCTGCAGGGATTGGACCTTTCATACAGCTACATTGCTGTGCATGCAAGAGTGTATCAGAACCCTTATTAACAACACGTGGTTCCTTACATTCAGCACTCAATCAGCCAGCAATTTTCATGCAGGGCAATGCCCCCTGTCACACAGCAAAACGAGTAAAGCAGTTCATTGAAGCAGAAAACATTAAAACAATGAAATGGCTGCCCAGAGTCCTGATCTAAGCACAATAGAAAACCTCTGGTCAATCCTTGGTGACAAACGTATGGTCACAACAGTCACAGAAGTGTAGAAGAGACTGGAAGAAGAGTGGACCAAAATCACACCAGAGCAGTGTGAGAGACTAGTGATGTCCTGTGGCTGCAGATGTGCTGAGGACATTCAAAGCAAAGGCCTGTACACTTCCTACTGATTGGTGACTGTTGTATCCTTCACAAAATTTAGTTTTAATCTTTCTCTGTGCTACAATCATTGCTGTTCTCTAATTATAATCATCACGTTTTGTGTAAAATAAAGGTTGTAAGTTGATAAACTTTGGTTATTTTGGAAACACTGTTCTAGTGGCATGGTGTACCCATTACACAAAAACCTTCAAATGTTGTTCAATATAGATTACATTCTGTCTGAAAATATCAAGTGACCACTCATTGTTCTCTAATTTTGATCGCTAATGTATATTGTTTGTACAAACGATGTATTTATTTATTTTTTTTTAAATCATTTTAGCCTATTCTCAAATAGCGCTGTAATGTGCAGAAGGGCATCACCCTAGGAATTTATTTCTCAATGTTTCAGCTGTAAAAAAAAATTAAAATGCATAAAAAAGTGAATTGATACCACTGTAATAAAGGACTGTCATTTGTTATAGTCGGTGCCATATAAAGAATTGACTCTGTAGAATACAGTGTGAAACGTTTACCAAAAATGTTCCTTTGGATATGTCACTGTTCTTGGCACAAAATACACCAATCCTTTACGATGCTGTATTACAGCCATTAAGGAGAGACATAAGGTATATATACTTTCCACAGTAGCATTTTTTGTTCAAAATAATTATCATGATATATCTGTTGACAGACACTATTTATTTTTATGGGAGTAGGATTCATACTGATGCCAAAGAGCAGCAATTTTCAACAGTTCCATCATGATTTTTTTTTTTTTTTTTTAACATTGAGGTCAAGGGGTGACGAATTGAGAAAAAAACGATGGGAACTGATGTCAATTTGTCATCAGTTGCAGAGCGAAAAAACATACGGCGAAAGTGTGAAGCAAGCCTAGGCTATCTCCAAGCCAGATCACATGCGCTATAGAGAAATACACACTCATATATTCAGCGCCATAAGCTGCCAGAAAGAAAAGAACGTTGGTTGGTTATTCAAAATGACAGCAACTATTGCCACTAGTAAGATTCACAACAATGATTCCTACTTCCCCCCCAAAAAAGTTACTCTTAACATTATCTTAAAAGCATTTATTTCCGTTTAAAATAATGTGACAATTTCCCATTAAGCAGAAATCAAGACGCATTCAAGCAAAGAAGAGAAATGTAAGAATCAAGAAAATGTGCTGCTGCTCGAGCTGCTTTCTATAACTAAAGGCAAGTATGATTCACAAGATGCAGAATCATGTAGAAAGATATCAAAAATGTAATATGAAAGGCAAAATGCTGGCCTAAGGACCAGGAAAAAAGCCTACTGCGTCTTGGTGTGTAACATAAACATGATAAAATGTATTAGTCTTATAGACAATACCGATATTAAAAAAAAAAAGAAATTATTTTGTGATATTAGAACCTGTAATCTTTGCCATCATTCATGCCTTTATGTTTGTAGGATCCTAAGAGTCCCACTTTTCCAATATAACTATTGTGGTTTATAAGGTTACTGTCCCATCTGTTACGTACATTTTTCTTTGGACACCACGTGAACCCATAGAGTTTCATTGATCCATACACATATTAGCTTCAAAAAACAAATTCATGTGTCCAATCTATAAGACTCAGAGTTTGGGCTCGCTCACATGAGCGTATAAATCGGATGACAGCAATCCGATAAAAAAAGGATTCCACTCGGAGCAATGTTATTCATCAAGGCAGTGGAGATCTGCATTTTCTTCCTTGGCTGTATACAACATAAGAATAAAATTGCCTCAGTACAGTGCAACAGTGCAAGAAACCAATCAGATGCCGTATGGACAATCAGTATGCCATCCAATTGTTAAGGATGCATTACAGTTCTGTAAGATAGGAAACTATAGATGGCCTTGTAAAAGATTCATAGCTGCTGAGTTCAAAAACCGATTGCATACGGATAGCACATAAGTGAGGCAAAATATTCCCACTTTTCCAGATGAGAATGGGACCGATTTTTCCTACGCTCATGTGACCCCAGCCTATGTCTCAGGGTGCGTGCACACGATCAGTGTACGCAGCGTTTTGAATGCAGCGTCTTGCCTCTGCATCGAAAATGCTGTCTAGTACAGTATAAGCATGCAGTCCCTGACAGAAGTTATGTCACTTATCCATGTTATGTAAATGAAACCTTATAACCAGTGGCGTAAACTACCGCGGTCCAGCGGTTGCTGCTGTGACCGGGCCCGCCCCCTCCCGTGACCGCGATAACGCTGGTAGAGGAGCGGAGGAGGACTGGAAGTTACAGAAGTCACTTCCTGTAGCCACGCAGCTGTGCCCGCCCTCGACTCCTCCACAAGCCGGCAGGCAGAGCAGGTATTCGCACCGGCCACCACCGCTAGCACGTCCCCCCCCGCTCCTCACCCGGCCACCACCGCCAGCACCCCCCCTCAACCCCACCGCTCCTCACCCGGCCAACCCGCTAGCACCCCAATACCAATACCCCCCCGCTCCACACCCAGCCAACAACCTTAGCACACACACCCCACCTGCTCCTCACCTAAAGGGCCCCGGACTGCAACTTGCAACGGGGCCCGCGGCTCTGTAGTTACGCCATGCTTATAACCTGACGTTAAATTCATCCATTGGTTGTATAAATTGCTCTTTTGAAAGCTGAAACCCTCCCAAATTTGGTTTAGGTTAAGAAAATAAATTGGCATCAATGCTGAAATATTGATCATTTAATGAACACAGAATATTCAGATTTTGGCAAGACAAAAGTTTTGGTGCCACAGAAAGTAATGTGATTTTCAAACACAAAATTAGCTTAAACTACAAATATATGTTGCATAACATTGGTGAATGAAGTTGTGTGCTATTAGAGTCATTATATAATATTTTGTGTGACTTCCATGAGCTTGAAGGACTGCATCCATGTGGTTCAACAATCATTCATACAATTTATTAAAGAAGTCATCAGGAATAGCAAAGAATGCAGTCTTAGCCTAGGGTCACACATGCCATTCAGTTTTTTCATTGGTTTCAATAACAAAACTGGTTTTTTTTTGGCTTTTTTTGAGCTTCCTGTGCAGCTATGCATTTTTTGGACTTTGCCATTTTTTCCAAAAAATGCAGGCAAAAACGGATATGTTTTTTCACTGCACCCAAAAAACTGATCAGTTTTCCCATGGGCCCCATGTTAAAAAAAGGATCCGTTTTTTACTGCGAGGCCTTAGACTCACTGTAGGACTGGCAGGTTCACCATTGTAGAAATCTCTTGTTCTGGTACAACAGGCTACACTTCTTGTACTTGAATGGGTTCTTCTTCTCTTTTTGGTTCTTCTGGTATTTGAACTTGTTCTTCAATAGGTTGATAAAAGGAAAGGACTGGTACTATGATGGCTCCATTGCATTGAGGCCAATCTTCTGGGAAGTCTCCTAGTACAGTGTGGATGACTTTCTCTTTCTTTTCCTCCACTTGTGTTGAGTAGGGATATTCTGGAGTTGAATAACTGTTGACTTCTTCTTGTGGTTTCAATTGGTCAGGACATCTTTTTAGATGATCTCTAGACACTGTAGATGATGTTCTACCTTTATCACAACTGATTACACAGGTTTTGGTATTGTCAAAATTGGATTGCATGATCGTATAGGGTTCAGCTTCCCATCTAGTTTGTTGGTTCTTCTCTTCCTTTTGAGAACTAGTTCACCAGGTATCAAAGGTTCAACTGTGGCATTCTTGTTAAAGTCATGTTCCTGCTTGCTTCTGCCTTGTTCTTAGTTCTTTTCCACGCATTCCTGAACTTTCTTGTACTGCTGTTGACGGTGGTAATACCCAATATTATTCCAAGGTATCTTGGTCTGGTTTTACAGTTCCCATCTCCAAGTCAATTGGGAGTTTTCCGGGTCTTGCTCGCATCAAGTATGCTGGTGTGTAGTTAGTAGAACTTACAGGGATGTGGTTGTATATATCCACTAAATCAGGTAGATTCTCGGGCCATTGGTTTCTCTCTTCTAGTGATAAGGTCTTCAACAATGTTGTTCATTTTCTCACAAAGACCATTTGTCTGTGGATGATACCCATGGGGTCTACAAAAACAGTTCTAGAATGTCTTGGCTGCTACTTCTGCATTTAAATCCTTGACTGGTGCTACTATTAAAAATCTAGAGTAGTGGTCAGCCATGATAAGAGCGTAGGTATACCCTGTTCTGCTGGGTATCAGCTTCACATGATCCAGGGCAACAATCTCTAGAGACTTCTTGGTGATGATTGGCTGTAAAGGAGCTTTCTGGCTTTGCTGATCTTTTCTTCTCAGGTTACACGGTCCACAGTTTCTACACTATCTTTCACTGGAACTTCTCATGCCACCCAGTAAAAGCGGTCTTTCAGTAACATCTCCAGTTTCTTCCAGCCAAAGTGTCCAGCATCATTGTGATAAGCTTCTAATACCATCTGTACATCTCCTTTTGGGACCACGATCTGCCAGATCAGTTCATGGGTTCTGGGATTAATGTGACGTCTGCACAGTTTACATTGATAAACAAACAACTTTCCCTTCTCCTTCCATAGGCGCTTGGTTTCTTGTGGAGCTTCTGGACTCAGGCAGGGGTGTTCTTTGGTTATCAGCTCCTTAACTAAGCTAACAGCCGGGTCGCTGTCCTGGGTCTCTTTCTAGCTATGGTGAGATAACGGGTTCACTGTTGCATCCTGACGTCTTTGACTTGCCTGATGACATGAGGATGCATTTGTACTGTGGAAGGCTGGTAACTCTACCTCTTCTAGCTCATCCACGTCTTCTCCCACGTCTGGTAGATTAGGCATTCTAGATAGGGCATCAGCGTTGCCGTTCTTATAGCCTGCCCGGTATTTGACAGTGAAGTCGTAGTTGGATAATCTGGCCATCCAACGCTGCTCCATGGCTCCCAGCTTTGCAGTCTCTAAATGAGTTAGGCTGGGGTCACAGTTGACATGCGTTTTTTAGTGCCTTTTAAAAACTCATGCATTTTAACATGCGTTTTGTCATGTCAGCATGAGTTTTTTAAGGTGTGTGATGGCTCCCTGCGTTTTTGGCTGCGTTTTTAAATCTGCACCAAAAATAGTGCATGTACTATTTTTTCGGTGCGTTTTGAAAAACGCATGCGTTATTGTAGAAAACGCATGCGTTTTTATAAACATGGGCCCCTATGGAAAACGCATGCAAAAACGCATGTACAATTAGTACCATTTAGTGCCATTCAAAAACGCATGCGTTTTCCATAGGAGCCCATGTTAAAAAAACGCTTGCGTTTTCTAAAATGCTTGCGTTTTTTTTAACATGGGCTCCTATGGAAAACGCATGCGTTTTTGAATGGCACTAATTGTACATGCATTTTTGCATGCGTTTCCCATAAGGCCCCTTATTAAAAAACGCATGCGTTTTTGGAAATGCACCAAAAACGCATGGCACTGTCACACATGCTTTTTTGCTATTAGGGCATGCGTTTTTTAACATGGGGGCCTATGGGTGCGTTTTTTACATGCGTTTTTGAAAACGCAGATCTCCAAAAATGCTTGTGAAAAATGCAACTGTGACCCCAGCCTTAGAAGGTTTTTGTCAGTGAAAGCTGTGAACTTTGTGGATGCCAAGTAATGTTTGAACCGATCTGTGATTGCCCAGACTAAGGTTAGGAATTCCAGCTTGAAAGAACTGTAATTCTTTGGATTCCTCTCTGTTGGACAGAGCTTCCTGCTGACGTTGGCTATAACCTTCTCTTTGCCTTTCTGTCTCTGTGCTAAGACAGCTCCTAAGCCCTCGTTGCTGGCATCGGTGTATAACAGGAACGGCAGACTGTAATTGGGGTAGGCCAGGATCTCTTCTCCAATCAGGGCATCTTTCAGCTGCTGGAAAGACTCTTCTTTTCTTGCCCCCACCAGAATGGAGCACCTCTGATCTTGCCCTTCTTGGATTGTCCTACTAGGAGATCTTGCATGGGCGCTGCTATCTTCATGTAGCCCATGATGAACCTCCTTAGTACCCGACCAGTCCCAAAAATTGGTGTACCTCTCTGAAGGTAGTTGGTGCTGGCCAGTCCTTGATGACTGTGACCTTGTCCGGGTCTGGTGCTACCCCTTCTCCACTGACCACATGCCCAAGGTACTGGACTTTTGGTCTTAACAGGTGACATTTTGAAGGCTTCTACTTCGTGCCGTACTTGGACAATGATTCAAGCACTTCACTCAAGTGTTGCAGGTGGTCTTCATAGGTTTTGGAGTACGCTATGACATCATCCTGGTATAGTAGTACGGTTTCAAAGTTTCTGTGGCCTAGGCAACACTCCATCAGCCTCTGAAATGTTCCTGGTGCGTTGCATAACCTGAATGGCATGCTGTTGAACTCACATAACCCCATTGGCATTGTGAAGGCTGTTTTCTCATGGTCTTCTTCTGCAACAGAGACCTGCCAGTACCCACTAGTAAGATCTAGGGTTGATTAGTAATTGGCAGACTTTAATGCAGCAAGTGACTCTTCTAAACGGGGTATAGGGTATGCATTAGGGATGGGCGAATCTACTTAGTAATAGTGGAATTGAAGGACTCGGTACTCTGCGAGTTTCCAAGCTATTACTCAGACAGTAATGAGTCTCTCACCCCTTTCTCTCCCCCCTTCCCCCCGCAGCCTCCCCACCCTATCCTAAGTTAGGACCGGGCGGGGGTAGCAGGGACGCAGGACCCAGGCGGGGAGGCCGGCGGTGAAATTTGCTCACCGCCGCTTCCTCCTCTGAGTCCTGACCAGGGGCGGGCTTGCAGGACGGGGGAAGGAAGGGGGGTGAGAGCACCGGACCGGCTGGCTACTTGCCGCTGCCTCCGCCGCCACCGTCACAGACTCACACCCCGACTCTCTGCAGCCTCCGGAGATTCCCGAGCGGTGACAGAGCAGTGAATAAATTAAAGGGAACCAACCACCCCAAATGACCCCCCCGGACTGTTAATATGTGTCCCTACACCCTGCAGACACATATGGGGCAATCGTTTTTGCTAAAAAAACGGATTTGTAAAAGCTAAGATATAGCTTTATAAACTTTTAAAAATCTTGCCGACTGGGCGTTGTCTAGCTGCCGGGGGGGTGGGGTGGGGTGGAGCGCTGCGCAATATGTACAACCTGGTCCGGTGCCGTCCCTGCACTCCTGTCCGGTGCTGTCTCCCCGCTGCTCTCTTCCGGTGCTGTGCCCGCTGGTGTCCTCCTGTCATGGTCTCCATGCTGTGCCCCAGGCCGGTAACATGATTATCGGTGCGGGCTTCGGGCAATGGGGAAGCTTCCTGCTTCCTCCTGCCCATCCCCGCCCAGGTCAGCCCTGTACCAATGAGAACGCAGGGCCATTGTGTCATGTGATCGCCGCTGTGAGCCAATCACAGCGCAGGGGCGGTTACATGACATCACTGGCCCTGCGTTCTCATTGGTGCTACAACTATCTCTGATGACCCCTGTGTCCCTCATGTCCTGTAGCATTTCTTTTGCTTTCTGGTAGTGTGCTGGCGGTATAGGCCTGTATCTTTCTTTAATGGGTGGATGGTTTCCTGTGGGTATATGATGGTGCACCCCTTTAATCCTCCCAAAACCAAGTGGATGCTTGCTAAACACTTGTTCATACTCTTGAACTACCCGATAAACTCAGTGTTTCTGGTGAGATGTGTTGTCAGTTCCTACATGGAGCTCCTGACACCATTTCTCCTGCTGCTTCTTGGAGTTGTGAGGCTCATCTGACCTTAACTGAGCTAGTGATTCAGATTCATGTTATCTACATGGTACAACTTAGCAACAGTGGAATACATTGGTAGCTTTATTTCTTGATCACCATAATTCAATACACATACAGGTACCCTTCCTTTGCGTATATCAACCACCCCCTGGCTGTCAGGAGTGTATGACTACTGTCAGACATCACGGGCTCCACTACTGCCTGGTAGTCCTGCCCTCTGACTACTGCTGCCCGACACCAGATCATCATTTCACTTCTTGGTGGCACTACAATAGGAATTGGGTATGTTACACGTATGCTACCAATCTCACCACTTGATAGTGTTACATGTTGCTGGTACACGAGGACTCGGATCTCCTTCTGAAGAACCCTCCTCTCTCCTGGAATAGCAGTATGTGCACTCTGTTGAAGCAAAAGCAGCACTTCTCCTAGACAATTAACCATTATATTTGTACCAAGTATCACACGTGGTTCCCTTTCATTTGGTTTATCCTCAACCACAATGAGTCCTTGATTCTTTAATTCCACCCTCCCCATCTTTATGGTTAACTCCCAATGCCCTTCTATATTGACAGACAACCCATTGGTAGCAATAATATTCAAGTCAGGGTTTGGACGGTCAAGTTCGAGTTCAGACCAGAACCGTTTGTAAAGGATACTCGGGATGGTGGTCACCTGAGTTCCTGTGTCTACCAAAGTAGTGGTAGTGATGCCTACTATGATGATGGACAGGTTCGGACGATCTCCCACGTACCTGCGCAGCCAATTGCATGGGCCTGGACAGTCTACTCCTGGGGATGGTCCCCCGGCCCCAAGGGTTGCTCGTTTAAAGGGCAGAACCAGTAGATGTGCCCTTCCTTGTTGCACTAGCGGCAGATGGGCTGTCCACTGGCACTGTAGTGGTCTGTGGTCCTCCTTCGAAGCGGCGGTCTCCTCTTTCTCATCCATGAAACGTCCTCCGGGCTGTCAGCAAGCTGTATCTTTACCTGTGGCTGTGTCTCTGTCTTGGGTTGCCTAGCACCCAGGAGCTTGGACATCTCTCTGTTCAGCTGGCGCATCTCGGAGCACAGGCTGTAAACCGGTCAGGGGTCACACCCTGCATGCTGGTCTCTGCTGCAGGAGATAAGGAAGGTGCTTCTGGCAAAGAGCTGGTTTTAATCCATCGCGGCTGTTTGGCTAAGTCTGGTACTGCTGGGACCTGATGTCCCTTAATGGTCAGTTCTTTTAGAGTTGCAAACTCTGCATCAGGGTTTTCGAGATCCTACCAGCGTGATTACTTGCTGTCATCTGGTAACCTAAGCCCCCTTACGAACTGTTCAATAAGCATTTTATTTTCATCACGTATACCAATTGGATCGACTTGTTTAAAGGGAACCTGTCAGCTGGTTTATGCCCCTCCAGCTATCACTGTCTGTAGCTGCAGCTGTATAATACTAGTCTAATCATCCTTGTCTGAGCTCATAGTGTAATGTGAAATTTAAAGAAAAGCATTTATACACTTACATTTCAGTCCCCACCTTGGAGGAAGGGGACTGTCTGGCAGGTTAATAGTTAACTCACTTTTAACTTGGATAGTTAAAGGACCTGTGTAATGTAACGATCATATGACCATATTGGGCGGAGCTAAGCCAGCAAACATATTATGTTCTATGAGAACTTAGCTCCGCCTATTGTAGTCACATGGTTGTGACATCACATCAGGTCTCTCAACATGTTCTAGCACAAGGCTGAAATGTTAACTATTAACCTACCAAACAGTCCCCGTCCTCCAAGCTGGGGACTAACTGCCTCATTACATAAGGAAATGTAAGTATATAAAATGCTTTTTTTTCACCTTTCACATTACATTATGAGCTCAGACAGGGATGATTAGAATAGTATTATAAAGCTTCAGGGACAGACAATGATAGCTGGGGAGGCATAAACTAGCTGACAGGTTCCCTTTAAGGATTCTCAGTGCCTCCTACAGGCATAGGGAGTAGTGATGGGCGAATCCTAAATTACTCGGAATCGCTTGACTCTAGCGAGTCCGAGCACAGGACTCGCTACTCGTTGCAAGTCTAGCGAGTCCAATGTTAGTGAATGGGGAAGCGAGTAATAGCGAGTAGTGTGAGATTTACAAATCGCAGATGTGTCTCGGAAGCTTCAGCCTGAAGCAATCCTAGTTTTGTCATTTATTTGCATTGGACTCGTTTACTTTGCAACTGTAATCGCTGGCTGGGAAACTCGCACAGATAAGAGTCCTGCTTTCTCCTCTCTGCTGGCTGCCATCTCCAGGGTCCTAGAGCCCGCCTGCTGCCTGATGTAGCAGTGCTGAGATTGTTCTCAGTCTGCTCATTCCCTGTGTACAGACATGAATGTCTGTGCACAGAGATGATGTAGCAGAGCTGAGATTGTTCTCAGTCTGCTTATTCCCTGTGCATAGACATCTATATTTATGCACAGGGGATGTAGCAGAGAGGACATCGCGTTTTGGACTGCGTCGGACGGAAGAGGATTTTTTAAATTAAAGATGGAGTCCCTAATGGCTTTTTTTTTTATTTCTAATAAAAAATTTTCCTTGTGTTGTGTTTTTTTTTAAAACAATTTAATAGAAATTCATGGCGGTCATGTCTAATATTGGCGTGACCGCCATAAATTTCGGGCTTAGGGCCAGCTGATAATACAAAGCTGGCCCTAACCTCTTTATTACCCAGCGTGCCATCACTACCAGGGCCGCTGGAAGAGCGGGGTTCAGCGCCAGAGGATGGCGCTTCAATGAACGCGCCATCTTCTGGGGTGGCTGCGGGCTGCAATTTGCAGCGGGGGGTGCCCAGAAAGCTTGGGCATCCCTGCGCTGCGGATTCCAGCCCCCAGCTGCTTAGCTGTACCTGGCTAGACATAGAAATTGCGCGGAGCCCCACGCATTTTTTTTTAATTATTTCATGAAATTCTGAGATTCTGACTCTGAGACTCTGACTCTGAGACTTTGACTCTGAAATTCATGAAATAATAAAAAAAAAATGCGTGGGGCTCCGCGCAATTTCTATATCTAGCCAGGTACAGCTAAGCAGCTGGGGGCTGGAATCCGCAGCGCAGGGATGCCCAAGCTTTCTGGGCACCCCCCGCTGCAAATTGCAGCCCGCAGCCGCCCCAGAAGATGGCGCGTTCATTGAAGCGCCATCCTCTGGCGCTGAACCCCGCTCTTCCAGCGGCCCTGGTAGCGGTGGCACGCTGGGTAATAAAGAGGTTAGGGCCAGCTTTGTATTATCAGCTGGCCCTAAGCCCGAAATTTATGGCGGTCACGCCAATATTAGACATGACCGCCATGAATTTCTATTAAATTGTTTTAAAAAAAACACAACACAAGGAAAATTTTTTATTACAAATTAAAAAAAAAGCCATTAGGGACTCCATCTTTAATTAAAAAAAATCCTCTTCCGTCCGACGCAGTCCAAAACGCGATGTCCTCTCTGCTACATCTCCTGTGCATAAATATAGATGTCTATGCACAGGGAATAAGCAGACTGAGAACAGTCTCAGCTCTGCTACATCATCTCTGTGCACAGACATTCATGTCTGTACACAGGGAATGAGCAGACTGAAAACAATCTCAGCTCTGCTACATCATCTCTGTGCACAGACATTCATGTCTGTACACAGGGAATGAGCAGACTGAGAACAATCTCAGCACTGCTACATCATCTCTGTGCACAGACATTCATGTCTGTACACAGGGAATGAGCAGACTGAGAACAATCTCAGCACTGCTACATCATCTCTGTGCACAGACATTCATGTCTGTACACAGGGAATGAGCAGACTGAGAACAATCTCAGCACTGCTACATCAGGCAGCAGGCGGGCTCTAGGAACCTGGAGCTGCACAGAGAAGACAGCTGGACTCGGCTCGCAAAGAAACAGCAGTTATCTGCGAGTTTCCCTGCTATCACTGGCACAGTAGCCAGTGATTACTCGCACTGAGTCTAATGCAAACAATGGCAATCCTAGTTTTGTCAGTGTTTCTGACAAAACTAGGATTGATATTGATTTTCATTGGACTCGTGCGAGTAATCACTGGGAAACTCGCAGAGTACCGAGTCCTGCGAGTCCCTTACTACTCGCCGAGTAACGAGTCCTAGCGAGTAGATTCGCCCATCCCTAATAGGGAGTAATCTAAGACATTTTCTTGTGCCCCCTATTTGCAGTGATAAAACAACATTCTCAGATCAGTCTCAGTATGATGTTCAAAAACTTTTTTCAGCTATTCAAAGATTTGGACAATAGACTGCTGATCTTCCTCTGACCAATTTCGGGTTTCCAGCTCCGCTGCACCTGTTAGCTGTCCCATCACTACTGATGCTCTCTGCTTACCGGTCATTGCATACATGTCCAACACATTACTAATCTTTCTCTTAAATGCATCTAGGGTGCCTGGCTGGCCATCATACTTGGGCAACCAGGCTGCATTAGGGACGTATGGCAGTGAGATCGGCATTATCGGGGCTACTGGTGCAGGTGCCGGTAATGGTATTGTGCCGCCAGGTGGATCGGCGACTGCGGGCACGGTGGGTTGTCCATTTGGGGCTCCGTTAGCGGCGGCAGGCTGGTTCACGATTGGGACCGCTGCATCGTTTGGGTCTGGGGCACTCATTCTCGCTCCCCCTAGTGAATCGCTGCCAGTCTCTGAAAAACGAAAGTACATAGTCGGCTCCGTGGGCGGGGAGCTGAGCACCTCGTGTATTTCTGGATCAGGCTGCTGCATTCGGAGGTTCTCGTCAGAGTGTGGGGCAGGGCCTATCTTCACGCCCTTGCACAGTCACGATCCCTTTCTTTCCCACTCTGTGGCGCAGCAATGGCGGCCCAGATTAACAGTTCACAAACACAATCTATGTACGGCGTACAGTACCCGGTTACATAGGGCACTGGATCCTGTTTGTCATGCCAGAGTTGTCTGGGGCCACAAGGGATTGGGTACTCACGTCTCGGGCGGTTGGGTTGTGGGATGCCATTGGTTGTCCGTTCCTGAGCCTGTGCCCTTGGGTGACAATGAAAAGGGGAGTATTTACAGGGATTAAAGTTATTGTCAGTCGTGACGCCACCTGTAGATCCGGTGATGGCACTGGCACTGCTGGGCCTCTGGAGTGATGGGCGGCAGCAAGGTGTTGTAGCCCTTTACAGGAAGAGCGGGTTCCCAGAGCTGGAGAGTATGATGGTGGAATAGGGCAGCAAAGTTGGAATGGGGCAGCATAGTCGTTGTGGTGTGAGACAGGTTGAAGAAGGGACATGCACACAATAAAGTCTTTTTCTGTACCTTTGACTGGTGTTCTTGCAGGTACACTCTCCGGGTTGAAGGCTATACCTCAGGATTTCCACACCGAGCGGGGTATAGGTCTCCTTGTCCTGTTCCTTGTCCCGAAGCCTGGCTTGCATGAAGCTAGGCTTGACCTCCTATTTCTCCACACCCATGTTACTGCACTGAGGACTCTCTCTCCGCTACCGCTATCTCTCCTGCGATCCCTGGCTCTCAAATGTGGTTGCTGCAAGTGTTCGGGAAGCTAGGTCACCACAGTGTACTGGATTCTCTGCTGGGCTGAGCTCTTTCCCTGTTGCAGACTAGGTCTCCCTGGTGTTCTGGTGGGGTGAGCAGGTATGGCTCCTCTGCCCCTGCTGTAGTGTTCCTTGCCTCTCTCTTTGGCCCTCGTCCTTTGCACCCTCACACTGGATCTGGCGGTGCACTGGTGTCAGGCCTAGCAAGGCTCCGGTAACCAGTTTTAGCTCATTAGGCACTGAGCTGACTTCACAGTTCTTCTAGTGACTGCACACTCTGGTTAACTCTGCCCCCAGCACCTATATTTATAGGGGATCTGGCATTACAGCAACCAGTGGTGCTCCCCTACAGGCCTGGAGTGGAAGGTGTTTTGTGTAGGTGAGTACCAGATGTGGAAATCCCTTAGTGAACTAGCTGGTTCTGTGGCTTACCTGTCACAGGGCGTCACAAAGGCTAAATAGAAGTCAAACTGATGACTAGGGGTGAGTAAGTAGTGAAATATTCAGACTTGCTGGAATCATAACAAGTAGGTTCTAATACTTGCATATTTGTTACGAGTAGCGAGTACAATGCAAGTCAATAGGAAATGTAAGTACTATTCTGCTGGACCCTAAAAAGCGGTTGAGGGCCTAAGGAAAAGGCTGGAATGGATGCATGAGTGTTTAAAGGGAACCTGTCAGGTGGTTTATGCCTCCCCAGCTATCACTGTCTGTAGCTGCAGCTTTATAATACTATTCTAATCATCCCTTTTTAAGCTCATAGTGTAATGTGAAAGATGAAAAAAAAGCATTTATACACTTACATTTCAGTCCCCACCTTGGAGGAGGGGGACTGTCTGGCAGGATAATAGTTAACTCACTTTTAACTTGGATAGCTAAAGGACCTGTGTGATGTAACGATCATGTGACCATAGTGGGTGGAGCTAAGCCAGCAAACATATAATGTTCTATGAGAACTTAGCTCCGCCTATTGTAGTCACATGGTGGTGACATCACATCAGGTCTCCCAACATGTTCTAGCACAAGGCTGAAATGTTAACTATTAACCTGCCAAACAGTCCCCGTCCTCCAAGCTGGGGACTGACTGCCTCATTACATAAGGAAATGTAAGTGTATAAATGCTTTTCTTTCACATTTCACATTACACTATGAGCTCAGACAGGGATGATTAGAACTGTATTATGAAGCTGCAGCTACAGACAATGATAGCTGGGGGGGCATAAACTAGCTGACAGGTTCCCTTTAAAAGCTGGGCGGTAAAAGGCCAGCCAGCTTTTTCCCGTGCGGCTTTTAAACAATCAGCTGATGTGAGATGTGAATTTGGTGTATTCACTATATGGAGGTCTGCTGTGCGATATAGAATTAGAGCAGCATTGACCCATATAATCCTGTATTCCATCCCATTAAATGAGGGGTGAGTGTCCGGGAATTTGGAGCTGATCGTTTAAAAGGCAGGCGGTAAAAAGCTGATGCATCAGCAGATTGTTTAAAAAAGCTGGCCGCTTTTTACCGCCCAGCTGCTCATGTTTAGTGATCAGCGGCCCTTTCCTTCCGCGCAGGAGGCTCCAGATTCCCAGACACTCACCCCTGATTTTATAGGGTGGAATACAGGATTATATGGGCACAGATGCTGCTCTAAGTTCACATTGCACAGCAGACCTCCATATAGTGAATACACCAGATTCACATCTCACATCAGCTGATTGTTTAAAAGCAGGGCGTTAAAAAGCCGGCAGGCCTTTTACCGCCTGGCTTTTAAACAATCATGCATCCATTTCAGCTTTTTCCTCAGGTCCCTAGACTGCTTTGTAGGGTCCAGCAGAATAGTACTTGCATTTCCCATTGACTTGCATTGTTCTCGCTAATTGTAACAAGTAAACTCGCCGAGTAATGAGAATTTAGAATACATTACTATTCTGCAAGTAGTGAATAGTAACGAGTATACTCGCTCATTCCTACTGATGACACATCCAAAGAAAAGGTCAGTTTTACACAAATGTAAAAATGTAAATGGATGTGTGAGTGTAGCCTTAGTGTTTATGTCAAAGAGGGACAATTTATGCAGATGTTATAAAATGTGTGGATGGGAGGGATATTAGAGTCCCAGTCCACCCTTCTCACAGATGGTGTTATCTGTATGACTATTTTTCCATAACATTAGCAAAAGAAGGGAGGAAATTAGCTATGGGGTATTCCACTTCTCCATGTATTCTACAAGCTCTTTATTGAGAGGCTCTGTTGTAAAATTTCACAGTGTAAAGTTCCATTCAGATGACGGGATTCTTGGGGGGTTCATGAAAACATGCACAATTTTTCGTCAATGTGCTGGATAGAGATGAGTAAACCTTTGGAATTTCAAATTCGGGTTGGTTCGCCAAATAGGCCATGTTCGACGAGCAGTTTGTGAAACATACAAACCCTATTCATATCAATGGGAGGCAATAAAGGTTCGTCTTTCATAAGTTGAGAGCATTCCAGGTTTAGAAAACAATTTTAAAGAGGCTTAAAAGCTGCCAAACATAGCTCAAACTAATTTACAGTGGAACCTCACTGTTTAGGCACAGACATTATCTTCCTACACTATTACTTGGCAATAGGAATGAGCGAGTCTACTCGCTACTATTCGGCTACTCGCTGAATAGTAGCGGTATTCTTGTAAATTAGGATTACTCGGGAGTAGCAAGTACCGAGTACTTTTGCAGTGTATCAATAGATACACTGCAAAAGTCCTGTAAAAGAGAAGAAAAGTGGTTACAAAATAAAAAAATCGGATACTCACCTTAACCGACCACTGCACCCGAGGGTCCGGCCGATGGACATCTATGCATATAAAAGGACCTTTCACTCTCCCAGCCAATCAGATGGCTGGGAGAGATCTGGCCAATCAGATGCCGCCACGTCACAATCACGTGATCGCTAGCGGCCACCTAATTGGCCAGATTGCAAGGTCCTCTCAGGTACACCGAGAACCTTGCCATCTGGCCAATTAGGTGGCTGCTAGCGATCACGTGATTGTGACGTGGTGGCATCTGATTGGCCAGATCTCTCCCTGCCATTGATTGGCTGGGAGAGTGAAAGGCCCATTTCCATGCATAGATGTCCATCGGCCGGTCCCATTGCTGCCATTGGTTAAGGTGAGTATCAGATTTTTTATTTTGTAACCACTTTTCTTCTCTTTTACAGGACTTTTGCAGTAGTACTCGGAATTGCTATACTCGCAACGAGTACCGGGACCTACTCGTTGCGGGTATAGCGATTCCGAATACTACGGTACTCGCTTATTTCTACTTGGCAAGCTTCAGCACAGGATAGTCTCTGTAGGTACTGGGCTTTTTAACGTTGCATTAACTATGTACATTTGTTTACCGGGTTCAATCTAATATTAACACAAACATATTTACATCTTACAGTTAATTTGACCTTTTAATCCCTGTACCTAGCTGGTAACTGACCTCTGGTACTACGCTCGGATCTGCGTAAAACGGGTGTACTACTTGCATGTAGCCTATTGGTGCTGGTAGGCATGTACCTATTTGTAGTGTTTGGTACTATGTTAGATGAAGATCTGACTGTAGGACTGGCAAGCCCACTGGGACCAGGAATTTGTTCTTCCTCTAATGGTTCTACTTCCAGTTCTTCAGGTCTTGGGACTTCTTCAGGTAACACAGGTTCTGGTGTTGGTTCCACCATTGAAGGGAATGCAATCATTGGTACGACAACAGCTCCATGGTAATCTGGCCATGTTTTAGGAAAATCTCCTAGTACAGTGTGGAAAACTTCTTCTTTCTTTTCTTTAATAGGTTGGACCTGTACGGGTTCTCTTACTTCAGGTGTCTTCAGTGTTTCAGGACACAATTTTAGCTGATCACGAGATACGACTTGTGACGTTTTTCCTTCATCTTTGCTTATCAAACAGGTTTTAACATTGTCTAGGTTTCTCTCTACACATTCTTGCACTTGTTGATACTGTTTCTGACGTTTAATATCCCAATCTGTTTCTTCTTCTATCTCTGTATCTGGTTTTTCAATTCCCATTTCTAGGTCAATTGGTAGCTTACCGGGTCTTGCACGCATAAGGTATGCTGGAGTGCAGTTTGTAGAACTCACAGGGACATGGTTGTATAAGTCTACCAAATCAGGTAATTTATCTGGCCACTGGTTTCTTTCTGATTCTGGTAAGGTCTTTAACAGTTCAATTACGATATGATTCATTTTCTCACATAGACCATTTGTTTGAGGATGATACGTTGTTGTGCGAATCTTCTTACAACCGTACATATTGCAGAATTCCTTGAATAGTTCTGATTCAAAAGCTGGACCTTGGTCTGCAAGGACTTGTTCTGGGTAACCATGTGGTCTACAGAAATGCGTCTGGAATGCTTTTGCTGCAGTCTTCGCTGTCAAGTCTTTGACTGGTACCACCACTAAGAAGCATGAGTAATGGTCCACGATGGTTAAGGCATAGACATAGCCTGGCCGGCTTGGTGACAACTTGACGTGATCTAATGCGACTAGTTCAAGTGGCTGCTTGGTTACTATTGGTTGAAGCGGAGCTTTCTGTAGATCTTTCCTTCTGAGGTTGCATGCGGCACATCTTCTGCACCATATTTCAATGGATTTTCTCATGCCAACCCAATAGAATCTGTCTCTTAGGATTGCTTCTAACTTCTTCCATCCGAAATGACCTGCGTTGTCATGATAAGCTTCTAAGACCATTTGGGTGTCTCGCTTGGGTACGATTATCTGCCAGACCAGTTCATGCGTCTTGGGATTAGTAAATCGTCTACAGAGTTTCCCTTGGTTCAGAAACAACTTGCCTCTCTCTTTCCAGAGCTGTATGGTCTCAGCTGGGGCATTCTGATCCGGGTATGCACCTTGTCGCGTAAGCAGTTCTTTCACTAGCTTCACAGCTGGATCAGTATCTTGGGTTTCGGCCCATTCATAGTGTCTTAACGGGTTAAAGTTTACTTCCTGTTCTCTTTGGTAGATGCCGGGTTGATAATCTTCTACCTTTGAACGATGAAAGGCCGGTAGTTCAATCTCTTCCAACTCTTCCGGTTCCTCTTCCACGTCTCTCAGGTGTGGCATCCGGGATAAGGCATCTGCGTTCCCGTTCTTGTGGCCTGCTCTGTATTTGATGACAAAGTTGTAATTAGATAGCCGGGCTATCCATCGCTGCTCCAGAGCTCCTAATTTTGCTGTGTCCAGGTGAGTCAACGGGTTGTTATCCGTGTAGATGGTGAATTCTGCACCTGCCAAGTAATGTTTAAAGCGTTCTGTTACAGCCCAAACTACTGCCAGTAGCTCTAACTTGAAGGAGCTGTAGTTCTGGGGTTTCTTTCTGTAGGCCGGAGCTTCCTGCTTGCAAAGGCAATAATTCTCTCTTTGCCTCCTTGCATTTGTGATAATACTGCTCCCAGTCCAACGTTGCTGGCATCCGTGTATAGAATAAAGGGTTGATGGTAATCAGGGTATGCCAGGATCTCTTCTCCCGTCAGTGCACTTTTTAGCTTATTGAAAGAATCTTCTCTTTCCTCATCCCACCGTGTCAGGAGATTATAGTTTGAAGTCTTCTTTGATCGTCCTACCAGAATGTCTTGCAGAGGAGCTGCTAGCTTCGTGAATCCTCGGATGAATCTTCTGTAATAGCCTACCAGGCCCAGGAATTGCCTCACTTCTTTCACGTTCGTAGGTCTTGGCCAATCCCTTATCACTATGACTTTATCAGGATCCGGTGCTACTCCCTCTGAACTCACGACATGTCCCAGGTATTGTACCTTTGGTTTGAGAAGGTGACACTTGGATGGCTTGATCTTCATGCCATACTTGGACAAAGCTTCGAACACTTCCGCTAGGTCTTGTAGATGTTGCTCATATGTCTTCGAGTAGACTATGACGTCATCTAGGTACAGGAGGACAGTTTCAAAGTACTTGTGCCCGAGGCAGCTCTCCATCAGACGTTGGAAGGTCCCGGGTGCGTTGCAGAGTCCGAACGGCATACAATTAAACTCACAGAGGCCCATCGGCGTAGTAAACGCTGTCTTCTCCTTGTCGGCCTCGGCCAACAGGAACCTGCCAGTACCCACTAGTCAGATCAAGGGTGGAAAAGTAGTTAGCAGATTTTAGTGCAGCTAATGACTCCTCAATCCTAGGTAATGGGTATGCGTCCTTATGTGTGATGCGATTAATCTGCCGGTAATCTACGCACATTCTCATGGTCCCGTCCTTCTTTTTAACTAACACTAGAGGTGCTGCCCAGGGGCTACAACTGTCTCTTATTACCCCTGCAGATTTCATCTCTCTGAGCATGTCTTTGGTGGTTTGGTAGTGAGCTGGTGGTAAGGGTCTATACCTCTCTTTTATAGGTTGATGGTCACCTGTGGGTATAGTGTGCTCTACCCCTTTGATTTGCCCAAAGTCTAACGGGTGTTTACTGAATATCTGTTCGTATTCTTTCACTACCCGGTATACTCCATGCTTGTGACAGGGAGGTGTAGAACTGGTACCTACATGCAACTTTTGGCACCAATCCTCCAGCTTCTCCTCTGAGCCATTGTCATCCGCCTGACATGACGGGTTCAAGGGCTCGGCGGCTGTGATGTTATTATTATCAACCGTGTACAACTTAGCCATGGTAGCATACATTGGTAATGTGACCTCATCTTCTCCGCAGTTCAACAGGCGTAATGGCACTCTTCCCCTGTGTACGTCAACTACTCCTCTAGCAGTGAGTATGGTGGGTCTGCTATGTGAGTACACGGGTTCTACCAGGGCCTGATAGTCTTGCCCCTTAATGCCTATTGCGGCTCTACACCAGACCAACATTTCAGTTTTGGGAGGAATTACAATGGGTATTGGATCACTTACTCGTACACTGCCGATCTCACCTCCAGAGATTTCTACCTGTTGCTTCAACATCAGGGCTTTGATCTCTTTGTGCAAAAGCCTTTGTTGTCCTGTTCGGCAGTCTCGGCGATTTGCTGCAAAACACTTAACACTTCAGAAAAACATATCTCAATGACATTCATTCCTATCAGCATCACGGGTTCACGGTCTCGCCGGTTAACATCTACGATTATAATACCCTGGTTCTGCAATTCTACCTTCCCAACCTGAATATTCATCTCTCTAAATCCAACCTTTGGTATTACCAGTCCATTACCAGCCCATACTTCAAAGTTAAAGCCATCTGGCGCATTAGTAATGTCTGAATCAGCCCAGTACCTTTTATATAGAACATGCGGGATAGATGTTATTTGGGTTCCAGTATCTAGCAAGGCACTAAAGGGGATGCCATCCAGCACAATAGGGATCACCGGCTTTCCTCCCACGAATTTGTCATACCAGGCTGAGGGGCCTCGAGTGTTCATTCCTGGGGAGCGGCCCGCCTGCCCAGGGAATTGTCGTTTAAAGGACACTCACGAGCAAGATGGCCTGGTTTCTGGCAACGACGGCAAATGGGCTGTCCATCTGGTTGATAGCGATCGCTGGGTCGTCCTCTTGCTGCTGGGTATCTTCTGGGCCTCATCCACGGAACATCCTCTTTGCTGGTCGCCAACTCAATCTTGGGTGCAGGTCTTGACTCTTGCAATTCCTTGATGACCTTGGCCATGGAGATCACAGTGTCTGTCAGGGCATCTAGATTTTGGTTGATGGCTGCATTTGAGATATATTCCCCGGCCTCAGCAGCAGTCGCTGACATAGCAGATGTCGCTGGCGCTGCCGGCTGCTGAGGTGCTGCTGCAATGTCCAGGACAGTGGGTAGCTCCCGTGGCTCTTCCAGCTGCTGCAAACGGATAGCTCTATCTTTCAGCTCAGTAAATGTCATGTCAGGGATCTGCAGCAGTATCATACTTAACTGTCCTCGATGGGAAGGGGAATGGAGGCCCTCTATGAATTGGTCAAATAGCATTTTATCAGCTCCCGGGGCTAAAGCAGGTTCTGCCAGCTTAAGGGCTCTGAGCTTCCTGGAGGTTCAAGGCAAAGTCTCTAGCACTCTGTTTAGGTTTCTGGTGGCATGCAAAGAACCTCATCTTAGCCCGGGTATCAACAGCAGATTCAAGCGTTGCTTTTAGTCTAGCTGCTAGATGCTCTACAGTGTCCTTATCTGTGTCCAGCCAGGACGCAGCCTCACGCCGTGCATTGCCTGTTAACTGTCCCATTATCATTCCTACACGCTGGGCTTCAGTGAGGGGGTACATCACATAATACTCTTTTATCTTTTGCATAAAGTCAGTTAAAGTTTTAGGCTCACCGGAGTATTGGGGCAGCCACATTGCCCCTGGAGTATACGGCATCAGGAACGGCATTATTGGTGCTGTTCCTTGCGCCGCTGCACCGCCGGGTACTATCGCTGGGTCCGGCGCTGCAGCTCCACCGGCTGCTCCTTCTCCGCCTTGTGCATTGGGCTGCGACATCTTGGGCCCCCTTAGTTAAGGTCCGCCCTCCGTCTTCCGCTTCCGTCCGGATGTCTAACAAAGGTTCCGCTGCGCACCAGGGATTCTCTTCCCTTCCGGATGACGTCAGAGCGGTGAGCGGTTTTTCTTCCCGCGCGTCGCTCGCTCTGCAATGGCGGATTTTGACATTTTCAATCTCTGTGGCGCAGTTACAATTCAGCTTGTGCGCGCCCAGCAATGGTGGCAGATCCAAAACAGTCACTAATCACGGCACACAATGCCCGATACCGGGCACGGTAGATCCTGTTCGTGACGCCAGGTTGTGGAGCCCCTCAGAACGGGGCACTCGGTGCCGGACCGGGGTGCTGCTGGGGGATGTCTCGGCGGTCCTGGTCCGGATCGTGTCCCGGGCCCGCACAATAAAATGGGTGGTTATTTACAGGGGATTTGTCACTCGTGACGCCACCCACTATATGCGGCCAGTAATGGGGGCCGCCGCTGCTGTAGAACCTCCGGGGTTGATGGGTTAGCAGCTGGGATGGAATAGTTCCTGTGGGCAGAACTGGGTTCCCCGGGGCAGTGGTAGAGGTAGTTAAAGTCTGTGAGGATGTTATTGATGCTGCAGGAGAGTAGGGGTAGCAGTAGAGATGATAAGAGTAGAGGCAATTGCAGTCTATGAGGGCAAGTGGGGCTTCAGCATAAGGATGACACACACACTCACGGTTTCTGTTGTTCTTCAAGTCTTTTCTGTCAGATGGTATTACACAGTATTGTCCACGGAGTCTGTACCAGGTTGCTCTCACCCTGACCAGGTCCTTGGCTTCCTACTTAAATGCTGTGTGTGGCCCTGCTGCTGCTTGTAGCTATACTGCTGGCCCTGTCTCTGCTCACGGGTACCAATATGCTGGGCAACTTGAGTCCTCTGTGTCACTGACTCCTTCGTGTTGCTTTGCTTTGGTGTGGTGAAGATGGTGGACCTTCACTATGCCGGTGTTTACTGTCCTGTCTGTCTCAGGCACAGCCTCGGATCCGGTATCCGTCTTAAGCGCCTCCCCGGGATCAAGCTTTTGGGGTAACTCTTTATCCCGGGTATGTTCCTCTGTTAATCTGTCTCCTTTCCTCAGACCTCTCAGGACCTCCACTGACACTTTGCTCTGCTCCTGCTCCAGACTAGACTCAAACTGAACTGAACTAACTGTCACTCTTGCTCTGTGGTAAACAACTTAGCTCCTCCCACTAGTGCAGGTGCCAGCTAAGCTCCTCCCACTTTCTAGTGTAGTGTTGTGCGGGGATTAAACCTGTGTTGTTTCTGTGGCATATTAACCCTTGGGGTGCCACATTCATTGTTTAAAGCTTCTTATTAAACCAATTTTGAGAATCTGCATCAAAATCTGCATGTTTATCCTGAAGCCAGCAAAGTCTATGAGAGTTTAGAAGTGCAGTGCCAATATGTTTTTTCCCTTGCAGATTTGGTGCAGATTGTGGAGCAGAAAAAAAGAAATCTGAGCCGCATGTGCAAGGAAAAAAAAACTATGTGGGCACAGCAATTCTGACCTGTCCTAGACATTGGTGGCTTCATGATGGTCCATGCCTTGTCAGATAGTTACTTGAGGGGTAGGGATCTCCACATGGCATTGTCCTAGTTGAAGACTTCTGGCAGGAATGCTACACATGGCTGGGAAACAGGGCCTTCTGCTTCTTCTACCTCCTCCTCTTCCTCCTCCTCATACTGGTGGTCCTGGTGGTATTGGGGATCCAAAAGCTGTGACACCTGCTGCAGGTAGAATCCTGCCAGGCCTGCTGTAAGGTAATGCACAGTCTGACATCTGGTGCTGTATGGCATAGGGAAAGGGTCTTCTTTTGACTGTGAGTTCCTCAGGGCCTTGTCTGCCATCGGAACCCAATATTGGATCCACACCTTATTGCAGACGAGGCCAAAAGTGGGTAGCGCAGTAGAGTTTAAGGTGACATATGTGTCCATCTCCTCTGCATGCCACTCTGGGTCTGTTTTTGCTAACCTACCCTCTGCCCCTGGAGGGATTAGGAAGATGACCTCCTCCAGATCATGCATGCCTTGCAGAGGATTCATCTTGAAACTACTGAGTGATGCTGGCCCTCAGTAGCAAGTTCAACTGTAGAAGCAGACAGCGCAGAGATATGAGTCTTGTTCCATTGCTGCAGTCTCTGGATGTAGCAGAGTTAATATCGTGCACTTCATGGGACATCATTGTGGATTATCATTGGAGGATATGTTTGGGGTTAATAAATTGGAAAATGAGGGTTGTCTGTGATTGATTTTTCTCAATGTGTGTGTTTTTTAACTATTTCCTTACAGGTTTGATAATGGGCAGGTCTCATAGAAGCCTGAGCATTATCAATCTAGGGATTAATGACAAACTGTTAATACTCAGCTGTCATTAACCTCTTCTATCAGCCCCCAGCTGTGAGCTGCTATTCTGTAGCCAGGGGTGGCCCACTAACTATTGGCCTCATGACAACGAGACTACCAGCCACCAGCTGCCTGTTGTTTTTCCCTGGCTAGCAATCAAAAATAGATCGAAGCTCACACATTTTTTTAAATTATTTATTTAAAGAATTTAAAAAAAAAAATGGCTCCTGTGTTTTTGATTACCAGCTAAGGTAAAACCAGACAGCTGGGGGTGGCAGCCCATAGCTGTCCACTTTATCTATACTGAGAGTCAAAATCATGGCAAAGCCCAATGTAAATCTTTTATAATTATTTATATTTACAACCCTACGATGACAGATTCGTTGCTAATGGCAACCAATCACAGATGCCAGCACAATAGGTGAGGGGCCAAACACCCAAATTCAGACGATATCACAGAGAGTGGGCATTTGTAATTGGCTGTTGGAGCCAGTGCAGTGAATAATCAGGAAGTCAATGAGGGGCTTGGAAGTACAAGTATGCTGTCCTTGGTATGTATGACGCCGATGTTTAATCAATGTCTTACTTAATTTACCTTCCCCCCTTGTCACCATTTTATAACTTTAAAGTCAGAGTTCGGGGTTCGGGCTAGAGTTCAGATCAAATCCGATGCTGAACCTTGACTTTAAAAAAGGTCAGGTTGGATCCGCTGAACCCCAACATTGGAAAGTTCGCCCATCTCTAGTCTTAATAGCATGCATTAAGCATATCTCCTGATTAAGCTGTGCTAATTAAATGTTCATATCATTATGACATGAGTTTAAAATATAAAAGTATACCAGCCCCATCAGGTATAAGAGATCTAATACTTTATGTAATGTATATTGTAAAATCTGGTGACAGATCTGAATTAATCTCAAGGTAACTGTATAATAAAACACTTTACAAGATAAAAAAGATACTTTAGCTTTCCCTTGATAAGCTTTTCTCAAAATCTTAAGCCAAGTACCCCTTAATTAAGTCGATTACATCAAAGTACCCCTAAGGCTATGATTACACACTGTTCTGCACCTATTGAAAGCATAGCATGAGCATACTGCAAGTCTTCTAGAGATATGGCACGTATCACAACTGAACAGCTTAGAGGCTACGAGACCGATATTCTTATTTATTCATACTCATATTTTGATGATAAAAGGGTAATGGCTTCTTTATGAATAGTGGACTATTTGAATAAAGTGCATAGAATTGGTTACAGCTTTTTGGTTTCTGCCTTACAATAATTCATGGGGGGTCCTCTGTGTTCAATGTACTTCGAATGAATAGTCTACCCAAGGACTTGATATTATGACTCACTGTTGGGGTGAAGAGGTATCATTTCCTTTTTATCTAAGAAACATCATAGTGGGAGATATGTAACTGAATAAAGCTTGTCAGAACTGAAAGATCAGGGGAGAATCAAAGAAGAGATAAACTTTCCGTCTCTTTTCACCTGTCTACATGCTCCAGATATCTCTATAGCTCTACTGATCTTTAGCTATCCAGGTTAACTCCTAGCAGGCCAAATACAATTCATTCCCTCTTGGCTAAAATGTGAATACGGCTCAGCAGAAGCACAAAGTATCCTCTTAGTCTGCCCGAAAAATGTCAAAGGTTGTGACTGAAATGCCACAGTTCATTTTCTACTCTAGTTAATAGATGAATATAATAAGACTTCTGAGGTGGCCATTATTCAGCCGCATCTAATTTCTTCACTGAATCAAAGGCAAGAAAGAATCAGCCGAGCATTAGTAAACCACGTTATATCAAGAAGATGTGATTTTGCCTTTTTCTCATGGTCCATTTTTGTATGACTAAAATCATCAGTCTCGGGGAGAGTATTGCCAATGGGTTTAGTATATAAGCAAGTATTGTGTTAAATACCCGTAAATGCTAAGAAAGTGCAAACATTCTAATTTCAATGTTAATTCCTTTGCACTTGGCTTTATTACATTATTAGTATTATGGCTTTAATAGATCAGCATGGAGTGCCTACAATCTTTAGATGATCAATATCATTTTAACAGACTTTGCATAAATCAATACCACAGGTGAATATGAAAAACTTTATAGGAAATCTGATCAGAGAATTCTGCTTCTTTCTTCCCTTATGAGCCACTTCTTCCCCTCCCTCCTGCTTCCTGATATCACAATTGACTGATATAACAGCTCAAATCTTTCTACGTTAAAGCAATGTAGACTGCGCGCACAAAAACGTATCAGATTACGGCAGATTACAGATCGAAGAAAGAGAGGAAGAAAATACAGAAAGATAGTGCTGCAGCTTCAAGCTTTTTTTAAAGTTAATCTGTCAACAACGTTTTCCTATGTACTCTGAAGGCAGCATGCTGTAAGGGTTAATACAGAGGATTCAGTGATGCCTCTCTGGACTAGGTCTGTGATGTTGTTTATTTGCATTGTTTGTTTAAGCAGCAGGATCTTATCATTGCAGTTTCACATATGCTCTCCTCTCATTGGCACCAAACTGTCAGTGTACAATGTCTATTGAGACCCTGGTGTGGGTGGAGGCAGCTTTCTGAGTGACTCACCCCAGGCTTCGCAGGTGGAGGCTTGATGCAGTCTGTCTGAGGAGACTGGAATGCAGCTTTTCCCAGAGCGATGGAATAAGACACCACACGTTGATTAGGCTCTGCACGGGTTTACTGGTAACCTTCAGGCAGCTTACAGGTCATGGGTAGCTGGCCTGGGTAGTGACCAGAGGATGGAATGTCTCTTTGAAGCCCTAAGTGATGTTCCTTCAGGATTCTCCCTCTGTCCTCACACTGCACTGTTACTCCTGTCCTTCCTAGCACTTCTCCCCTTGCAGAGCCCTTCGCTGGTCTCCACGGATTGTACTAGAGTTATCCCTTAACTGAGGGGCTCATAACCCTATACAGGGGCCTTTGTGGGATGTATGCAGGGCACTGCTCCCTTGAGGTTGCTCGTGTTTGCCAGTTTTCTGGCTCAGGGCTGAACTCCTGCACCGCTCTCGGAGCCGGTCTCCGTTGGTCGACTGGGTCCTTCTGACCGGGTGCCGTATTGGACCAGTTAGGGTGTTAGCTGACACCCGAGGATCCCCCTTCAGTCCGGGTCACTGTCCTTTAGATGCCCTCCCTCAGCGCCACTCACAGAGTTTCACTTCTTCTCTCTCCACAGCCATTCTACCCTACCTTTTTCCCCGCTTTTCACTATTGACTTAACTCCGCCCACCGGAATCGGTCCCGTTAGCAACGGGTTAGCCAATTGATCCCCTGGCTCTAGGTGTGTGAATGCGTAGAGTGAGGGCCTCAAATTACCATTACAATCCCCTGGTCACAGGGATACTACACACGCTGGTCTGAGTGCAGTACCCCTCCGTGGCACACCGACCAGTGGGGCGCCACATTCTCCCTTGGTTGAACTCACTCATCCATGAGTGATTCCACCCGGACGCGGTACGGAGCTACATTTTTATATGCTTTATAACATTACAGTAATAACCTTTTTATTTACACACAAAAATATGCAATTCTTTTCATCCCGTCTGGGAGGCTCTCTTCTTAAATGTTACTGGGAACATAACGCACACTGTTATTTACATCGACCTAACAGGGCCGGGTACATATGCAGTCCCAGCGGTAAACAATCGTCTTTCACACCTTCAGTAGTGTTCCTGTCACCGCTGGGCCGCTTTAAATAAGTTATCACACATAGCACACAGAGTCTCTGGCTTAACCATCTCAGTCCAGGCTCAACATAATATAAAATTCTCATCAATGTTCAGGAGTCTCAAAAGAAGTGCAGCATTTACAAAACTGTCTATAAGACCGGGGATTTCACAGTTTATGAAGACGCAGGGCGTACCATCCGCGGGGCCCTGCATGTCTCGCGTAGCTAACCTGGTCGTCCTGGTACAGATCTCGATCCGGGTGCCCCCTTGGGAGGTGGGACTTGACATCCCTGTGTCCCACAAACACCTCCTCATAGAGACCCAGCTCCCGAACAAATCCTCAATCACTCTCCAGATTAATGGATGTCACAGTTCCTGTTTTCTGGTTCTCAGGTGGTACTGGTGGCTGGAAGCAGACCTTGGCTCAGTCCTGCAGATTCTATAGCTCCCTGGCCCACCATTCTTCATGACAGTGCTGTCGCTTCGCTTGGTCGACCAGGTACTGCTCTCGACCGTAGTCCGGTTGTTCATGGATGGGGCCGGGGGTCTGTCTCCAACCTCTGGTGGTAGTAGCTTGGCCGATCACATCTCCCGGCCGGGATTGGTGATCACTCCACCACGCCGTATGAGGCCCGGATGCACAGATTTCCTCATAGTTGTCGTCCGGATCGCCCTCCTCGAGGTCCTCCTCCTTGGAGCCTGACTGGCTGGATGGCTCCTCTAGGACGGCCTCTACAACCACCTCAGACTCTCTCTCGGGCACATCTGGGACGTATGGCTCAGCAACTTCCTCCTCCGGGTTCTCCGGCTCCGCTGTGGCTGTCTCTCCCTCGTCATCGGCTAGGGCCTCAGGGTCATCTGGCTCTTCGCAAGGCCCAGATGCCCCGTCTTCTGCACTGGCAACAGGTGATGCCTCTTTAGGCGGGTCCTCCCTGGTAACTGGGTGCTCAACTGCAGACCGGTCTCTCTCTCCCGGATCCAGCTCCTGGTTGCTGGACGCCCTTTGTGTAGCCCTGCGGGATAGCTCTAGGGTGACATTAGAGCTCCAGTGCCTGATGGTCGACTCGATGGCCTCGCAGAGCTGGACTCTCAGGTATTGGAACGCGGTTCTCCAAAAGGCCGCATCCTCCTCGTTGGTAAAGAGAGGGAGACTGACCCTGGGTCCCTGATCGCAGGTCGGGCTTCCTCCTCGACCTCTCAAATCAGGTCACTCAGTCTCATGGCCTCCATCGTAACTGACCCATACACTGTACCCATGCTGTGTGGTTCTCTGGCCGCGCCCTTCTTGCTGCTTTTTAAAGTCTCTGGCAGGGATACTTTTATCTTTGGCCTGACACCCTTGGTTCTTCGATGGCAAAAAGAGTGGGCAAGTATTTTTGCTCCTCTGGCATGGCCTTCCCACGAGACACGCCCCTGGACCAGCACATGTTATCACATCTTTGGACCTGCCATTTTGGGGCCTTTTTAGAACAAGTCCAAAAAGTTCAATTTGTAGACCAAGTTTGAAAAGTCTTTAAAGTGCACAGTGTCTTTGTTTTGCATCCTGTTTGTGACGCCAAAAGCTGACCCACCCCAGGGCCTATGGGGTACTCGGATTTAGGGCGTTGATCAAGGTTGTTGTCACTGGTGGCCAGTGCCCGGGACCGTGGCCCTGGTGGTAACTGAAAAATGTGTAAAAATAAAGTAATAAAATAAATTGTTTGTGACGCCACCCACGGTACCTTGTAATGTTACCAGTACTTCTTCAGACCTCCAGGAATGATGGTAGGCAGCTGGATGGTAATGCTCCCCGCAGGTGGAGCAGAATCCCTGGGGCAATGATGGAAATGGAGAACTCACACAGGAAGGCGGCTCCACAGGTGGAGGCTTGATGCAGTCTGTCTGAGGAGACTGTAATGCAGCTTTCCCCAGTGCAATGGAATAAGACACCACATGTTGATTAAGCTCTGCATGGGTTTACTGGTAAGCTTCAGGGTCACGGGTAGCTGGCCTGGGTAGTCACCAGAGGATGGAATGTCTCTTTTAAGCCCTCGGTGATGTTCCTTTAGGATTCTCCCTCTGTCCTCATACTGGGCTGATATTCCTTTCCTTCCTAGTGATTCTCTCCTCACACAGAGCCTTTCGCCGGTCCCCACGAGTTGTACTAGAGTTACCCTTAACTGAGGGGCTTATAATCCTATACGGGGGCATTTATGGGATGTATGCAGGGCACGGCTGCCTTGAGGTTGCTCGTGTTTGCCAGTTTGGCGGCTCAGGGCTGAACTCCTGCACCGCTCTCGGAGCCGGTCCTCCATTGGTTAACTGGGTCCTTCTGACTGGGTACTGTACTGGACCAGATTAGGGTGTTAGCTGACACCTGAGGATCCTCCTTCAGTCCGGGTCACCGTCCTTTATGTGCCCTCCCTCTGCACCACTCGCAGGATCTCGCTTCTTCTCTCTCCACAGCTGTTCTGCTCTAACTTTTTCCCGCTCTTCACTATTTATCTAACTCCGCTCACCGGGATCGGTCCCTTTAGTAATAAGTTAACCAATTGATCCCCTGGCTCTAGGTGTGTGAATGTGTAGGGTGAGAGTCTCAAATTAACATTCCAATCCCCTGGTCACAGGGATACTACATACGCTGGTCTGGGTGCAGTACCCCTCCGTGGCACACCAACCAGTGGGGCGCCACATTCCCTCTTGGTTGAACTCATTCATCTGCGAGTGATTCCACCCGGACCCGGTACAGAGCTAAATTTTTATATGCTTTATAACATTACAATAATAACATTTTTATTTAGACACAAAAATATGCAATTCTTTTCATCCCGTCTGGGAGGCTCTCTTCTTAAATGTTACTGGAAACAAAGCGCACACTGTTATTTACATTGGCCTAACAGGGTTAGGTACACATGCAGTCCCAGCGGTAATCATCTCTCGCACCTTCAGTAGTGTCCTTGTCACCGCTGGGCTGCTTTAAATAAGTTATTACACATAACACACAGAGTCTCTGGCTTAACCACCTCAGTCCAGGCTCAACATAATATAAAGTTCTCATCAATGTTCAGGAGTCTCAAAAGAAGTGCAGCATTTACAGAACTGTCTATAAGACCGGGGGTTTCACAGTTTAGATCCCCCTTCAGTACGGGTCACAGTCCTTTAGGTGCCCTCCCTCTGCGCCACTTGCAGGGTCCCGTTCCTTCTCTCTCCACAGCCATTCTGCTCTAACTTCTTCCCGCTCTTCACTATTTACCTAACTCTGCCCACTGGGATCGGTCCCCTTAGCAACGGGTTAATCAATTGATTCCCTGACTCTAGGGGTTTGAATGAGTAGGGTGAGGGCCTCAAATTAACATTCCAATTCCCTGGTAACATGTATACTACACACGCTGGTCTGGGTGCAGTACCCCTCCGTGGCACACCGACCAGTGGGGCGCCACGTCAGCTCTGTCAGAACCACTGCACTCAGGAATCTAAGTGTTACATCATTGGAGGGATATTTGGCTAGTCCCGTGTTTGAGACTCTTAAAAGAGGCTCCACGGACTCCATTTGCATATTCAAATTCCCAGGGGGCAATGCATCATGGATTTCACTGTGTTTCAGTGCTTTAGCCGGCTGCCCACAGTGTTTTCCTTGACTAATCTCCCTGAGATCAGTGAGTGCTTTGTGATATTAAGGCAGAGAATAATCTTTTTCCTCATATATTATCTTAAATTCAACATGACCTAGGCAGCTAGATCCATCATAAGCTGAAGCTGTATCACAAAGCTATTGTACCATAGAAGTACTCTTTATGGAATAGAGAATACTTACAGGAATGTTAGGGACCTTTATGGACTCCATGTACAAGCAAGCAACATCTGTGCGCCCAACAATCATGTAAACAATGGCTCTTATAGTAAAGCATCACTTACAAAATTATAAAACCTACAGCCAGATGAAGACAACAGAGAACTATGGATGAAACCTCCAACCAAATGAAGACAACAGAGAGCTAAGGATGTAACGAATACCAAAATGGTCCAATGCTATAATCTGATTTTATGCATTGCTTAAATAGTAAATACCATTTTCAGGTAAAATGTAAAGTTGGAAGAGAATGGTGAAAATGATCTGGTTGATTGTGATTTACTATAGCGTTTCTAAATTACTGTACAAATGGAAAGTCTCAAGAAAAGCAATGGGCAGTTAGAGCTATGGGTGCTACTAACCTACCAGTGGAAGAAACTACTGGCACCATGTTTTCAGCAGCTAGTGGGCTGATATGAAACTGGGACAATTTCAATATCTTAGGTCTCGCTAATATGTTCATGCTTCCAGCACTTGGGGTATCCGTTTTTTAATGGATACCAAACTTTACCCATAGTAACTTATGGAGCTGCTCACATGTCTTCCTTTTTACAAGGTTCATATGTCATGTTTTCTGGAAACACAGATGACAAGGGCCAATATAAGTCTATGGGTCTGTAAAAAATACATACAGCACACGGATGGCATCCATGTGTCATCTGTGTGCCGTCAATGGGCCGTCTATGTACTGTATATATTTAACATTGCAAAATATAGCAGAAGCTGTGTAATATTTTTTTCTTCAGTCATAATGGAAAAACACGGATGACATACAGATGATAATAATATTTGGTTACTTATATAGTGCTATTAATTCCATAGCACTTTACATATGTCAGCAACACTGTTCATGTTGGGGCTCACAATCTACATTCCCTAACTTTAGGTCTTTGGAGTGTGGGAGGAAATCGGAGTGCCCAGAAGAAACCTACACAAGCACAGGGAGAACATACTAACTCCTTGCTGATGTTGTCCTTGGTAGGATTTAAACCCAGGACCTCAACGCTTTAAAAGCACCATAATACCAGTACATAATTACACGTATGATTTTTTTACACACATGTGAAGGGGGACTAAGGCTGGTTTCACTGGGGGAAGGTGGGTTCACGTGTGAAAAATTGCCTTTTTCAGTATGCTGAATCAATTTTATGGCATGTGTCAGTTCTTACATTCTTTGTTGCATCTGTTTTCCTCCTATGGAAAAAAAAATAATTAACTTCTCTCATTAGCCAAAAAATAATTAAAGCTCATGGACGACATCTGCGTGTGTTTTTTTCACTCGGCCATTGACTTGCATTGGCATCAAAGTAATACGTGTGTCTCAGTTTTTGGATTTAGTCGATTTTCAAATAAAGACATTTGTCAAAGCACATTGATTGTAATGGCTCAGTCCATGATCTATCCACAATAACAAATAACATACATACCAAAAAAGTAATGTGGGGAAGAGCCCTGGCACTACATTTAGGAAATAAATCAAAAGTAAAGCTAACATGTACCTTGTAGTTAGGGTGTGTTCTCATGATCAGGAATTGTAGCGTTTTGGATGCAGCATTTTGTCTCTGCATCCAAAATGCTGCATTGTACAGTACAAGCATAGTGGATGGCATTTCAAGAAATCCCATGCTCACTATTAGTGATTGACGAGTAAGAAATATTTGTAATCGCTATACTCTAACAAATACTTTGTAATACTTGTATACTCGTCCAAATTTCGAGTCCAATGTTAGTCAACACATCCGGCCATAAACGAGCATTACTGAACAGGTAGGAGGGTGGGCTTTTTTGTGTTTTCAATGCATAAAACACCTTGCGGTGTCCCTCAGAGAAACCCCAACATTCAAACTGGTCTCTCTGGGGTGCTGACTCCCTTTGTGTACTGAAGGGAGCTGTCAATATGTGTCAGATCGATAACGAACGACACATCACTCACGAGCACCTACGATACTCGCCGAGTAACGAGTAGAGATGAGCCGCCACCCCGGTGTTCGTGTTCGATTCGATTCGCCGAATCGACGGGGTGTTCGACGAATGTTCGTCGAATGCTCGACGAACACAGTCGAACATCCCGGAACACGAAAACACCGGGCTTGTGGGGCTGTTTCACTTCCACAATGTATATACATACATTGTGGAAGTGAAATAAAGTAAAATAAAGTGTTAAAAATAAAAAAATCACGTATGCTCACCTGTCCGCGGTCCACCGAAGCCTCCGGTATGGTCCTGTGTCTTCCAGGACCTGTGGTGACGTCAGTTCTCGCGGGAACTCCGGTCACATGACCGGAGTTCCGCGAGAACGTGACGTCACCACAGGTCCTGTAAGCACCGGACCTTGCCGGAAAGCTTAAAATAGATATTTTTATGTTTCGGACCCTTTCTTTAAGTAACTTTTACTTAAAGAAAGGGTCCGAATCATAAAAATATCTATTTTACGCTTTCCGGCAAGGTCCGGTGCTTCCAGGACCTGTGGTGACGTCACGTTCTCGCGGAACTCCGGTCATGTGACCGGAGTTCGCGCGAGAACATGACGTCACCACAGGTCCTAGAAGCCACAGGACCTTGCCGGAGGCTTCGGTGGACCGCGGACAGGTGAGCATTGATTATTTTTTTATTTTTAACACTTTCTTTCTTCTAGGTAATGTTTATTTTGGCTCAAAATGCGGCAGATGCGGTTTTCTGACCGCATCTGCCGCATTTTCGAACCAAAATCGAACATGTTCGATATTCGTCGAATTTGAACCAAATTGTTCGAATTCGGCGAATGACTCGAATAGGGCCAAAAACAACTCGAATTTGAGATTGGCGAACTATTCGAATCGAACATCGCTCATCTCTAGTAACGAGTACCACTAATACTGTACTATTCGTGTGAGTAACAAATAGTAACGATTACACTATTCACTATGCTTCTCCCGACTGCATGAATGTTTTCAGCGGCGGACCTCCACATCTCTGCAGCATGTTAATTTCATGCTGTGGAGTCAAAAGTGATCACCATCGGGTGAATTCAGGGAGAAGCTATCCTGCACCCATCGCAGATCATGGAAATAGGGCGGCTGAGGACTCCCTGTGTGCACTCTCACAGGTCCGTAGGCACTGCATCCAACACACAGTGCCTCCGGATCATGAGCACACAGCCTTACTGTGCATTACATCTGATTCTAGGCATTAGCAAATGGACATTTTGAATGAAATATAACATGATCACCTTGGATCATGACTAATACATAATATCTATCTAAATACAAGAATTATTGGAAAGAAAGTATCACTGTTCATCCATATCTACATGAATTATGTATAAAATGAGGAAACGTATTACATCAGCTATCCAACTCCATGAAGGCGTGATGAAACGCGCCCCACATCTATGGAGAAATCCACCTTTGATGCATCATGCAATCTACTGCAGAACAGACTTGTAATGCTCTTTTCTGCCAGGTTTTTCTCAGAACAGCTGTGCAGTTCAGAAGGCTTAGTAGATGCTGGGAAGAGTGAAAGAAGAAACTCTCTTGAGAATGCAGTAGAATTCAATTTACAGTCTACAGATACAACCAGGCTTGTTTCGCTCCTGCCATCCTAATCACATCTTGCTGTTCGGCTGCTCTGGTTTTTAAAAACATACGTTTCTAAGGAAGGTGTCATGGATCCTACTGCATTGGACAAAGATTCTAAAGAACCAAAAATGACCATTAGATTTACAATACATATCTGAATATTAAATGCAGTCTTATAATACGTAAGTAGCAAAAGACATAGTAAAGAAAAAATTATAGAATATATGTCCTTAGATATGTATCACAAACTTGCATTATTGAGTATAATGTAAAGTAAAAGCAGGAAAAGCAACATCCACTCCCTACTGATAATCAGATTGGTATATGGGATAAGATCAGTAGCCTCAGATTACACACAGCAGAATAATGAAATTGGAAATGATATGCCTTCATTTCATATCATAAACCAGCAATAAAACTAAATAAGGCTAGGGCCACACTTGGGAGGCTGTATCCAGTAACTGGATGCATTTCTGGATCCAGTTTTTCCCCTTGTCTGTTTTGAGGCATTTTTACCGGATCAGGTACTGGATCAGGTACCGGATGGTACCTATATGTACTATCCGGTAACAGATCAGATTCCCATAGGGTTCCATGTTAAAAAACTGATCAGGTTTTGCTAAAAGGCCAAAAAAACATTGCAGACCCTATTAAAACCTGACTTCTCAAAAACTGGATCCAGTAGACGGATTGCACTTTGGCAAACAATTGTTAACATTGGAGTCTATGGGTCAGGTACCTGATCAGGTTTTCAGGATGATAAACTGGATCCAGTAACTGGATTGTAAACTGAAGTGTGGCCCTAGCCTAACCCAATGCCCTATATCATAGTAAAATGTGGCACTGTGCATCATGGATATCAGAGTGATAGGCTAGGGTCACACTTAAAACATGAATTGCGTTCACCGCATCCAGATCCTGATGCAGTGAACGCAATTGTCTTCATACATTCAGCAATCCTGGAACCGGATTGCTGTAGTCACAATCCGGTAACTGGATTGCTCAGGATGTGTAATCCTGAGCAATCCGGTTACCGGATAGTTTGCTCATCCCTGCTGCCGCAGGGACGAGCAAACTGTTCTGTGTATATTAAAACTATTTATTTAATAAATAAATGTTGAATAATGTCTCTAGGGGGTGCCGAGTCCCCCTAGAGACCTTACACCACTCAGGTGGGCTTATCCTGCTATAATCTGTTATGTAGAAAAGCGCCGGCTCCTCAGAGCGGCGCGCATGACCCTACAAACTGCCCCCCCCCACAACTTTATACCTGTCCCTGCACCCCCTCGTATCATTTCTAGCCATCCCTTTTGCTGAAGAAAACGATTGTGTAAAGTACAGAAAAGAAGTTATATTTACCTCGTCCTGTGTGAGTTCTCCGTGTCTGTAAAAGTGTCCAAAGGCGGCCCTGTCTGCTGCTCCCTCCGCCCTCTTTGTAATTATGCACGCCCCTCTCGGCTTGCTGCAGTGCTGATAGCCTGGCCGCTCATGAAAGGGGCGGGGCTAAAATTGTCATAGCAGTAGCCCCGCCCCTTTGATGATGTGGCCAGCCTATCAGCACTGCAGCAAGCTGAGAGGGGGCGTGCATAATTACAAAATGGGCGGAGGGAGCAGTGTGACCCAAGTGTTTTTCCAGTAAAGATAAATAAAGAATGAAATTATAAAGCTTCTTTTCTAATTTGTAATGTTAAACATGGACAGCACCCGGATCGTAAATGTGTTTTGCACATGCTTATCACAGAAAATAGACTTGTATTTGGCCTATGAAAAAAATATCTGCTGCACACAAACACTATAATATATGAAGTATCTGAATGGCTAATGAATGCATGGCAAGACTATGCATAAGGCTGTTCAAGTGTGAATAAGGCATAAGAGGCATAGCAGAAAACTGCTTAAAGATACACGGAAAAAAATGATAACTTGGCAAACGTGCTGGCCAACGCATGTGAGCCCGGTAACCAACATCAAGGTGTCCCATCCTACGGGGTCCTAACTTTGTGCTTCTCTCTGTAGTATCCACTACGTGTATGGTATATCTGCCACTAAGTGCAATAAAAAACCTGCTGGTAGGCGTGTTTCCAGAAACTAGGTTACAATAAGATGTTGAGTTTTAACATGGCTACAGAGCGGGGAAGGGTGCACGGTCAGAAAACATATTCACATTAATACCAAAAGATGACAGGCGACACCTCCTGTGTGAATGGTGCTAGCGATGGCCAGCGCATTTGCCAAGTTCTCATTTTTTTCCATGTAACTTTAAGCACTTTTCTGCTATGCCTAATGCCTTATTCACACTTGAGCAGCCTTATACATAGTCTTGCCATGCATTCATTAGTCATTCAGCTACTTCAAATATTATAGTGTTTGTGTGCAGTAGTTTTTTCATTGTTTGATGCTTTTCCTAGCTAGCACCATTCACACAGGAGGTGTCACCGGTCGGCTTTTGGTATTATTGTATTTGACCTAGCCAGCCATGCTGCCGTTAAAAAAAAGGACAAGACCCCATAGGGTATACATGGACTCACATTCCATATATTCCAGGCTGGAAGAAGGTCCTAGGACCGAAACGTCCGTCACACAATGCCTGAAGACCATAAAAGGCTATTTGCATCTGAATTTGAGTGCTGCAGTCATCATTACCGGTCTGTATACAAGGAGTGAGGGGACCCCACCTTGTGACTGAATTGCACCAACCTTGAAAGAGGTAAAGTCCTGCTCCTATTTTCCTATATATATATATCTATTATATAATTGTCTAAGGGTTTTTTGAGTGTGTCTGTCGCCAAAATCGCGCGCCACACAGAGGCAGCGTAGACTATGCAAATAGGCGTGAGAATTCAAAGTTCGAATTTTGCGCCTATTTGAAGCCCGGCCCGGTATACGTGGTGGCTGCAGCGGCAGCTCTCCTCACAGCCTCCCCGCTCCTCCTGCCCCCACTTCCCGCGGCACCCCCGCTCTTCCTGCCCCCCACCGCTCCTCGCATCACCCGCCCCGTGGCCTCCCTCTGCCCCCAGCTCCCCTCAGCCCCCCCGCTCCTCCTGCCCCCCCTGCTCCTCCTGCCCCCCGTTCCTCAGGCCTCCCCGCGGCCATTTGCCCCTCCTGCCCCCTGTTCCTCATGCCTCCCGCAGCCCCCCCGCTCCCCCTGAACCCTCACTCCACATGCCATCCCCCCCGCTCCTCCACGGTGATAGAAATAAAAAGCTTCTAGAGGGCTTCAGGACCTGTCGTTGCCTGGGAAACCGATCAGCTGATCGGTTTCCCAGGCAACGACAGGTCCTGCCATGGGAGCTTCAAGATGGTGGTGGACGGGTGAGTCCTGCCCCCCCACCGCCACCATCCTGTCCCCCCACTGACTCCATTCTGCCCCCCCCCGCCACCATCCTGCCCCACCCCACCGGCTCCATCCTGCCACCCCCTGCCGGCTCCATCCTGCCCCCGCCGAATGCATCCTGCCCCACCCGCATCTATCCTGCCCCCCGCGGCTCCATCCTGCCCCGCTCGCAACCATCCTGCCCCCCGCCACCATCCTGCCCCTGCCACCATACTGCCCACCGGCTCCATCCTGCCCGCTCGCTCCATCCTGCCCGCTCGCTCCATCCTGCCCCCTGCCAGCTCCATCCGGCCCAGCCGACTCCATTCTGACCCGCTCGCCACCATCCTGCCCCCCAGCCACCATCCTGCCCCCCACCACCATTCTGCCCCCTCCAGCTCCATCCTACCCCGCTTGCTCCATCCTGCCTTGCTTGCCACCATCCTGCCCTCCCATCACCATCCTTCCCCCGCCGGCTCCATCCTGCCCCACTCGCTCCATCCTGCCCCGCTCGCCACCATCCTGCTCCCCCACCACCATTCTGCCCTTCCCGCATCATGCCCCCACCCCCAGCCACCATCCTGCTCCTCCGGCTTCATCCTGCCCCGCTTGCTTCATCTTGCCTCGCTCACTCCATCCTGCTCCGCTCGCTCTATCCTGCCCCCGCCACCATCCTGCCCCCCACCACTATCCTGCCCCGCTCGCTCCATCCTGCCCCGCTCGCCCCATCCTGCCCGCTCTCTCCATCCTGCCCCGCTCGCCACCATCCTGCTCTCCCCCTATCCTGCCCAAACCAACATCCTGCTCCTCCCGCTCCATCCTGCCCCACTCACTCCATCCTGCCCCCCGCCACTATCCTGCCCCGCCCGCTCCATCCTACCCCGCTCGCCACCATCCTGCCCCACTCGCTCCATCCTGCCCTGCTCGCTCCATCCTACCCCCTGCCACCATCCTGCCCCGCTTGCTCCATCCTGCCCCACTTGCTCCATCCTGCCCCGCTCACCACCATCCTGCCCCGCTCGCTCCATTTTGCCCCGCTCGCTCTATCCTGCTCCCGCCACGATCCTGCCCCGCTTGCTCCATCCTGCCCCGCTCACCACCATCCTGCCCCCCCCCCCCACCACCATCCTGCTCCTCCGGCTCCATCCTGCTCCTCCGGCTTCATCCTGCTCCCCGCCACCATTCTGCTCCCCCGCCACATCCTGCTCCGCGGGCTCCATTCTGCCCCACTCGCTCCATCCTGCCCCGCTTGCTCCATCCTGCCCCGCTCGCTCCATCCTGCCCTGCTCGCTCCATCCTGCCCTGCTCGCTCCATCCTGCACCCCACCACCATCCTGCCCCCACCACCATTTTGCTCTGCTCGCTCCATCCTGTTCTGCTCGCTCCATCCTTCCCCACTCGCTCCATCCTGCCCTGCTCGCTCCATCCTGCCCCCACCACCATCCTGCCCCCCGCCACCATCCTGCCCCCACCACCATCTGCCCTGCTTGCTCCATCCTGCCCCACTCACTCCACCCTGCCCCGCTTGCTCCATCCTGCCCTGCTTGCTCCATTCTGCCCCCCGCCACCATCCTGCCCCCACCACCATTTTGCCCTGCTCGCTCCATCCTGCCCTGCTCGCCACCATCCTGCCCCGCTCGCTCCATCCTGACCCCGCCACCATCCTGCCCTCCCCCCATCCTGCCCAAACCACCATCTCTGCCCTCCGGCTTCATCCTGCCCCGCACCCACCATCCTGCCCCGCCGGCTCCATCCTGCCCCGCCGGCTCCATCCTGCCTCGCTCGCTCCATCCTACCCCCCGCCACTATCCTGCCCCGCTCGCTCCATCCTGCCCTGCTGCCATCCTCCTGCCCCGCTCGCCACCATCCTGCCCTCCCCCCACCACCATCCTGCTCCTCTGGCTCCATCCTGCCCCGCTCCCACACATTCTGCCCTGTTCTCTCCATCTTGCCCGCTCGCCACCATCCTGCCCCGCTCGCCACCATCTTGCCCCGCTCGCTCCATCCTGCCCCGCTTTCTCCATCCTGCCCTGCTCGCTACATCTGCCCTGCTCGCCACCATCCTGCCTTGCTCTCTCCATCCTGCCCCGCTCCCACTATCCTGCCCTGCTCTCTCCATCCTGCCCCGCTCGCCACCATCTTGCCCCGCTCACCACCATCTTGCCCTGCTCTCTCCATCCTGCCCCGCTCGCCACCATCTTGCCCCGCTCGCCACCATCTTGCCCTGCTCGCTCCATCCTGCCCCGCTCGCTCCATCCTGCCCCCCGCCACCATCCTGCTCTCCCCCATCCTGCCCAAACCACCATCCTGCTCCTCCGCTCCATCCTGCCCCACTCGCTCCATCCTGCCCGCTCCCACCATCCTGCCCTGCCGGCTCCATCCTGCCTCGCTCGCTCCATCCTGCCCCCAGCCACTATCCTGCCCCCCAGCTCCATCCTGCCCCGCTTGCTCCATCCTGCCCCCCGCCACCATCCTGCCCTGCTCGCCACCATCCTGCCTTTCCCCCCATCCTGCTCCTTCGGCTCAATCCTGCCCCGTTCCCACCTTCCTGCCCGCCGGCTCCATCCTGCTCCACTCATTCCATCCTGCCCCGCTTGCCACCATCCTGCCCCCTGCCACCATCCTGCTCCTTCGGCTCCATCCTGCCCCACTCCCACCATCCTGCCCCGCCGCCACCATCCTGCCCTGCCCCACCATCCTGCACCCGCTCCATCCTGCCCCACTCGCTCCATCCTGCCCGCTCGCTCCATCCTGCCCCACTCACTCCATCCTAGCCACCATCCTGCTCCCCCCACCATCCTGCCCCCCCCCAGCCACCATCCTGCCCCCCTAGCCACCATCCTGCTCCCCCGGCTCCATCCTGCCTCGCTCGACCCATCCTGCCCCGCTCGCCACCATCCTGCCCCCGCTCGCTCAATCCTGCCCTGCTCGCTCCATCCTGCCCCCCCGCCACCATCTTGCCTTGCTCGCTCCATCCTGCCCCGCTCCACCACCATCCTGCCCCGCTTGCTCCATCCTGCCCTGCTCGCTCCATCCTGCCCCGCCGCCACCATCCTGCCCTGCTCCCACCATCCTGCACCCGCTCCATCCTGCCCCACTCGCTCCATCCTGCCCCACTCGCTCCATCCTGCCCACTCACTCCATCCTAGCCACCATCCTGCTCCCCCCACCATCCTGCCTTCCCCCAGCCACCATCCTGCCCCCTAGCCACCATCCTGCTCCTCCGGCTCCATCCTGCCTCGCTCGCCCCATCCTGCCCCGCTCGCCACCATCCTGCCCCGCTCACCACCATCCTGCCCTGCTCGCTCAATCCTGCCTGCTCGCTCCATCCTGCCCCCCCGCCACCATCTTGCCTTGCTCGCTCCATCCTGCCCCGCTCACCACCACCATCCTGCCCCGCTTGCTCCATCCTGCCCCACTCACTCCATCCTGCCCCGCTTCCCACCATCCAACCCTACTTCCTCCTCACCACCCATCCTGCTCCCCGCTCCCCATCTTGCCGCCTCCTCCAGCTACATCTTGCCCCGCTCGCTCCATCCTGCCCCGCTCACTCCATCCTGCCCCGCTCGCCACCATCCTGCTCCCCCCATCCTGATCAAACCACCATCCTGCTCCTCCAGCTCCATCCTGCCCCACTCGCTCCATCCTGCCCTGCTGGCTCCATCCTGCCCTGCCGGCTCCATCCTGCCTCGTTCCCACCTTCCTGCCCCGCCGGCTCCATCCTGCTCCACTCATTCCATCCTGCCCCGCTTGCCACCATCCTGCCCCCCTGCCACCATCCTGCTCCTTCGGCTCCATCCTGCTCCTCCGGCTCCATCCTGCCCCACTCCCACCATCCTGCCCTGCCGCCACCATCCTGCCCTGCTCCCACCATCCTGCACCCGCTCCATCCTGCCCCACTCGCTCCATCCTGCCCCACTCACTCCATCCTGCCCCACTCACTCCATCCTAGCCACCATCCTGCTCCCCCACCATCCTGCCCCCCCCAGCCACCATCCTGCCCCCCTAGCCACTATCCTGCTCCTCCGGCTCCATCCTGCCTCGCTCGCCCCATCCTGCCCCGCTCGCCACCATCCTGCCCCGCTCACTCAATCCTGCCCTGCTCGCTCCATCCTGCCCCCCCGCCACCATCTTGCCTTGCTCGCTCCATCCTGCCCCACTCGCCACCACCATCCTGCCCCGCTTGCTCCATCCTGCCCTACTCTCTCCATCCTGCCCCTCCGCCACCATCCTGCTCCTTCGGCTCAATCCTGCCCCGTTCCCACCTTCCTGCCCCGCCGGCTCCATCCTGCTCCACTCATTCCATCCTGCCCCGCTTGCCACCATCCTTTCCCCTGCCACCATCCTGCTCCTTCGGCTCCATCCTGCCCCACTCCCACCATCCTGCCCCGCCGCCACCATCCTGCCCTGCTCCCACCATCCTGCACCCGCTCCATCCTGCCCCACTCGCTCCATCCTGCCCTGCTCGCTCCATCCTGCCCCACTCACTCCATCCTAGCCACCATCCTGCTCCCCCCACCATCCTGCCCCCCCCCAGCCACCATCCTGCCCCCCTAGCCACCATCCTGCTCCTCCGGCTCCATCCTGCCTCGCTCGACCCATCCTGCCCCGCTCGCCACCATCCTGCCCGCTCACCACCATCCTGCCCCGCTCGCTCAATCCTGCCCTGCTCGCTCCATCCTGCCCCCCCGCCACCATCTTGCCTTGCTCGCTCCATCCTGCCCCGCTCGCCACCACCATCCTGCCCCGCTTGCTCCATCCTGCCCTGCTCGCTCCATCCTGCCCCGCCGCCACCATCCTGCCCTGCTCCCACCATCCTACACCCGCTCCATCCTGCCCCACTCGCTCCATCCTGCCCCGCTCGCTCCATCCTGCCCCACTCACTCCATCCTAGCCACCATCCTGCTCCCCCCACCATCCTGCCTTCCCCCAGCCACCATCCTGACCCCTAGCCACCATCCTGCTCCTCCGGCTCCATCCTGCCTCGCTCGCCCCATCCTGCCCCGCTCGCCACCATCCTGCCCCGCTCACCACCATCCTGCCCCGCTTGCTCAATCCTGCCCTGCTCGCTCCATCCTGCCCCCCCGCCACCATCTTGCCTTGCTCGCTCCATCCTGCCCCGCTCACCACCACCATCCTGCCCCGCTTGCTCCATCCTGCCCCACTCACTCCATCCTGCCCCGCTTCCCACCATCCAACCCTACTTCCTCCCACCACCATCCTGCTCCTCCAGCTACATCTTGCCCCGCTCGCTCCATCCTGCCCCGCTCACTCCATCCTGCCCCGCTCGCCACCATCCTGCTCTCCCCCCATCCTGATCAAACCACCATCCTGCTCCTCCAGCTCCATCCTGCCCCACTCGCTCCATCCTGCCCTGCTGGCTCCATCCTGCCCTGCCGGCTCCATCCTGCCTCGTTCCCACCTTCCTGCCCCGCCAGCTCCATCCTGCTCCACTCATTCCATCCTGCCCCGCTTGCCACCATCCTGCCCCCCTGCCACCATCCTGCTCCTTCGGCTCCATCCTGCTCCTCCGGCTCCATCCTGCCCCACTCCCACCATCCTGCCCTGCCGCCACCATCCTGCCCTGCTCCCACCATCCTGCACCCGCTCCATCCTGCCCCACTCGCTCCATCCTGCCCCACTCGCTCCATCCTGCCCCACTCACTCCATCCTAGCCACCATCCTGCTCCCCCCACCATCCTGCCCCCCCCCCAGCCACCATCCTGCCCCCCTAGCCACTATCCTGCTCCTCCGGCTCCATCCTGCCTCGCTCGCCCCATCCTGCCCCGCTCGCCACCATCCTGCCCCGCTCACCACCATCCTGCCCCGCTCGCTCAATCCTGCCCTGCTCGCTTCATCCTGCCCCCCCGCCACCATCTTGCCTTGCTCGCTCCATCCTGCCCCACTCGCCACCACCATCCTGCCCCGCTTGCTCCATCCTGCCCTACTCGCTCCATCCTGCCCCTCCGCCACCATCCTGCCCCCCACCACCATTTTGCCCCGCTCGCTCCATCCTGCCCCACTCACTCCATCCTGCCCCGCTTCCACCATCCAACCCTACTTCCTCCCACCACCATCCTGCTCCTTCAGCTACATCTTGCCCCGCTCGCTCCATCCTGCCCCGCTCACTCCATCCTGCCCCGCTCGCCACCATCCTGCTCTCCCCCATCCTGATCAAACCACCATCCTGCTCCTCCAGCTCCATCCTGCCCCACTCGCTCCATCCTGCCCTGCTGGCTCCATCCTGCCCTGCCGGCTCCATCCTGCCTCGCTCGCTCCATCCTGCCCCCCAGCCACTATCCTGCCCCCCCAGCTCCATCCTGCCCCGCTTGCTCCATCCTGCCCCCCACCACCATCCTGCCCTGCTCGCCACCATCCTGCCCTCCCCCCCACCATCCTGCTCCTCCGGCTCCATCCTGCCCCATTCCCACCATCCTGTTCCGCCGGCTCCATCCTGCCCCGCCGGCTCCATCCTGCTCCACTCATTCCATCCTGCTCCGCTTGCCACCATCCTGCCCCCCTGCCACCTTCCTGCTCCTTCGGCTTCATCCTGCTCCTCCGGCTCCATCCTGCCCCACTCCCACCATCCTGCCCCGCCGCCACCATCCTGCCCCGCCGCCACCATCCTGCCCCACTCGCTCCATCCTGCCCCACTCGCTCCATCCTGCCCCGCTCGCTCCATCCTGCCCCACTCACTCCATCCTAGCCAACATCCTGCTCCCCCCACCATCCTGCCCCACCCCAGCCACCATCCTGCTCCTCCGGCTCCATCCTGCCCCGCTCGCTCCATCCTGCCCCGCCGGCTCTATCCTGCCCCCGCCACCAACCTGCTCCTCTGGCTCCATCCTGCCTCGCTCGCCTCATCCTGCCCCGCTCGCCACCATCCTGCCCCGCTCACTACCATCCTGCCCCGCTCGCTCAATCCTGCCCTGCTTGCTCCATCCTGCCCCCCGCCACCATCTTGCCTTGCTCGCTCCATCCTGCCCCGCTCGCCACCACCATCCTGCCCCACTTGCTCCACTCCTGCCCTGCTCGCTCCATCCTGCCCCCCCGCCACCATCCTGCCCCCCACCACCATTTTGCCCCGCTCGTTCCATCCTACCCCACTTACTCCATCCTGCCCCGCTTGCCACCATCCAACCCTACTTCCTCCCACCACGATCCTGCTCCTCTGGCTCCATCCTGCTCCTCCGGCTCCATCCTGCCCTGCTCTCACCATCCTGCCCCGCCGGCTTGATCCTGCCCCGCCGCCACCATCCTGCCCCGCTCGCCACAATCCTGCCCCCCCAGCCACCATCCTGCTCCTCCGGCTCCATCCTGCTCCTCCGGCTCCCTCCTGCTCCTCCAGCTCCATCCTGCCCTGCTCCCTCCATCCTGTCCTGCTCGCTTCATACTGCCTCCCGCCTCCATCCTGCCCTCCCTCCGCCTCCATCCTGCCCCCCTCCGCCTCCATCCTGCCCCACCCCCGGCACCATTCTGCCCTACCTGGCTCCATCCTGCCACGCTTGCTCCACCCTGCCCCCCCGACACAATCCTGCCACCCCCCCTCATCACTATCCTGCCCCCCTGCTCCATCCTGCCCTCTGGCAGTTAGCGGTCATGTGACCGATCAGCTGATCGGTTTCCCAGACAACGACAGTTCCACAACCAGTCAGGGGAAATACCTGATATGATAAACTTCACAGAAATCAATAACAATTTGTCTGTTACCATGATAGAAAATATACCAACATTGGAAGCACCTGCCAGTTCTACTAACATTACGGTGCATAATAAAATCATCATTGATAATTCAAATAATACTAGTACTCTAGTACTGTTTTTAACCAAAGGACAAAAGTCAACCAAATTCAATAATACAATTCTTCACAAATCAATCCAAAAAATGAAAAAAAAAAGTATCAGAGGCGCAAGAGGTGGCGAAAAGAAACAAAAAAGACTAAATCCCTTAATAAAAGAAATTGGACTAAAGGCCCTGTTACACTCTTCTATATCATGAACAATATCGTTGCAACGTCAACGGTTTGGTGACTTTGCAGCAATGTCGAAACAACATAGTTGCGTGTGACACATATCAACGATCAACGATAAGTCGGTTGATCATTGATCATTGATTTATGGCCAGGACCATAAATCCATCGCCGCACAGTAAGCCCTGGGAGCAGGTGACCATGATAAACAGCGGGTAACTAAGCACCTCTCTCTGCTTAGTTACCCACTGTTTACCATGGTTACCAGCGTTCTCGCTGGTCCTGATCGCTGGCGAGTCTGCCTGTTTGACAGCTCACCAGCGATCAGTTCACAATGTCCCAGCAATCCCAGCCAGGTGGGATCATTTGTGGGATCGCTGGGACGTTGAAGTGTGTAACAGGTCCTTTAGGGTTGCTGTGCTGACAGTAATGTATTCAATTTGTCCTCTCACCAATTAAATGATGCAGAAACTTCATTACTGAAAAAAGGACTCTCCTTTTGTCCTAATTCTGATTCTAATTACCTGGATTTTTGTATAGATTTCCAAAAATAGAGGCTTATTATCGAGCTATGATGGAATATATTAAACACATTGCAAATGGAATACAAGATAAAGTTCTAAACAAACAGGAAGCTTCTTTTTTGAAAATGAAAAATCCATCATTAGCATTCTACTACCACCTCCCAAAGATCCATAAGGATATTGTCCGACCCCCAGGTCGCCCTATTATTTCGGGCATTGGATCGCTAACGTCAAATTTGGCAGCATATATACAAGTTGATGTATGCACATTTGACCAGACTAGATAGTTTTTTATGACAGATTCCACCCATCTCAAAAAGATTTAAAGAATATCAAATGGTATGACTCTTTTTGTTTTATGTCGGTAGATGTTTCAGCACTTCAATCAAACATTGATCACAATCTGGATTTGCTGTATTTTAATATTTTCCTCGACCTGAATGAAGATATGCCCCAGATGCAGCAACAGTATCTATATGATAGTAAGGAATTCATTCTAAGGAATAATTTTTTCATATTCCAATGGGTCCTGTACCATGAGATCCTTGGGACAGCGATGGGCTTGAAAGTGGCACCTACTTATGCTAATTTGTTCATGGCCACTTTCGAGTCCATCTATATTTATGACAGCATTTATTCTGGTAATATTGTTCAATACAACAGATACATCGATGACCTGATTTTATTTAGGACTATAAGGGAAATGATTTTAATTATTTTATGCTTTCCATACAGAGGAACATTTGGGGTTTGCCTTTTACTCTGGTCACTAATAGCAAATGTATAGAGTTTTTTTATTTGACTGTTTTTTATAAAGGTCCCTGCATACTAACCAAGACATTTTTTTGAAAGATGGACTCCAACAGCTACCTGAAATTCAATAGAGGCCACTTTAAAAAGTGGATTACCAATGTTTCTGGCAACCAATTTAAGTGAATTTGCAAGAACTGCAGTCTAATGTCCGATTTCTTAGATCAATGATTTTGAGAAATAGATTCTTAGATAAATAATATCCCAAAAAAACGTATTGATAAAGCATTTGGTGAGAGTGCCAAACTGTCACAGGAAACCTTGGCATATCCCATTAAATCAGATGGGCTTACATATGCAGCCCTCATCGCAAAACTTCATCACCACTTACTCTAAACAAGCACAACAAAATAAAAATTTATAATGAAGAATCTTTGGCAGATTCTGTTCCTTGATCCTATTCTAAGGAAATGGTTGCCAACTAACCCTATTATTACTGCTAGGAGGGCACCAACACTAAGAAATTTATTGGCACCAAGCCGCTTGAGGGAGGCACCCCAGTGACAACAAGGGGCATTGCCTTCAACCCCCCCAGGGCTTTCAGGTGTGGGTCAGCAAAATGTCTCTGTTGTAGTATGGTCAATAGGGTATAATGGTGTGCACACCGCGTAGGTGGTGAGTGGAGGTGCCAACTAACAGGATTTCTTCAATCCCAGTAAATACAAATATGGATACAAAGTTGCACACTCCTTTAGATGTTTTTGATGCAAGGTTTATTATGAACAGTTAATGGCCACAGATGTCACAGACATCTGTGGCCATTAACTGTTCATAATAAACCTTGCATCAAAAACATCTAAAGGAGTGTGCAACTTTGTATCCATATCTGTTGTAGTATGATCACAAACAAAGCCACAATTTTCAGTCGGAATCCAATAATGAATCATTAAATATTTGTTATCACCTTACCTGTCTGTCTTCACATGTAATCTACCTTATTGTTTGCGAGTGTGGAATAAAATATGTGGGGAAGTCTTCCCAGCAACTCCACTGTTGGATGAATTCCCACAGATACAAAATCAATGCACCCAACTCACAGTAACATAAGCAACATTGGATCAGGTGTTGACATGTTAAAAAACAACTCTGGGAACACTTTGTAACTATGGCTGGCTCATTGATTTCCTGACCAATCAACGCAACACTGTGCTGAGCTACAGTAATTTTGTCACCCCCATACCATAAACTTATAAGTAAGACCAGAGCGGTTTCACTTTGTTAATGCCTCTTCATGTTGCTGCTTAGGTGTTCTCCAGACCAATCTCAGGGTATCATTGCATCCAAGACAAAAGGAGGACTTATATCTGCAGAAAATATGTGGCGCCCCACTGGTCGATGCGCCACTAAAGGGTACTGCACTTAGACCAGCGTGTACGGTATCACTGTGGCCAGTGAAGGGGGAGGCAATAATACCTACCAACCGGGACTCGTGGCCATTCAAGCCAACAACACCGGAGGTCATATGAACAGTTCCAGGCTGACCAGGCGATGCGGCAGCGACGTCGGGAGGAATGGTGGGCCAGAGAACTGCAGAACCGACAGGTCCGAGTCGAGGCCCGCCACCAACCACCAGTACTGACCAGCAAAAGAAGGGAAGGTATACACTGTGTGCAGCATTGTTAGGCAAGTTGTATTTTAGAGGATTATTGTTATTATTGATCAACAACTATGTTTTCCATCAACCCAAAAGACTCATAAATATCAAAGCTTAATATTTTTGGAAGTTGGGGTGTTTTTTAGATTTGGCTATCTTAGGAGGATATCTGTTTGTGCAGGTAACTATTAGGGTACCGTTACATGAGGCCATATCGCCGGAGATATCACCGGCGACGCTCGGGGGCGCCCACGTTTTTGGTACCCTGCCAGTGTCGCCATCGCGTGTTTACGCGTTACAATACCTTCGGCGACGCACCAGCGATGTTACAGACGGCATTGCCACTGGGGTGTCTACAAACCCCAGCGGTGATGCTGTAACATGGGAGCCTATGGCTCCCATCGCCTGTATCATCGCCGAACGGCATGTTACATGGGGCGATGTGTGCACATCACCTCAGAGTGCTCACCTGGTTTCAGAGCAGTGCTGAGAAACCAGGCGACCACTCAGAGTCAATATTGACCACCGACATCGCCTCTTTACATTAGGCGACGCAGCGGCGCTGTTGCCGGTGATAGGCCAAGCCCATGCATCGCCTATGTAATTGGCGGCGATATGGCCTCGTGTAACGGTACTCTTACTGTGCATAATTGTTAGGCAACTTAATAAAAACCAAATATATTCCCATCTCACTTGTTTATTTTCACCAGGTAAACCAATATAACTACACAAAATTTAGAAAAAACATTTCTGACATGCAAAAACACAACACAAAAAAATTAGTGACCAATATAGTTGCTTGATCTGTTTATGATCAACATTGCGTGCAGCAGCCACCACAGCCTCCCAGAGACTGTTCCGAGAGGTGTACTGTTTTCCCTCCCTGTAGATCTCACATTTTAGGAGGGACCACAGGTTCTCTATGGGGTTCAGATCAGGTGAACAAGGGGGCCATGTCATTATTTTTTCTTCTTTTAGACCTTTACTGGCCAGTTACGCTGTGGAGTAGTTGGATGCATGTGATGGAGCATTGTCCTGCATGAAAATCATGTTTTCCTTGAACGATACCGACTTCTTCCTGTACCACTGCTTGAAGACGTTGTCTTCCAGAAACTGGCAGTAGATCTGGGAGTTGAGCTTCACTCCATCCTCAAACTGAAAAGGTCCCACAAGTTTATCTTTGATGATACCAGCCCATACCAGTACCACACCTCCACCATGCTGGCGTCTGAGTTGAAGTGGAGCTCTCTGCCCTTTACTGATTCAACCTCTGGCCCATCAAGAGTCACTCTCATTTCATCAGTCCATAAAACGTTTGAAAAATCAGTCATAAGATACTTCTTGGCCAAGTCTTGATGTTTTATCTTATGTCTCTTGTTCAAAGGTGGTCGTTTTTCAGTCTCCCTTACCTTGGCCATATCTGTAGCACATCTTGTGATTTTTGATACTCCAGTAACGTTGCAGCTCTGAAATATGGCAAAACTGGTGGCAGATGGCATCTTGGCAGCTTCACTCTTCATTTTCCTCAATTCATGGGCAATTATTTTGCGCCTTTTTTGCCCAACACGTTTCTTGCGACCCTGTTGGCTATTTGCCATGAAACACTTGATTGTTTGGTGATCATGCTTCAAACGTTTGGCAATTTCAAGACTGCTGCATCCTTCTGCAAGACATCTCACAATTTTGGACTTTTCAGAGCTCTTCAAATCTCTCTTCTGACCCGTTTTGCCTAAGGAAAAGCATTTGCCCAATAATTAAGCACACCTTATACAGGGTGTTGATGTCATTACACCACACCCCTCCTCATTACAGAGATGCACATCACCTGATTTACTTAATTGGTAGTTGAATCTCAAGCATATATAGCTTGGAGTAGGACAACATGCATAAAAACTATCATGTGATCAAAATACTCATTTGCCTAATAATTCTGCCCACAGTTTAGTGACCACGTTTAACCTGGACAGCGGGTGGAGGTTTGTGCGGGAGGAAGGCCTTTATGAGGAGGTTTCTGTTGGTCGACGTCCTGTGGAGCCTCACCTCCCTAGGGGCCACCGGACCGAGACCTGTACAGAAATGACCAGGTCAGTTATGAAAGACATGCAGGACACAGCGGGTGGTACGCCCTGCGGGTGCATAAGATTTAAACATTACGTTACACCGGTCCTGTAAATAGTTGCTTATGCTCTAGAGAACTCCTGAACAATAATGAGGACTTTTTGTGTGAACTTTCGTTTGAAACTTAATGTGTGCCTTGAAGCAGCCTAGCGGTGATAAAGGACGCTGTGTAAAGTGCAAGGACAATTACTGCTGGGTCTGCAAGTCAGTACCGGTCCCGTTGGGCCGATGACCAGTTAAATAGTTTTGCAATGTTTAAGATGATGACCCTCCCATAAAGGGAAGAATAGCACTATGTCAATATAAATGTTATCCAGTTATGTTATGACAAAAATATAAAAATTACTCTTGTATCGATAAAGGGTAGAGACACTTGCGGACAAGTGTATTTCACCAAGGGGGAATGTGGCGCCCCACTAGTCGGTGGGCCACTAAAGGGTACTGCACCCAGACGAGCGTGTACGTTATCCCTGTGGAAAGCGAAGGGGGAGGTTAATATGTGGCTTACACCCTGCATCCACACACTTAGGGGACTTCAGGGGACCAACTAGTTCAACCTGTTACCAAGTAACTGGTCCCGGGGGGAGGTTATAAGAGTGGTTTTGGAAGGCGGGAAGTCAGAACGGGAAGAAGAACAGCAGTAGAACAGAATACGAGTATGTCTTAGGAAGACCCTTCAAGGGAAAGCACAGAAAGGGCACCCAGAAAGATTGTTGACCCAGGTAGAAGGAGGAAACCCAGTGCCAGACCGTACAGTAACAGGTCTGGGGGAATCCTAGTCCACAGCGGAGAACCGGCTCCGGGAGCGGTACGGGCAAGTTCAATTCTGAGCCGTCAACACCGGTCGGACCCAGGAGAGTTTAGCCTCTGGGCCATCTGCAACAACAAAGCTCACTAACGCTAAGAGCCAGGACTCACGTCAAGCCACAGGGGTAGCGGTAATCAGGAGAGGTTCTTACCCATGTTAAGACAGCAGGAAAGGACCAAGAAGGCCAGGCCAGGTTTCAAGCCAGCCAGGCTTCACTACAACAGGACAGAGAAAGAGATTTAGAGGGACACGCTCGTAAGCCACATTCAGACACCCCATTCATTGGTCACTACCCAGGCCAGCTACCAGTGACTGTGTGTGACTGTTAACCTGTTATTGAACTGTGTTTATGAAGCGACCAGTAAACACCCATGCAGAGCAAAGAAAGCCTCCCTTGTCTTATTCCTGTTAAGTTACAGAGCTGCTACCACGACAACCAGCACAGCAGCAACTCTGCCCCGGGGATCCTGCTCCACCTGCAGGGAGCAAGACCAACTAGCTGCAATACCATCGTCTCCGGAGGTCTGACAGCAGCGCTAGATACTGCAAGTGGCTTCACGAACAATCCATTTTATTATTTTATTTCCACATTTTTTCAGTGACCACCAGGGCCACAGACTAGGGCACCGACCACCTGGACAACTCCATCAAACAGCGTCCGAGATCTGAGTACCCCTGCTTGGGGGAGTCAAATAGACCTCCATTCTAGTCTCCAACAATGCTGTCTAGCTCTGCACCATGAAAATAGTGGATTAAGTTAAATGTAACATGTCTAGCTGGATGTCTGGCTCATAGCCCAGTGTCATGCAAACATCATGTAATGGTCTATGTGGACAGAGTTTGATGGTGACTCACTACATGCCATTCTTCTAATTTGACAATTCAACAACAATGTGCAACTATTGCTGTTATTCCAGGTCATCGTTGTTCTCCCAACGACTGGCACATGCAACTTTGAACATATTCCGAAATATTGGCTTCTGTGTATAATGATATGCCAGAGTAATAAACCAAGGTGTCTCAATTTAAGGATCCTGCCCCTCTCAATTTGTGACTAGTGGTGATAAATGGCACATTGACAGACAAGAGGCATCACTCAAGATATGATCTGAATCTTATTTGACACGTGAATAAATATTTTATTTCAATTTGCCTTCTATAAGATTCACACATGCTACAGATTCGAGCTAGGTTCTTGAAAACTTGATAATTTGTAGATTTTAGCAAAACTTGTTACGTGCTCTTTTTGAGAAACCTTGAACAATCTTACAGATTGTCTTTCTTGGTCTTGGGCTTTTAATATTGAGAAGTGTGCAAATTTTTTCCAAACCTTTGCAGATATTGAAGTGCTTATAACTTGTGGAGTAACATGTTAAAAAAAATCACCAAAGCTGATGATTTTGAATCTTAATGGATTCTCTTATCTGTATTTCCCAGTTGTCAAGAAGGAAGATGATTGGAATCTGCAGCTGGAGCACAATGGAACATAACATTTCAAAAATTTCTTTTTTGGAGCTGGAAACACTGAAAATTACTTTATCATTTTCAGTATGGAAAAAAATGAGGGAATAGCCATTTTATATACAGTATAAACAGGTGCATCTCCATAAATTAGAATATCAACAAAAATATTATTTATTTCAGTAATTCAATACAAAAAGTGAAACACATATATTATATAGAGTCATTACAAACAGAGTGATCTATTTCAAGTGTTTTCTCTGTTAATGTTGATAATTATTACAGCCAATGAAAACACAAAAGTCATTATTTCAGAAAATTTTAATAATTACACAAAACACCTTCAAAGACCTAATAAGCATTTAAAATGGTGTCTTAGTCTGGTTCAGTAGGCTATACAATCATGGGGAAGACTGCTGACTTGACAGATATCCAGAAGGCCGTCCAAAGTGTTGTTTTCAGATTAAAGTAAATTTTGCATTTTATTTGGAAATCAAGGTCCCAGAGTCTGGTGGACGAGTGAAGAGGCCCCAATCCAAGTTGCTTGAGGTGTAGTGTGCAGTTTTCACAATCAGTGATGGTTTGGGGAGCCATGTCATCTGCTGGTGTAGGTCCACTATGTTTTATCAAGACCAAAGTCAGCGCTGCCATCTACCAGGACATTTTACAGCACTTAATGCTTCCCTCTGCTGACAAGCTTTTTGGAGATGCAGATTTCATTTTCTAGCAGGACTTGGCACCTGTCCAAACTGCAAAAAGTACCAATACCTGGTTTACTAACCATATTATCAGTGTTTGATTGGCCAACAAACTCGCCTGCCCTAAACCCCATAGAGAATCTATGGAATATTGTCAACAGGAAGATGAGAGACACCAGACCCAACAATGCAGACGAGCTGAAGACTGCTATCAAAGGAACCTGGGCTTCCATTACACCTCAGCAGTGCCACAGGCTGATTGCCTCCAACCCACTGAAGCATTAATTCATGCAAAAGGAGCCCCGACCAAGTATTGAGTGCATTTACTGTACATACTTTTCATTAGGCAAACATTTATGAGTTTAAAATCATTTTTTCAGTTGGTCTTATATACTATTCTAGTTTTCTGAGATAATGACTCTTGGGTTTTCATTGGTTATAAGCCATAATCAACATTTACATAAATAAACACTTGAAATAGATCACTTTTTTTTATAATGACTCTATATAATAAATGTTACACTTTATGTATTGAATCACTGAAATAAATGATCTTTTTGATGATCTTCAAATTTACTGTGATGCACCTGAATATTATTTTATACTCTCTATCATTAAAGATCTGTTTCCATAGACCTCTCAATGGTATTTTACATTGCCAATTGACTTTATCTATTAATATTTAAATCACAAGTGAATTGCATACTGTACATTGCTATATATATCCAACAGTAGGCAAACAACTTTACCAATTGATGAGTAGATTTATCAGCAGATTTCTAAATTTAGAGATTTTAAAGATAAAACCTCTAATGGAGGCCACAAGAGGCAAGACTAACAGGAATAAAAACACTTGACCATCTCCATTTACACCAATAAAAGGCACTCACTATTGTCCCTGAGGACGAAACTGATGGTACATTAAAATGCAATTGGCTTTCCAAGGGCATGACCAAACTACATACATGCCTCTACAAACTGGTTAATTTGTCCTTGTGGTTTACTCTAGTCGATCTCCCGGTCTCAATCATATTATTCACAGCTGTTAACTCTTTATACATTCATGTTAAATTGACTCAGTAATGTTTTCTTTTACTGCCTAGAGATTGAATACATTGGCAGATGAACAGTATGGTTATACACACAAGTGACCTAAATGTTTTTGTATACCTATTGCATTTTGCTGCTGTTGTATCGTAAATGTACAATAAATATCCTATACTATTATCATTAGATTAATGATTAATATTATATTTAATATCTTATTAGTCATTTTACAATATACTGCACATCAAATTTGTTTTCCTAACCATAGATACTACTAAAGAATCTATGTTTTATTTTCCTTTGTGCTGTTTGGAAATTTGCTAAATTTTATTATATTTGGTTACTAAGACAGGATACCTTTAAGCCACTGCCCTCACAGCCAATGATTGATTTTGTGTTCCCATTTTTTCCTCCCCTTCTTCCAAGACCCGTGACTTTTTAATTTTTCTATCGACATAGGTGGATGAGGGTTTGTTTTGCAGGACAATTTGTTATCTTGAATTACATCACCCAATTATCATACAATTTATGGATAGTGATGAGATGATGAATGTTTAAGTTCAACTGGTTGGACCAAACTTTGAAAAATGTATTTGGGATCCAAACTTGACCCAAAACTCTGAACACCATTGTTCAATGCACAAAAATTCAGTGCACAATAATGGTGTTAAAATGATCATAGTAAGCGCTAGGGTTGCAAAGGGAAGCTAAATAGGGATAAGAGCAGGCCAACTGCCCTAAAAACAAATGTGGATAGGGAAATGACTTAAAGGGGTTTTTATTTCCACCCCACTGTGCAGACGGTTTGTCTTTCTCTTCCTCCAAAACTGTCACCAGGCTGGAAAATTGTGCATATCCCTGCTGTTGGGACAGAAAACCATTGTTGGAGACTTGTGTAGACCACAACCCTGACGATGTCAATGTCCCCTTTTCTTCCTGCCCCATCACCTCATCCATCATGGCCTTAAGCACTTTTTTAAGCAGTGATACAAGGGGTATTGTAACACAAATGATGGTGTCATCAGTGCTGGCCATGTTAGTCATACTGGGCCTGAAACTGCCTCTTTACGTGGTTGACCCTCAACCTAAGATTGAGCAAGATCCACCACAGCGCACACAATTTTGTAAAATGCACAGTGATCACTGATTATTACTTTTTTGTTAATGAAGCCACCGAGCTGGCTTTGCACTGGCAAGAAATAATGTTTAGGTAAAAAATATGGCCGCAGACCTTGGTGATAATTGATGAGGTATTTCTTTTCAAGCACTGAAGGCCGCACAATTTGTCTGCACAGTGGCGAAAGGGACCCTTTTCCGGCAAAATTAACTGGACTAATCTTGTTGCACAGTGACTACTGATTTTTTTTTTTGCATTGAAGCCACAGAGCTGGCTGCACACTGGCAAGAGATAACATTTACTTAAAAACTAAGGCCACAGACCCTGCTGATAAGTGGCGAGAGGTCCACTGTAGTCTTGCTACTAGCAGTCTCATCCTTTTGCATTTATGCACATTACCATTGCTGTTTGCCACAATATCTATGTGTCCCAAAGATTTTTGCTGTTCAAACTGTTCAACTATTTTACATTTGATGACAACATATATTTACAATTGACTGGCACAGCAATGGGAAGCAAAATGGCACCACAATATGCAAATATTTTCATGGCCAAGCTTGGTAGTGACTTTTTATCCTCTTGTCCTATCAGGCCTCTGGCCTATTACCATTATATTGATGACATTTTAATCATCTGGACAGTGTTTGAGCAACAACTTAAGATGTTCCATGAACACTTTAATCAGTTTCATCCCGCCATCAACTTAACACTCAACTACCCCTGCACTGAAATCAGCTTTCTGGACACCATCATCAAGCTATGGAACAATGAAGTAGAGACATCCCTGTACCGGAAGCAGTTGGCCATCCAACATATCTTTGATGGGACAGTTTTCATCCAAAACACATAAAAAACTCTACTGTGAACAACCAGGTGATCAGATACAATCGGATATGTTCCAACCTTTAAATAGAGACAATCACCTTGAGGGACTCATAAAGACCTTTTTGAATCAGGGTTACTATCCAAAAGCAATTGAAAACCAATTTGCAAAAGTCACCATAATATCAAGGAATTAACTCCATTACAAGTCTTAAGAAGAAAACAACAGGGTCCCTCTTGTAGTCACCTACAATCCAAATCTGGAGGTGTAAAGAGGAGCAGCATGGAAAGTGCAACCACTCCTACAAAAGGATGGCCAACTGAAATCTATATTTCCAGTCCCCCACTTCTGTGTTCTAGGCAGCCCCAAATCTAAAAAACATCATTGTCAGAAGTTCACTGTCCTCCCTAACAGCAACAGAAACCTTTCCCTGCAACCAGAACAGGTGCAAAACCTGTCTATTTATAATGACAACGGACAAGATAAAGATTCTGGCTCACATCAGGACTACAAGATCCCAGGTAACCTCAGCTGCACCTCAAACAATGTAGTGTACTTAATGATACAGTATGTACTAAATGTGTGAACGGGAATCTATTGTTGGGGAGATAGGGCAACAACTCAGAACTAGGATGAACTCTCATTGCCATCCAATAAAGGAAAGAAGGACAGATTTACCTGTGCCCTAGACATTTCTGTAGGCCTGATCACACAATCAATATTGATATGAAAATACTAGTTCTAAAAGGTAACTTCAGATCACAGTGAGACAGAAGAGTGTGGGAATATAAATTGATAAGGAACTTTGACACACTTAAAGCAGGAATGAATGTCTTTCTATATTCATTGAGGAATTGTCAGGTTTCGACCCACCACTAATCAAAGAACAATAATACAATCTGTGCCTCTTATCTCGGAACTTTGATTTTACCTCCCCAGCTCCTCTCCCCCTCCCAAGACTGACTACTATTACCTGCTTTACGTCTCCTGTCATATTTACTGAATCATCCTACCCTGTATATGTATATATGTGATGGTCTTCAGAATTTGTGTCATTATTAACCTGAAGAGGCCATAGAGTCTCAAAAGCTTGCTTTGCTTTTTCTTTCCATCTTTTCAGTTAGCCATTGAAAGGTATCAACCACTGAGGACTCTCAGATTCTAATATTGCTCAAATCAGGCAGTCTTGTGTGAACACAATAGCTAGGAATAATGGAATATCACAACATTCTGATTGTAGTTGTTAATGGGGCCATGATTAAGAATCATCCAGGTGCACACCAAACCACCTGAAATGTAACTACATGGGGCAGGCCCATTACTCAGTACATTCACATATATTCCCCACAGAGCATCTGAGTTTTAAAAAACCCTTCAACAGCCAGTTTTCTTTTCGATGATCACAGCCAAGATTACCTGAGATCCAACAGAGTGTCATGCGGTGTTTCGCTCTGCACTTATTTGGTGTTTTGCCATCTTCTGACTCTGTTCACACTGTGGTGTCTGATTAGCAACCTTATGCTTCTATTTTCCTCAACCTGGGTTTGGGTGTCGACTGTTTTGTGCTCACTGGTCATCAGTCTTGCAGGAGTTAACTTCCTGATCACTGGTAATGTTCTGCTAGAGTTTCAGGTTGCTTCTGTCCTATCATAGTCATCTCAAACATTTAAATATGGTGGAGCCCAGTCTCTAATGCCGATTATATCTTTAGCTTGCTCTAGAGAGACTGGTCTGCTGTGTGGTGTTTCAGTTTCTGGGAAACGTTGTAACTTGTTTGGTGCAAGGTGTAAAATTTTTTGTTGTATTTTTATCTCCTGCTTGTATTTGTTTTCATCCAAATCACATATTATATTCTCCCTGTGTGTGTTTAGAGCTTGTTTTGGTTCCCCTGTCTGTCTTTATCTGTGGGTTTCATTACTTCCCTGCTCTGAGAAAAGAGAGAGTGGGAATCAGAACAGGGCTGAACAGGAGCAGGACTAGGGCAGAGACTCAGGCCTCTCCACCATCAGAAGTACCCCTGAGATAGGGTAAGTCAGGGCTCCCTAGATTGAGATGCAGGTCAGGCACCCCAGTTACATAGTACCAAATATTTACAATGAATCTGTAACTGCCTCTTTATCGGATTGATCCTCCACACCAAATATTGATAGACATCTGCCAAAGAGCACAACATTTTCCAAATATATATAATTTTTTTATTACATTTTATTAAAAATTTGTTTTTAAACTGAGCTGTAATAGCCTTTTTACCTGGTTGACTCTCTTAGCCCAGATTGCCCGAGATCAAGCACAGAGCACCAAATTTAACACGGACTGTAAAAACCCTTTTCTTCAACTCAGGGCCAAATTGACAGCTCCAGTAGTAGACATAATGCCTGCGCATTTAAACCCTGCACCCCTCCTACCACAAAAAAATGCCCCACCAAACCACACCCTCAAAAAAATGCCTCTCAAATCCAGCCCCCCTAAACCCACCCAACTGCCCCGCCCCCCAAAAAAAATGCCTCCTGCACCTTGCACTCAAAAAAATGTCCCCCAACCTGCACCCCACAAAAAAATGCCCCCCTAAATGTTTGACCCAAGTCATACAGTTTAATCTAATAGCGACAGCTGATTGCCTGTAGACGTCGGCAAATGAGGTTAGTTCTTCCTTTTTTGCCGTCTTTTGATGGCAGAAAGGAAAATGCCCTGTACTCCACCCAGTATCAGAAAATCTCCAGTATTTCAGCCAACTGAGGGTAACTGAGACCCTCGAGATTAGGAATTGGGACATTTTCTTCTGTCCCCAGTCATGTGATCACCAGTATACCAGTAATCACATGAATAAACTGACATCACTGGTAAAAAAATGTATTTCTTTGTCATCTGACATGTTTGGTAATATCAAATGACATAAAAATGTCCTCCCCGTGTCCCAAGGCCCCAATATCTGCTAAAGTCAGCCCCCCCCTGTTTCGTATATGGCGCAAATCACCACCCGCCCCCACTCCCTCTAGTCTGCCCCCCAGCCCCTTCAGTGTCCCTCCTGCCGTACCTCGGTCCCTTAGTCCCTGTGATCATCTGCTCTGTCTCCTAGCATTCCTGCGATGTCTTAATTATGTGCCTGACTATAGTGAAGATAATGGACATCTGCGCAGGCAGACTACTCTACCCTGATGTGTCGTGACCTCAGTGACATTATGACAGGTCATGATCTTCTGGTCACACAGGTATCAGTTGGGATCACATAGTGATCTCCAGTGCTTGGAGATCATCATGAAATAACAGTTACCCATTTATTTCAACTTTTCCAAAATTAAAATAATTCTCCTTCCCCATTTGTCCACATGTGTGGCATCGTCGTACTCAAAAAAATGTGGGTAACAAAGTGCGGTTGCCGGCAAAGTGAATAGACTTCCACTTTTGCCGTGCAGACGCTGCGTAAATTTGCTCTGTGCTTTTATGGGAGAAAGCGCGCGTGTAAAAAGAATCAAACCCCTTCCCATTCCCATTTTCTGTAAAAAGAATCTACATATCAATTCTTCACGCAAGTATGCGCTCGCTTTCTCCCATTGGAGCCATTATACCCACTGGAATTACGCATCACCGTTCAGACAATGCGCAATTCCAGCGCGTATAATGCTGGCGCTGCAGGATGGGATATCACACGGGGGAGGAAGAATCCTGTGTTCCTCCCCTGTGTGACATCTGTGACAGCCCCTTTTGGGTTTCGTAGTGTATTAATATACACTGCGAAACCTAAATAAAAGTCAGCCAATGTCTTAAAAGTAATAAAAATTTAATATTTACCCTCCGCCGGCTGTTCAGGTTATCCAGAGCCAAGACATCCACATCTTCTTTCCTTCCAGGGCCTGTGAAGATCTGTGATTGGCTGCTTGCGATCATGTGATATGCACGTCACATATATGCGGTAAAAAGCGTCCGCGCAAAAAAGTGCAGAAAAAGCGCAACGTGTGAATGTAGCCCTAGGCTACAGTCACACTTGCGCCAAGCATCCGCCAAAAGGATGGATTTTTTTTATCTTAAAATGTTTGCAAATGGATGCGTTTACGCACCCATAGACTACTATACAAAAAACGCATGGTCAAATTGGTATGCGTTTGGAACTATACATTTTAATGTAATGTAAAAATTGGCTCCATCACTAAGGGGTTATTTAGGCAATGATACCAAATGCTAATGAAATATATAAAAACTTGTGACTTTACAGAAAATACAGATAATACAGATAATTACAGATAACAAAAATGCCTTAAAACATTCTCTCAATTATTATGGCATTTGGCAAATATAAATAATTATGGTAATTCTAGTTGACCTAAAATGAGAAAAATGTATTCTGATTTCATGTCATATAATGACAATAACATGCATACATCTCTTTTTACATAGTGTATGTAAACTCTGGTTTCAACTGCAAAGCTCTAACACTCCCCTAAATAAAAATAAGGAAACTGGAGTAGAAGGAGGCAGTAAAAGGGGAGTAAGGCTCAGGCAGAGGTATGGTGTTGGTTGAAAAGGCATTAGCCAACTGTTTGAATGTTGTGTTTTTTATTTTTTACCTTTATTGGTTACATTTGTTTTTTTCTTTCTATTCTATTAATGGACATGACTTGCTAAAAGCTCTAATCACCCCCTTCCATGCAAAAAATAAAAAAAGAATCTGGAGGAGTAGGAGGCGGCAGTGGAATTTAAGTAGGCTCATGTGGACGTGGCGGTGTTGGTTGAGTAGGCCCTAGCCAACTGCTACATTTCTTTTGGGGGCAGTATTTTTTTTAAATTGTATTTTTTCTCTCTCCATTCTATTTATGAACATGACTTATATTAATCTCCAACCCTCTAATATAAAAACAGGAACCTAGATGAGTAGGCAATGGTTTGGAGTACCGTATATACTCGCGTATAAGCCGACTTTTTCAGCCCAAAAATTGGGCTGAAAAGTACCCCCTCGGCTTATACGTGAGTATATACGCCGAGTACAAAGGCTGCCCGCCACCATCAGTATACAGGCGCCCCCCCTATTAGTATCCAGGGACCCCCCTCGCAGCCCAAACCTGTAAAGTAAGATCATTATACTTACACCTGTGGCCGTCCCCGCTGCTGACATCGCGCTCATCCGGCTTCATCCGTCTTCTTCCGGCTTCCTCCGATGGGCGCAGACAATGACGTCATTGTCTGCGCCAGAGGAGGAAGCAGGAAGAAGTCAGATGAAGCCGGAGGAGCGCGATGTCGGCAGCGGGGATGGCCACAGGTGTAAGTATAATGATCTTACTTTACAGGTTTGGGCTGCAAGGGGGGGCCCTGGATACTGATGGGGGGGCGCCTGTATACTGATGGTGGCGGGCTGTATACCTCTGGGGCTGCTGCTATATACACCTCTGAGGCTGCTGTATATACCTCTGGGGCTGCTGCTGTATATACCTCTGGGGCTGCTGCTGTATATACCTCTGAGGCTGCTGCTGTATATACCTCTGAGGCTGCTGCTATATATACCTCTGGGGCTGCTGCTATATATACCTCTGAGGCTGCTGCTATATATACCTCTGGGGCTGCTGCTATATATACCTCTGAGGCTGCTGCTGTATATACCATTGGGGCTGCTGCTGTATATACCACTGGGGCTGCTGTAACACTGCTGGGGCCTGTATATACCACTGGGGAGGCCTGTATACCACACTGCTGGGGGCTGTATATAGCACTGGGGCCTGTATATACCACTGGGGAGGCTGCTGTATACTACCACTGGGGAGGCTGCTGTATACTACCACTGGGGAGGCTGCTGTATACTACCACTGGGGAGGCCTGTATACCACACTGCTGGGGGCTGTATACCTGTGCTGGGGTCCACCCTCGGCTTATACACGAGTCAATAGGTTTTCCCAGGTTTTGGGGGCAAAAGAAGGGCGGTCGGCTTATACACGGGTCGGCTTATACACGAGTATATACGGAAGGTTCAGGTGGATGTGGAAATGTTGGTTGAATAGACTTTAGCCAGCAGACGTTTTTTTGGGAGGGGGTTAAAATGTACTTTTTTTTCCTTTATATTCTAAGAACCTGACTTGCATAAAGTTATACACTTCTCCCCACTCCCCGCCTTCAACCACCCCTCCCCCCCAAATAAAAGACACTCTGAGTAGCAGGAGAATGCAGAGGTGGTAGAAATGAAGTAGGTTCAGGAGTATGGGGTGGTGTTGGTTTACAGGCCCAGTTACACACACAGATAATTGTGCAGAGATTGTTTGCACATCTTTGGTTGCAGTGAAATCATGAACACATTGCTCCATTTTGTGGCCGTGTACAAATGGAACAATGTGTCCATGATTATACTGCAACAAGTGAGCTGCGAACAATCTCTGCACAATTATCTATGTGTTAACTGGGCCTTAAGAGTCAGCAGAAGAGGATTAGGAGGAGGAAGCCAACCATTTATTTAGCGGTTTTAGAATTTTGTTTTCTTTTGTGCAGTTAACGTAGTTTACGATTCTCCAAAACATTGGGTATCGTAAATATAGTATACAAATGTCTGGTTAGAATGATGGGTTTCTAAACCTCCCACCCATTGTGAGCGCCACCACGAGCCGCAGTCACGCCAGGCACAGTTGCGACGCCATTCACAGCCGCACGAGCGCAGTAACCATCCGTCACCAAGCATGCGCATTCACAAAATTTTCCTCACAGCTCTCCACCCACCGGGACGCCCATTAAGGTCGCCATCATGCCCACAAAGCTGTTACCCACAGAACTACCTGTATATATTCTGCTACCCATGCAGCTGACTGTATACTCTGCTACCCACAGAGCTGCCTGTATATACTCTGCTACCCACGCAGCTGCCTGTATACTCTGCTACCCACGCAGCTGACTGTATACTCTGCTACCCACAGAGCTACCTGTATATACTCTGCTACCCACGCAGCTGACTGTATACTCTTCGACCCACAGAGACACCCATATATACTCTGCTACCCACGTAGCCGGCTGTATACTGTGCTACCCACAGGGCTGCCTGTATATACTCTGCTACCCACGGAGCCGCCTGTATAGACTCTGGTACCCACGCAGCCGGCTGTATACTCTGCTACCCACAGAGCCGCCTGTATATACTCTCCTACACATGCAGCCGCCTGTATACTCTGCTACCCACAGAGCCGCCTGCATACTCTGCGACCCACAGAGCCGCCTGTATATACTCGGCTACCCACGCAGCCGGCTGTATACTCTGCTACCCACGCAGCTGGCTGTATACTCTGTGACCCACAGAGACATCTGTATATACTTTGTTACCCACGCAGCCGGCTGTGTACTCTGCTACCCACAGAGCTGCCTGTATATACTCTGCTACCCACGCTGCTGGCTGTGTACTATGCTACCCACGGTGCCGCCTGTATAGACTCTGCTACCCACGCAGCAGGCTGTATACTCTGCTACCCACAGAGCTGCCTGCATATACTCTGCTATCCACGCTGCTTGCTGTATACTCTGCTAATCACGGAGCCACCTATATAGACTCTACTACCCACGCAGCCGCGTGTATACTCTGCTACCCACAGAGCTGCCTGTATATACTCTGCTACCTATGCAGCTGACTGAATACTCTGCTACCCACAGAGCTACCTGTATATACTCTGCTACCCACGCAGCTGCCTGTATACTCTGCAACCCACAGAGCTACCTGTATATACTCAATAAACTTATGTACATTCTTTTTCTGTCACTATTACCCTATAGTATGATGCTTTACATAGTAACATAGTAACATAGTTTTTAAGGTTGAAGGAAGACTTTAAGTCCATCTAGTTCAACCCATAGCCTAACATGTTGATCCAGAGGAAGGCAAAAAAACCCCATGTGGCAACACTAAGCTCCACATTGGGGGAAAAAATTCCTTCCTGACTCCAGATACGGCAATCAGACTAATTCCCTGGATCAACGCCCTATCAAAGAATCTAGTATATATAACCGGTAATATTATAGTTTTCAAGAAAGGCATCCAGGCCCTTCTTAAATGTTAGTAGTGACTCACTCATTACAACATCATGTGGCAGAGAGTTCCATAGTCTCACTGCTCTTACAGTAAAGAATCCACGTCTGTGATTATGATTAAACCTTCTTCCCTCCAGACGTAGAGGATGCCCCCTTGTCCCAGTCTCAGGCCTAAGAGTAAAGAGATCATTAGAAAGGTCTCTGTACTGCCCCCTCATATATTTGTACATTATTATAAGATCACCCCTAAGCCTTCGTTTTTCCAAGCTAAATAACCCCAAGTTTAATAACCTGTCTTGGTATTGCAGACCCCTTAGTCCTCTAATAACTTTTGTCGCTCTTCTCTGGACCCGCTCTAGTTCAGCTATGTCTTTCTTATACACCGGAGACCAGAATTGTACACAGTATTCTAAGTGTGGTCGCACTAGTGACTTGTATAGAGGTAAAATTATGTTCTCCTCATGAGCATCTATGCCTCTTTTAATACATCCCATTATTTTATTTGCCTTTACAGCAGCTGCCTGACACTGGCCACTAAATGTGAGTTTGTCATCTACCCATACACCCAGGTCTTTTTCAGTGGTAGTTTTGCCCAGTGTTTTATAATTAAGCACATAATTATACCCTTTGTTTCCTCTGCCCAAGTGCATGACTTTACATTTATCCCCATTAAAGCGCATTTGCCATTTAGCAGCCCAAGCTTCTAGTTTACATAAATCCTCCTGTAATATAAAATTGTCCTCCTCTGTATTGATTACCCTGCAGAGTTTAGTGTCATCTGCAAATATTGAGATTCTACTCTGTATGCCCCCTACAAGGTCATTAATAAATATATTAAATAGGAGCGGGCCCAACACTGACCCCTGTGGTACCCCACTGTTAACTGTGACCCATTCTGAGTGTGTTCCATTAATAACCACCCTTTGTTTCCTATCACTAAGCCAGTTCTTAACCCACTTACACATATTTTCCCCTATCCCCATTGCCCTCATTTTATGTATCAACCTTTTGTGTGGCACCGTATCAAAAGCTTTTGAAAAGTCCATATACACCACATCCACTGCATTTCCTTGGTCCAGTCCAGAACTTACTTCTTCATAGAAGCTTATTAGATTAGTTTGCCCTTATTTTGCAAATGTTAATAAAAACTATGCTTTTTTCACAAGCGCAAAGAGTGTCATACATGTTTACTGTTCTTGTTAGCACATCTAAGGATGCACACAATTCATTCCACCGCACTCCCGATGCAATCGCATCGGGCCTTTTTCTAGTATTGATATATGTATCTTTGAGACTTATTATAGTCAGTGCTAAGTGCCTATATTTAAATTATTACTGTTTGGGTTCCATAAATATTACAAATTACATCATGTACCACCATGGCCTTTTTTCTAAAGTTGCTATAGTAAAGTTTTTATGCTTCACTGCTTTTGTTCTGAACTGTTTTTGCAAACAGGTGGTTTGATAATGCCCTACAGAGACTGGTGAACAAGCCACAGGCCTCTGGCCTGACGGTCTGAAATATTTAAATGCAAGACACTACACACATTCCAGTACAACAGGGCTGGCCAAGTGAAGTTCTCAAGGGCCACAAAACTGCATGATTTCAGGATTTACTTAGCATTGCACAAAGTGCTGGAATTATCACCTCTGCAGGTGATGAAATTAGCACCTGTGCAATGTTAAGGAAATACTGAAAATGTGCACTGTTTTCAGACCTTGAGGACTGTAGTTGGCCACCACTGCCCTAGAAATCTCTGTCGAGGTAGCCAGGGGCAAGAGGAATCCTCGAGCCTTTTCACCACAACTGTGGCTCTCCCTGGACCCTCTTTTCCCCGTGTCTATGATGTGTAGTTTGAGTTTTAGAATCTGCATCAAAATCTGCATGTCTATCCTGAGGCCATCAAAGCCTATGAAAGGTTAGAAGTGCTGTGCCCACGTTTGATAATTTTTTTCCTTGCACATGTGGTTCAGATTTCTTTTTTCTGCCTCAAAATATGCACCAAATCTGTAAGCACAGCACTTCTGAATTCTCATAGACTTTTCTGCCTCTGGGATAGACATGCAGATTGTGATGTAGATTCTCAAAATCTGCTTTAAAAGAAGCATCAAGCAGCATACTGTGGGCATGGGCCCTTACAACAATATGGTGAGGTTATGTTCACAGAAAGCATCCCCACTATGCTGTGAGAGCAGGCACACGTGAGAGTGTGACAAGCGATGCCATCACAAACATTACTACAGTTCGAAGGGTCATCTAAGGGCTATCCCACAAGTTTGAACTGCACTGCACTCCCTGATACCACCACTCCTTACATGCGATGTCTCACGACTATTCTGGGTTTCGCTATTTTTTGGGGTGTTCTAAGTATTAGATCTTTTTTTTGGGTTGAGGGGTTGGGTTGAATGGGAGACTTTAAACAAATGGATTTTATTTTAAAAAAAGGTGAAAGAGAAATGTATTTAGGTTATTTTTCAAATAAAATATTTATTGTTGTGGAGATTTGTGTCCTTACTGACTTGGTTGGTAATATCAGGTATCTGATTGATGCCTTGACATTACTTACCTATGGCCTTGCTGCCAGCTGACATTACCCAGCTGGCATCATCTCCAAATACTCTTATCCTGTTTGCCAATGCACCTAGTCAGCAGGAAACCCAGAGAGAAGAGCCAGGAGTGGCGCATCTAGATGGGATAAATAGATATACAAATAAGTTGATGTTAAGGAGCTATATAATATCCCACCCTCTATATATTGTAAGCCTGCACCCTTAAGTGCATTTCAAGTTGCACTAAATGGTGTTTTAGCCTTGTATTTAGCTTTAAAAATCAAATTGATAAAAAAAAAAAGAAATAAGCTGTGGGGTAACACTTATTTTTCTTGAACTTCAAAAGGTTTGCTCATCTCTAGTGAAAGGTGCATGATAATGTACACTGTGACATTTGTGTGATATTTAAACAGCAAGGCACACCATATGCAAGCTCTGATTTTTGTGAAATAATGCAAAGATGCTGACTACATAGCCTGTAGACAGAATTTTTAGCTGCTGTACTGAAAGGTGATTTATTGTTAAAGATATAAATCACTGCACTCAGAAGCCTTTTTTCTTTGGAAAAGGTGAGTATTTTATTCGATACAAGGTGACTGCACAGGACTGTATTCGTTAGTTGCTTCCTGTAGAGTCACCTTGTGTCGAATAAAATGCTCACCTTTTCAAAGACAAAAGACTTCCGGGAGCAGAGATTTATATCTTTATCTGTATATAGGATCCTTGGATCCCTTTACTGGCACCAAACTTTCTGGTTAGAGTGCACATCATTTATTTTCTCTAATAATGTACAGTGTGACATTTATGAAATATTTACACAGCATGGCGTACCGTATATGCCTTATGATTTTGGCAAATTATGCAAATATTCAGATTACGCTACCTGTAGACAGAATTTTTAGCATTGGTACTGGAAGATATGTGATAACACACACTGTGACACTTGTGTGATATTTACACAGGAAGGCACACCATATAAACGCTATGATATTTGTTAAGTTATGCAAATATTCTGACTACATAACCTGTAGACAGAATTTTTAGCTGCAGTACTAAAAGGTGCGTGATAATGTACAATGTGACGTTTGTTCAATATTTACACAGCAAGACACGCCATACACATACTATGTATACGTATTAACAGCTTTTTCCCCTGGCTATAATTCCACGTATGATACTTCAAAATTACTTAATGCATATTGATATGTCTTTACTACTCACACCTAGCTCTATCCTTCCATCTTATTGTGTGTCTTTCTTCAGCTTTGATGCTAGTCAAATGTTCTATTAACTGGAATCTGTTAATTATACTCCCTGCTGTGAACTGTCCTCCTGTTCCATCTCCTCCTCTCTCTCTCTCTCTCTCTCTCTCTCTCTCTCACACACACACACACACACACACACGTGAAATCATTTTCTGGGCATTTGAATGGTATAGGTTGAATGGATCAGGTCAGATATGACCTTGGTCAGATGTGACATCATTTAAGTGTGACATCTTTAAAGTGTAACATCAGAAATATAACAGAAATAGTCCAGAAATCGGTCAGAAGTTAATAGATATCACTGTCCACTTAATATACTTGCCTTTCTTTTCTCACCCTGCTCTTTCAACATGCTCACATTTGCTCTCACTGTTTTTGCTCCACTAATCCTCACTCTCCTTTGCTATCCCCAAACCCCAGCACCCTCAAACCAAATAACTATCTTCCCTTCCCTCTTACCCCCCACCTCACTTGCTTTGCAGACCTGCTTCTTAACTTTAGACCTCTCCTACTAAAATATAATACAAGCCAATCACTCTCCTTCACCCACCTGCTTTCCATTTCTCTGCTTCTTCTCACTGCTGGTGACATATCTCCCAATCCTGGTCTCCCATTTCATAAGTCCCACTGATCGTCACCACTATCTTTCTCAAACTAGATATCCTACGGCAACCCCTCACACGTAAAACCAGTGCCACTGACCCCCACCCCCCTGCTTCCTCTCTCTGGAACACTTTGGAATGCACACTCTGTCTGCAGTAAGCTCTGTGTGATCAACAACCACTTTACCTCCAGCAACCTTTCCTTCCTGACCTTCACTGTGACCTGGCTGATGGCCCCTGAAAAGGCCTCCCCTGCTGCACTGAGTTATGGTGGCCTCCACTTTACCTACACTCCTCGCCCTGACAACAGACATGGTGTAGGAGTGGGTTTCCTTCTCTCTACTAACTGCTCCTTCAACTAAATCTAATCCCCACCTTCCTTTATCCTCCCTTCTTTTGAGGTTTGTCAGGATCTACTCTCCCTCTAATCTCCAAATGGCTGTTATATACCGACCACTGGGCTCAGCCACTGCCTTCATTGACAAATTCTCCACCTGGCATCTTCACTTTCTCTCTGCTGCCATCCCCACCATCATCACGGGTGACTTTAATATCCTTACTGACAGCCGATAGGCAGCAGCCTCCAAACTCCTGTCACTTACTTCATCCGCTGAACTTACTCAGTAGTCCTCCACAGCCACCCACACAGATGAACGTACACTAGACCTCATCTTCACTTGCCTCTGCTCCCTATGTAATCTCACAACCTCCACACTCCCCTTATTTGACCACTATCTACTCATTTTCTCATCCTTATCTTCCTCATCTGCCCCCCCATGTCCAGCCACAAGCACATCCTCGCAGAAACCTTGCACACCTAGACATTCACAGACTCTTTTCTATCTCTGTCCTCCATATCTTCACTCCATGACACAGACAGTGCCACTGCTTTCTACAATGCCACCCTCACATCAGCAATAGACTCAGTCGCCCCTCTAATACATGGCAAAGTGTGATGAATCAACAGTCAACTCTAGCACCACAATCTTACCAAAAAACTTTGCCAAGTGTCCAGGGTCACAGAGCGTAGCTGGAAGAAGACGCACCTGTCAGACGACTTCACTGCCTTCATACGAGCTACACTTGCCTCCAAATCAGCCCTCACCTCTGCTAAACAGACCTACTTCACAAACCTGGTATCTTCACTGTCCTACAACCCCAAACAACTGTTCAGCAAATTCAACTCTTTCCTCTGCCCGCCACTGACCCCTCGATCTCCCTCATCTGTGCTGAGGACTTCGCCTCATACTTCAAAAATAAGATAGATCAAACAAGGCAAACCTTTACTGTTACACCACCCCAACCACTCCATGTTCCAGACCTCTGCCATTCATCCATGACCTTACTTGTCTCCTCTCCAAATCATACCTCACCACCTGTGCACTTGACCCTATCCCTTCCCACCTCCTCCCCAACCTCAGTAACATGCTCATCCCAGCCATAAACCATCTTTTCAACCTATTGCTATCTTCTGGTACCTTCCCCTTTGCTTTCAAGCATGCCACCATCACACCCATCCTTAAAAAGCCATTCCTTGACCTGACTGCTATGCCCAGTTATCGCCCCATATCGCTGCTCCGATTTGCTTCAAAACTCCTCGAGCACCATATCCATGCTCAACTTTCCTCCCACCCCTCGTCTAACTCTTCCTTGACAACCTCTAATTTGGCTTCCGCCCCCACCACTCCACCGAAACTCCCCTGACCAAACTTACTAATGACTTACAGCCAAAGCTTACAGACAGTTCTCTATCCTCCTCCTTTTAGACCTGTCCTCTGCATTCGACACAGTCGACCACTGCCTACTGCTACAGATTCTTTCTTCCCTTGGCATCAAAGACCTTGCCCTGTCCTGGATTGCCTCATACCTTTCCAACCGCACATTTAGTGTCTCCCACTCCCACACTACTTCCTCATCCCACCCTTTCTCTGTTAGGGTCCCTCAAGCTCTGTCCTGGAGCCCCTACTTTTTTCCATCTATACCCTTGGCCTAGGACAATTCATAAAGTCCCAAGGCTTCCAGCACCTCCTGTATGCGGACAACACTCAGATTTACCTCTGTGGCCCAGACGTCACCTCTCTGCTGTCCAGAATCCCGGTGTATCTGTCAGCCATATCCTCCTTCTTCACCTCTAGCTTCCTAAAACTTAATGTAGACAAAACTGAGCTCGTCATCTTTCCTCCATTTCGTGTATCTTCCCTACCCAATCTATCTATTATGGTAAACGGCATAATGCTCTCTCCCACACCATAAATCCACTGCCTAGGATTAACTTTCGACTCTGCCCTGTCCTTTAAACCACACATCCAAACTCTCGCCCCCTCCTGCCACCTCCAGCTCAAACATATTTCCAGAATCCGCCCTTTCCTCAGACTTCAAGCTACTAAAACTCTTGTACATGCCCTCATCCTCTCCAGCCTTGACTACTGCAACATCCTCATCTGTGGCCTCCCTGCTAACACTCTTGCACCTCTTTTGTCTGTTCTCAACTCTCCTGCCCGACTAATCCACCTCTCCATCCATCGACATAATCCATCTCTCGCTACTCCCTTGTTTCTCCCCTCTGCAAATCTTTCCACTGGCTCCCAATTCCACAACAAATCCAGTTCAAGCTACTAACACTGACCAATGAAGTCGTGCATAAAAAAGTCCAATGACCGGGCACTACACACATGGAGCTCTGCTAACAGCCTGTCAGCTATCCCCTGGTGCCTGGTGTTGCACAGCCTTAGAATAAGTAATCTAAGATTCATGAAAAAGTGAATAAAGAAAGGCGGCACTCACCATGTAGGCTGGTGTGATTGGAACCCGCAGAAGTATCACCACACGATACGAAACGGTACCGTTGAAGTATCACCACACGATACGAAACGGTACCGTCGTTCCGACGGCCTCTCACTCCCTCTCCCCACCGCACCAACAATGTTTTAATGGACTAAGCTACCTGGATTAAAACATTCTTCCACCAGCCTACATGGTGAGTGCCGCCTTTCTTTATTCACTTTTTCATGACCTATGAAGTCATCCATAACCTGTCCCCTCCCTATATCTCTGAACTAATCTCCCAATATCTTCCCTCACATAATCTTCTATCTTCCCAAGGACTCCTCCTCTCCTCCACACTTCCACATTTATTCGTTCCTCACACATCCGCCTGCAAGATTTCTCCCGGATATTCCCCATCCTCTGGAATTCTGAGTCCCAGGACGACCGATTATCCACCACAATCGGATCCTTCAGACGGAACCTGAAAACCCATCTCTTGAGGACAGCTTACAGCCTGCAATGATCATTCTGCTGCGTCACCACCACCGAAGCTGCTGCCTCACCACTACCAGAGCCGCCACTTCACCACCACCAGAGCCGCCACCTCACCACACAGAGCTGCCGCACCCCGACCTTCTGTCTCCTAATAATCCTGTAGAACGTAAATCAGCAAGGACAGGATCCTCTCCCCTCTGTACCAGTCTGTCATTGTTAATTTGTTTACTGTAAACTATATCTATAATTTTGTATGTAACCTGTACTCATGTACAGCACCATGGAATTAATGGTGCTATATAAATAAATAATAATAATAATAGTTCTATCATTTTTGGCAAAATATTCAAATATTCTGATTACTTTACCGGTAGACAGAATTTTTAGCAGCGGTACTGAAAGATGCGTGATAACAAACAGTGTAATGTGTGTGCGATATTTACACAGCAAGGGATGCTGTATACTCACTCTCTTCTTTTGTAGACTCAGATAATATCTGTATTACATTACCTCTATGCTACTTTTTAGCAGCACTATGCAAAGCTCTGTGTGCAGCACTGTATCAGCTTTTCAATAATTACACCTATCACTCTCCCTCACTCCTATCCCTATACTCTATTAGTTTTGCTAACTTTCACCTATCAGTCAGTGTCCCTCACTGTAGCGTCCTATCCCTATTGGTATGCTCAGCAAAATGGCGTGATCCGGCCTTTATACAGGCTGAAGTTTTGGACCTTTAATGTAGTGTTTGCAGAAATACTGCCAACTCCACAAGCGTCACTTGAAAGAGAACAAGAGCTTAGTTAAATAAATGGCTTACGTATTGTGTAGGAAAATAGGATTGGGCTTAATGGAAAATTCAGCTGATTCCTCTGTTGTCTACAGTAGAAACTAAACAGGCTGCACCTTAATGGAGAGGGGGCAGCTGTGCTTAGGAAACAAATATTTAGATAGCTAAATGATGTTTAAAGGTTCTCGGGGTTGGGAGGGAGGTCATACAAAAAAGTAGATAGGTAAAGCAGACCGAGAGTGGGATACAGTAGGGAAAAATGAAGATTAAGAGGGGGCTGTAAAATTGGGTGGTGACTAGTTAAAAATAAATTAGCTAATAGTATTAAATGTCTACTGCGAATGCAAGAAGTCTTTTATACAATTTCATGAATTGTAGATTGTAATGTCAACCACAGATTATGATGTGGTGGGAATTACAAAAACCTGATGGGATGAGAGCTAGGGTTGAGTGACAGATGTGAGAGGGTTACACTTCATTCAGAGAAAAAGGAAAGATAAAAAGATGTCTTCCCAAAGATGACATTGGGGAAATCTGTAGTACTGTAGAATAGGTATGGGTAAGTGTACATAGGGATAGCAATAATGGTAAGATGCTATATGGAGTTTGCTAGAAGCCTCCTAACAGAGCTGAACACTTCAAAGTAGAAATGCTGCAACAAATGTATAAGGCAGCAAAATATATAAGGGTCTTTATTATGGGGGAATGTAATTATCCAGACATTATATTGGTTATAGAGTCTAATAGTTGTGTTAAGGCTGGGACTCAAACATCTCTCCCATCACATCCCCCGACACAGCTGCCAGCTCTCCGAACAGAAGTGTGGAGCTGCATAGAAACACATTTAGCACCACGTTCCTATCTAGTAAGCTGGCGGCGTTGCCAGGGGATGTGATGAAGAGACATGCGAGTGTCTTGTAAGTGGAACCCTGGCCTAAAAGTAAGTTTTTATCCACAATTCAAGTCATTTACCTCTCTAAGTTTTGTTAATGAATCATCCAGAAGAATTGATTTGTTTGATTTGATCTTGTCAAACAGATGAGCTATAACATCAGATCTGGATGTCTATAAGCGATTGGGCAGTAGCAACAATAATATGGTAAATTTCAAAACAATATTTAAAAAAACATTGCCAAGGCAAAAAATACAGAAATCATTAACATTAGGAAGACTAAATTCAGTTGATAAAGAAAAAAAATATTAGATTTAGAGACAGTGATCAAAATTTCAAAATAAGTAAATTGAAGGTAATTGTGTAATTTTTAAAGGAATATTACAAGTAGTGATAAGCCACCACTTAAGTATTCAAATTCGATTTGATTTGCCGAATTGGGGTGTATTCGACGAAGTGTTCATAAAATGTTTGTGAAACACCGACGAACCCCATTGGAATCAATGGCAGGCAACAGCAAACACATAGAAAACACCTTCAAAGGTGTCCAAAAGCTGCAAAACTACTCAGAAAAGAAAACAAACACCAGGAAAAGTGACAACAATCTACCCACAGTACAAATAGTCTCGTAGCGTACTATGGGTGCATGAGACACGGTCTGTGCCAGCCTGCACACTCTTCCAAAACACTTCAAAATAGAAGGTGGTTAATATTCACCTAAAATTTCAGAGGTGGGTGAAACTAACTTTAAATTGACAATTGGATGAGTTACAGGGGAAAAGTAGTAGTAGTTTACTACATTAAGTAAAAAGAGATGGAGGTGTAAAAGGAGGATGAGACACAGGTATAGGCATGTCACGCCCTGCTCAAATCATGTACCACACAGCAAGAAGACCCCAACAAGAGTCCTCAGTCTTCCCAAAGGGTCAGTCCACAGCAAAATGGCTTCTATTGTCCCAGATCAAACATTGCTGAATGGCCCAGCCTTCATGCATAGCACAGGGTCTGGAACAGAACCTGGCCTAGCTATTCAAGGTTAAACATTGCTCAGCAACTATAAGTTTTGTAAAGTATTACAGGAAAAACTAGAGAGGTAGGTCAGTGACCTGTTTAGGCCTAGTAGGCCTATGGTATATGAATCTGTAACTTCAATTCACTCATCTTTCCTGCATGTCTCTCCTGACATGAGAGGTATATGAATCTGTAACTTCAATTCACTCATCTTTCCTGCATGTCTCTCCTCACGTGAGAGGTATATGAATCTGTAACTTCAATTCACTCATCTTTCCTGCATGTCTCTCCTCACATGAGAGGTATATGAATCTGTAACTTCAATTCACTCATCTTTCCTGCATGTCTCTCCTCACATGAGAGGTATATGAATCTGTAACTTCAATTCACTCATCTTTCCTTCATGTCTCTCCTCACATGAGAGGTATATGAATCTGTAACTTCAATTCACTCATCTTTCCTGCATGTCTCTCCTCACATGAGAGGTATATGAATCTGTAACTTCAATTCACTCATCTTTCCTGCATGTCTCTCCTCACATGAGCGGTATATGAATCTGTAACTTCAATTCACTCATCTTTCCTGCATTTCTCTCCTCACATGAGAGATATATGAATCTGTAACTTCAATCAACAATATACTTGTCTTTTAATAATGTAATATACTGAAATCATCTTACTGTGTGTGATGTGGGATGTTCAGCAGGCCAAGGAACCCATAAGGTGGAGGGGCCCCATGACATTCTGGGAGGTAGGGAGTTAATCAGAGCAGATTTGCTATTGTGGGGATTTACATGATGCAGAGGACAGAGTTAACTAGTGCAGGGGGTTGGCTTAGGAGAGGAAGAGGGGGAGTTTTGGTGGAAGATACTGGGGACAGGAAAGGAAGTTCCCTCACTCTATTTCCGGGGGACAATGAGAACAGTTTGTACAGTTTCTTACCAGCAGTGATGGCGGACTTGGGTTCCCTCAGGGCCCTGATTCAGGCAGCAGCAGCGGTGCATGGGGCGCAGGCAATGCAGGCTTAAGTACAGGCTGCCTGCGTTTCCCCATCGGCACCGGCCCCCTCCACTCCAGCTCTGCGTGGCCGCCGCTCTAGGCCACCGGAGCGATATTCCCCGGATGCTGGGCGTGTGAGGAGGGCCCGTTCTAGGAGCCCCGGTGGGGACCCTCCACGGCGGAGAGGGTGCCCTTCCAGCCTGGGGCCCTCTCCGGCTGGCGCGAGGAATCCTCGACGAAGCAGTGCCGAACCGGAAGTGAGCGGATCCGGCCCGCGGCCTATTTCCGGTCGGCGGCCTGGGATGCGGAGTAGCGTTGTAGCGGCGGCTCCCAGCGGAGGCCGGGTGCGGGAGTGCGCCGAGCGGCCAGCGGTGATAGAAGGGGCCTCCCGCAGTCAGCGGAGGGCGGAGCGGCTTCCTGGGCGGGAGGAGCCAGCAGCAACGAGAGAGAGTCCGGTATGTGCACCGGGGGGCTAGGCACTTAGGCCGGTCACAGGTTGTGACTGGCAGAGGGCGCGATATTGGGAAGTCCCCGGGGTGCAGGGCTAACAGGCCCCGGACTGGATTAGCAGCGGTGGCCCTTGGATCCCAACGGGGTCGAACCCAGCAGGCATCTACGGATGCAGGGCCCGGGGGGCTGTAACGGATCTCCCTTGTTTAGCAGGGGAGGGATCCCGGCGGCATAGGGAGCACGAGCGGCCCGCCTGCAGTCGGCAGGATGGGCTTAGGGTCGGAGGCCCCTATGGGCAGCAGAGGACCCGGAGGGGTCTGGCTGAAGGGATGGATCAGCGATCGCAAGAGCGGTCACAGAGGCGGAAGCAGTCCAACCAGGGGTGCTCCTGCTGCCATGGAGGCCAGGGGGGACGGCGGCAGTGGCAGGCACACCCCGATTGGGGCATCCCTGGAGGGCGAGATCAGCGAGGAAGAAGGAGAAGTTTCGGTGAATTCATCCATGGAGGAGCAGACGGGGGAGGAGTACGTAGCGGCTGCTTCTCGGCAGCCTGGTGAGAACTCTGAATGTACTGTTGAGTTTATGTCGGGATCGGATGGCGATGTGGGGGCAGGGCCAGTTCCGGCGGGGGGTTAGCGTCTGGGGTGACCGTTGGTGGGGATGTTGTGGGTCAGTTACTCGTTATTTTTGGAGGGTTTGGTGGAGCGTGGGGCCTTAGTTCTATTGCTCAACGTTGCTGGGAACGGCAGTTGAGGCGGCTGGGGCAGAAAAGGAAAAAGAGGAGGAGGTGGTTAGGCTGGATGATAGGGCAAAAAGAGAGGTCTATGTTTGTTTTGAGAGCCCTTTAGGGGCGCATTTGAAGAAGAAAGTCAGGGAGAAGATTTGGAAAGGGGAGTACGTTGCAGTTTTTTCACTGCTCCGGGTGGAAAAGTTCAATTTGGACAAGGTTCGGCCTAGTGGTTCCGAAAACGTAAATGAGGAGCGGCGATATAGGCTTATTCCGCGGACATTTGCAAATTGGTTACAGGCCTTTGCGATATTGGCGAGGGTTGTGGGGGAGAAGGAGCCGGAGCATTGCACAGCTCTGTTTGGCTATAAGGAATCTATTGGAGAGGCTTAGAGAGCGTATGGGGGTTTGTCATGGCTGCGTTATGACGAGCAGTTCAGGCAACGCAAGGCTTTGCGGTCGGAGATGCGTTGGGACTATAAGGTTATTTTCTTGTGGTTACAGTTGATGACGGCTCCGGCGCAGCCCTTTCGGAGTGGGGCCGGGGGATCGGGTTCAGGATCGTGGGGCCTCGGCCTGGTTCAGAAAAGGGGTGTTGTTGGCAATTTAATGAAGGGCAATGCAGGTTTGGAACATACTGTCGTTTTAAGCACGAATGTTTGGGATGGGGAAGGGGTCACAGTTTTGCCCGTTGTTTCAAGAAAGGAAAGGGTAAGGGTGGAGTCGGTGCTGGTAAACGGGAGGACCAGGGAGAGGGTAGAGGCGATGGAGCCGTTCTTAAGTTGGTATCTGGATGTTGAGGCTGCTGAGTTGTCGCGCTCGGGTTTTCGGTTTGGGTTGTATTCCGTCTGATGCGGTGGGGGGTTTTGTTTCGCCCGGGGAATTTGCGCTCGGCTATGGCTCATCCGGGTGTTGTTGATGAGAAGTTGAGGAAGGTGGTTGAGTTGGGTCGGATGGCGGGTCCTTTTTTGGCCCCTCCTTGTTTGGATTTGCGGGTATCCCCGCTTGGGGTGGTTCCGAAGAAGGAGCCGAACGAGTTCGGTTGATCCACCATTTGTCATACCCGGAGGGGATCTTAGTGAATGATGGGATTGTGCCAGAATTGGCGGGAGTTTGTTATGTGTCATTTGATAAGGCGGTTGATTTGGTGAGGAAAGCGGGGGGGCGCTGATGGCAAAGTCGGATGTGGAAGCGGCATTTCGATTGTTGCCAGTGCACCCGGGGAATCAGCATTTATTGGTTCTATGTGGAAGGAGTGTTTTATGTTGATCATTGTTTGCCAATGGGGTGTTTAATTTCGTGTCCATAGTTTGAAATGTTTAGTTCATTCGTTGAATGGGTTGTAAGAGATGTTTCAGATGTGGATTTAATCATCCATTCTCTGGATAATTTTTTTTCTGTGTGGGGCCGGCGGGTTCCCCTATTTGTGCTAGACTGCTGTTCGCCTTAACTGACGTTGCGAGGCGTTTGGTATCCCGTTGGCTCCGGAAAAATGGAAGGACCGGAGACGGTTATGCGTTTTTGGGGATAGAATTCGATGCGTTGGCTCAGGAGTGCCGGCTTCCTACTGACAGGATTGTGGATTTGAGGAGGTCGGTTGAGGGTATGAGCAAGGCAAAAGAAAGGTTCCGCTTAAGGTGGTGCAGTCTTTGCGGGGAAAACTTGATTTGCTTGTCAAATTGTGCCAATGGGCGGAGTTTTTGTGAGGCGCTTGGCATTGGCCATGTCGGGCTAGACGTGCCCGGCGCAGTTTGTCCGGATAACCAGAGATATAAAGGAGGATTTAAGAGTTTGGGATGTGTAGTTATTTACGGATGTGTTGGGTTTCAGTGGGATTTGGTGCCTTTTTAGGGGCTGTTGGTGTGCGGGTAGGTTGTCCGGAGTCGTGGAGTGATCAAGGTTTGGTGTGGAACCTTGAATTGTTGGACAATTTCCACATCGTGGTGGTGGTAGAATTGTGGGGGCAGGAAGTTGCCGGCAAGCAGTTTGCTTTCATTCCGACAATATTTCAGTGGTATATGCGATTAACGCTATGTCCGCTAAGTCATTGCCGGTAGCGGTTTACCTGAGGCATCTCGTGCTCAGATGTTTACAGTGGAATATTCAGATTGTGGCTAAACAGGTTCCGGGAGTTTTTAATTCAGTGGCTCATGCGCTTTCTCGGTTTATGTTCCACAGGTTTCGGGAGTTGGTGCCTTGGGCGGACGAGTTCGGGCTGACATGCCCGGATGGTTTATGGAACATGGTAACATGATTGTAGGTAGTTGATCCGCAGATCGGTAACTGAGGCGTCTTGGGGCAAATATGAAAAAATATGGGAAGATTTTGAGAGAGACTTGGGAATGACTGGGGGCGTGGTTGACATGCAGAAGGCTTTGACGTTCATAGGGAATGATTTGTGTCAGGGAAGTCTGCTTCAGCAGTGGCGCAGAGGGTGGCGGTGATCACATTCTGGTTTCGGTTGTTGGGCAGGCAGGATGCGACAAAGGATTTTATTGTGCGGCAGGCTTTGAAAGGTTTCAAAAAATGTGTTCGGGAGTGGGACGGGCGACGTCCGGTGTCAATGAGTTTGTTAAAAAGGATGGTGGGGGAGTTTGGAGTTTGTTTGCAGGTCCGAGTACGAAACAATTATGTTCTCCACTGCTTTTGTGTTGGCATTCTTTTGGAGCGTTTAGGTTGGGCGAATTGGTGAGCCCATCTCGGTGCAGAGCGGGTGGTTTGACCATGAATGATGTGGTTGTATGGGAGGACAGGGTGCAATGTTGGTTGCGGTGTTCGACAATGGACCAGGTGGGCAGAGGACGGCTGGTTGTGTGTATGCGTTATCTGAGAACCAGCTGTGTCCGATGAGGGTGGTAAGGCGTTTTCTATCACGAAGGGGTGGTTATCCGGGACCGCTGTTCCGGCATATGTACGGTTTGTTTTTGTCCAAAAATGTAGTTTCGGGCAGTTTTGCAGGAATGCTTGATCGGAATGGGTGAGCGGCCAGAGGAGTTTGGTTCGCTTCATTTCAGATTGGGGCGGCCACTGAGGCCTCTCGTTCGGGGTTAGGAAATGATGGGATGCGACGTATCGGTCGCTGGGTATCTGCTCGTTTTCGTCTGTATGTGCGTCCTCACCTACTTTCAAGGTAGTGGCTGGAGGGGGAGTCCCAGGCTATCGGGAAGGCGGGTGCGGAGTGACAGGATAGTGGTCTTTTGTCGGGCAGCTATCGGGTAATATTGCACGTTGATTATTGTCAATTGTTTATTTTGTTTTATTTTACTGGGAATGCATCTGTTTGATCTGGATTCTCGGACACTCATATGTATATTGGGGGCTCGTTGAGCGGAATTTCGCCCAGATGGTCGGCAGTAAGGACTTGATAGAGGCGTGGGTCAGCCAAATGGTTGGTCCTGAGGGGTATGCAATGGGGCAGGGTGTTGCTGGAATTTGAATAATTTTGTAGTGTGAGTAGACCCCCAAATGTGTCGATTCTGCATGTTGGAAAAAATGTTTTGGGGGTGCGTGCATCTCAGGAATTGATAAGAGATATTAAGTGGGATTTGTGCGATTGTGGGATTCCCACCCGGGTTTTGATCGTGGTATGGTCAGACATAGTGCCAAGGGGACGATGGAGGTTTGGGAGGTCTGTGGATAAAATCAATAAAGCAAGAGTGAAGGTGAACAAGGTGGTGGAGGCATTTGTGACGCGCAATGGGGGGATTGTAGTGCGTCACAGGGAATTGGAGTCATCGTCACAAGAGTATTTTAAGGCTAATTTGGTGTGACGGATATAGGTGGATATGTGGATGTTAGATCTGAGAGAGGGTGTGGAGCAAGCGTTGGTGTGTGGCGGGTCCAGGCCAAGTAAGGGGGTCACTTGTCCTGTCCTGTGGCGGGGGTAGGTCTGGTCCAGAGGCAGGGAATTGACATTTGGAATGGGAAATGAGCCGCTTCAAAGGTAGAGGGGCTCAGGTTAAAGGTACCTTGCAGGCACGGGGTTCTGGAAGGCTGGGGTATTGGTTCTAGGTAACCAATACCTCGTCCCTGGGGTCGGTGTTATTGCGGCCAGGGACAAGGTTTAAAGGCTTATGGACCGGGCCTATCCATGGGTAAAATGAGGGTGGGCCTATTGTTTAAGTTGGGACGCCCGTTGGACGGTGTACCCAGTTATTTCTTCTAGAGTGTAAACAATAGGCAATAAAGGCTGCTGTGGCCAATTTGTTAAACCAAGTCACTGCAGTGTTGTGTGTTTATTTAATCATAAAGAGGTTTGGTATAACGAGTAAGTGGTCGATTAACGACCGGAGATCCTCCCTAGATTGTCAAGCAGGCCAAGGAACCCTTAAGGTGGAGGGGCCCCATGACATTCTGGGAGGTAGGGAGTTAATCAGAGCAGATTTGCTATTGTGGGGATTTACATGATGCAGAGGACAGAGTTAACTAGTGCAGGGGGTTGGCTTAGGAGAGGAAGAGGGGGAGTTTTGGTGGAAGATACTGGGGACAGGAAAGGAAGTTCCCTCACTCTATTTCCGGGGGACAATGAGAACAGTTTCCCACCCGCCCTCCCTTGTTTCAATTCAGTGGGGAAATGATTGGAGGTGTGTTTATGAGTGGCATGAGAATGGGTGTTACGATAATTCGGTTGTTGTCACGGCAGCGGGGGTAGGTCTGGTCCAGAGGCAGGGAATTGACATTTGGAATGGGAAATGAGCCGCTTCAAAGGTAGAGGGGCTCAGGTTAAAGGTACCTTGCAGGCACGGGGTTCTGCAAGGCTGGGGTATTGGTTCTAGGTAACCAATACCTCGTCCCTGGGGTCGGTGTTATTGCGGCCAGGGACAAGGTTTAAAGGCTTATGGACCGGGCCTATCCATGGGTAAAATGAGGGTGGGCCTATTGTTTAAGTTGGGACGCCCGTTGGACGGTGTACCCAGTTATTTCTTCTAGAGTGTAAACAATAGGCAATAAAGGCTGCTGTGGCCAATTTGTTAAACCAAGTCACTGCAGTGTTGTGTGTTTATTTAATCACTAGCTGTGAGCCCGATGCAAATGCATCGGGATTCTAGAACGTGCATTAATGTGATTATAGTAGTTATAGCTACTTTTTGAGGGAGTCCAATACTTTTTTTGGGGGGTCCAATACTTTTTGGGGGGGGTGCAATACTTATTGGGGCGCATTCAATGCTTTTTGGGGTGCGTTCAATACTTATTGGGGCGCGTTCAATGCTTTTTGGGGCGCGTTCAATGCTTTTTGGGGCGTGTTCAATACTTTTTGGGGGGCGTTCAATACTTATTGGGGTGTGTTCAATACTTTTTGGGGCGCGTTCAATACTTATTGGGGCGCGTTCAATACTTATTGGGGTGCGTTCAATACTTTTTTGGGCGCGTTCAATACTTATTGGGGTGTGTTCAATACTTATTGGGACGCGTTCAATACTTTTTGTGGCGCGTTCAATACTTTTTGGGGCGCGTTCAATACTTATTGGGGTGCGTTCAATACTTTTTGGGGCGCGTTCAATACTTATTGGGGCGCGTTCAATACTTATTGGGGTGTGTTCAATACTTATTGGGACGCGTTCAATACTTTTTATGGCGCGTTCAATACTTTTTGGGGCGCGTTCAATACTTATTGGGGTGCGTTCAATACTTTTTGGGGCGCGTTCAATACTTATTGGGGTGTGTTCAATACTTATTGGGGTGTGTTCAATACTTATTGGGGTGTGTTCAATACTTTTTGGGGCGCGTTCAATACTTTTTGGGGCGCGTTCAATACTTATTGGGGTGCGTTCAATACTTTTTGGGGCGCGTTCAATACTTATTGGGGTGTGTTCAATACTTATTGGGGTGTGTTCAATACTTATTGGGGTGTGTTCAATACGTTTTGGGGCGCGTTCAATACTTTTTGGGGCGCGTTCAATACTTATTGGGGTGTGTTCAATACTTTTTGGGGTGTGTTCAATACTTATTGGGACGCGTTCAATACTTTTTGGGGCGCGTTCAATACTTATTGTGGCGCGTTCAATACTTATTGGGGTGTGTTCAATACTTTTTGGGGCGCGTTCAATACTTTTTGGGGCGCGTTCAATACTTATTGGGGTGCGTTCAATACTTTTTGGGGCGCGTTCAATACTTATTGGGGTGTGTTCTATACTTTTTGGAGTGCTTTGCTGGGCTAAACCTGAATGGTGCACAGGGGGTTAATCACATGTCAGGTTGTGTGTGAGTGAAATGTGCTGATTGACTCACTGGTTGCAGCTGGGAGTGATTAGGCTGGATAGAACCTGCAGGTGTCTGAGTGAGGAGAGACAATTCAGAAGTTCAGAGCACTGGCATGTGAAGATGTGCTGGAAGTGATCCGTCCTCAGTGGGTAAGTGATGGGAGCCTACCAGCTGATTGTGTGCAAGGACAGTGTCCAAGGGCCAGGCGGGTCACAGCTGACTTTGGGACATTGAGGGGGGGGCTGTGCGGCCATTGAGGGGGGAGGGGGAGAGGGGGGGGGTCTGTGCGGCCATTGAGGGGGGGGTCTGTGCGGCCATTGAGGAGGGGGGGTCTGTGCGGCCATTGAGGGGGGGGTCTGTGCGGCCATTGAGGGGGGGGGGTCTGTGCGGCCATTGGGGGGGGGTGGCTGGGGGGGGTTCTGTGCGGCCATTGAGGGGGGGGTCTGTGCGGCCATTGGGGGGGGGGGTGTCTGTGCGGCCATTGGGGGGGTCTGTGCGGCCATTGAGGGGGGGGTCTGTGCGGCCATTGAGGGGGGTGTCTGTGCGGCCATTGAGGGGGGGGGGGTCTGTGCGGGGAGGGGGAGGAGGAGGAGGAGGAGGATGATGATGATGATGATGATGATGATGATGATGATAATGATGATGATTGATGATGATGATATCATCCCCTTAGAAGGTATAGGGAGATATACTGTGGGAGCGACTCGCGAGGCTCGGCCACAAAGCTAGCGATTTCCCGCTGAGGCTAGCGAGTCGCTCCTGACCGGGAAATCGCTAGCTTTGTGGCCGAGCCTCTGGTTCTATTTTCGGCCAGCGACTCGCAATGGCCGCGAAGCACAAACCTAGCGACTCGCAATGGCCTCGCGGCCATTGCTCGCGCAGCTAACGACTCGCATTGGCCGCTACGCGGCCAATGCTTCGCCGTGGTGACGTCAGAGTGTGACATATCCACGACGTGCCGGGGTCCGACACAAAACGTGCTACGGCAATTATATAGTAGATAAAGAGGTTTGGTATAACGAGTAAGTGGTCGATTAACGACCGGAGATCCTCCCTAGATTGTCAAGAGGTCATCTTTGGTTTAAAAGTGTTTATGACCCAGGATGGCCAGAAACTCTTGTTTATTTGTCTTGCATTTATTACCTTCTGCTGTGCTGAGTTTCTTTGATTGATTGATTAACAAGTGTAATAGACCAAGATCTAAGTAGAAACTCACTATATATGTAGACCCAGCTAAGGGGTGCAATCATGCGGGGTCTTGCAATCATGCCAACTGCATAAGTGCCAACTGTAGAAGTGCAGTTACACCGGGCAGGAAACGGGTAAGTCATGCAAGACAAACAAACAGATATGCAATTTGTTCACTTGTACTGCAATTATGCATTCATTATGTAAACCCCAGACTGCTCATCACTACTGACCTCTCACCCACCACTACAGCTCTCCTTCCTGCTGCATCTGACCCACACTACTCCCATCCCTTGCTCACCATCCACAATGTATCCCCTCCTTTGCACTCTCACTCCCATCCTTCTCCACTTCCTGCTACCCCCGCTCATCCCTCCACCAGCAACCAAGTACTTCTCTCACCCTCCATCCTACCTAACCACCTCACCCACTCCTCTGAACTATTCCTTCACTTTCAATCCTCCATCTCCAATCAGGCACGGCCACCACGTAAACTCTCATGCTCCCACCTGCTGACCCTCTCCCTGCTCCTCCTACTCGCTGGCGACATTTCCCCTAATCTCGGCCCCCCCCCCGCCACATCCCCACAGTTACCTGCACTCCACCCCCACGCCCCATCACCAACTCTCATAACCCCACCATCACCCACCCTCGCAACCTGACCAACCTTAGACCCATCCCCCCAGCCCCTGCGCCTCTAATCTCCCTGCCAGGCGCACTCTGGAACGCCCGCTCAGTCTGTAATAAGCTCACAGAAATCCATGAACTCTTTATTTCTAATAAACTCTCATTCCTTGGCATCACAGAGACCTGGCTCACCCCCTCCGACACGGCCTCCCCTGCTGCACTATCCTACGGTGGATTCAATCTTTCCCACACACCCCGCCCCTCTGACAAACATGGCGGAGGTGTCGGCATACTCCTATCCGACACCTGCTCCTTCGCCCCTATTCCATTACCCCCCTCTGTTACTCTCCCATCTTTCGAAGCCCACTCTATCCGCATCTTCTCCCCCTGTAACCTCCAGCTAGCCGTCATCTACCGCCCCCCTGGATCCATCCCCACCTTTCTCGACCACTTTACCACCTGGCTACTTCACTTCCTCTCTACTGACATCCCCACCATCATTATGGGCGATTTTAATATCCCCATTGACACTGCCCACCAAACCGCCTCTCAACTTCTTTCCCTGACCTCCTCCTTCGGGCTCTCCCAATGGTCCTCCTCTGCAACCCACAAAGATGGCCACACGCTGGATCTCATCTGTACCCGTCTTTGCTCCCTTTCTAATCTCACAAACTCAACCCTCACCCTGTCTGATCACAATCTGCTGACCTTCTCCTCCCTCACCTCCCCTACTACATCACCTCCTCTCCGCAAACTTGATCATCCCCGCAGAAACCTAAAACACATTGATCTACACTCACTCTCAGAATCCCTTCTCCCTCTCACCAACATAACATCTATATGTGACACAGACACTGCCACCACCCTCTACAACACCACATTAACCAAGGCACTCGACTTAGCCGCCCCCCTCACACACCACGCTCCACACACTAATAGGCAACCCTGGCACACCACCCTCACTAAAGACCTGAGACGGGCATCCAGGGTCGCCGAGAGGCGATGTAAAAAATCAGGTTCCACTGAGCATTTTGCGCTGTTCAAACAGTCCCTCATCGCCTTCAAGACTGCACTTGCCACCGCCAAATAAACCTTCTTCTTATCCCTAATAACCTCCCTGTCCCACAATCCCAAGCAACTTTTCAAAACCTTCAATTCCTTACTTCGCCCGCCTGCTCCCCCTCCCTCTCCCCTTATCTCTGCAGAAGACTTTGCCTCCTTCTTCAAAGAAAAGATTGACAGAATCAGAGACAGCTTTGATCCACTGTCCCCACAGCCTTCACCTACACTGCCCTCTACTTCCATCAACTGCTTCCCCCCCATAACTGAAGACCAGCTCTCCTCCCTCCTGTCAAAGTCACACCTCACCACCAGCGCCCACGACCCGCTCCCATCCCACCTCATTCCCAACCTCACCTCCATTATCATCCCAGCCCTAACTCATCTTTTCAACCTATCACTCACCACCGGCACCTTCCCCTCAGCCTTCAAACACGCCTTTATCACACCCATCCTCAAAAAACCCTCCCTCGATCCCACAACTGTCTCCAACTACCGCCCTATATCTCTCCTCCCTTTCGCCTCTAAACTAATTGAACAGCATGTCCATTCTGAGCTGTCCTCTCACCTCTCCTCCTGCACCCTCTTTGACCGCCTGCAATCTGGCTTCCGACCCCTCCACTCCACTGAAACAGCCCTGACCAAAGTCACAAATGACCTACTGACTGCCAAAAGCAAGCGCCACTACTCTGTTCTCCTCCTCCTCGACCTGTCAGCCGCCTTCGACACTGTTGACCACTCCCTTCTACTACAGATCCTGGAATCTCTTGGCATCACAGACCTTGCCCTCTCTTGGATCTCCTCATACTTAACGGACCGCACCTTCAGCGTCACCCACTCCCACACATCCTCCTCGCCCTACCCCCTATCTGTCGGGGTCCTCCAGGGCTCGGTTCTTGGACCATTACTGTTCTCACTCTACACTCTCGGCCTAGGGCAACTCATTGAGTCCCATGGCCTCCAATATCACCTCTATGCCGACGACACCCAAATCTATCTGTCTGGTCCTGACATCGCCTCCCTTCTATCCAAACTTCCACACTGCCTGTCCGCCATCTCATCCTTCTTCTCTGCTCGCTTCCTTAAGCTGAACATGGACAAAACCGAGTTCATAGTCCTCCCCCCAAGACGCTTCCCCTCACTACCTGACCTATCCATCGTCATCAACGACTGCTCTCTCTCTCCAGTCCCCCAAGCCAAGTGCCTCGGGGTTATTTTTGACTCTTCCCTCTCCTTCAAGCCCCACATCCAGGCCCTCGCCACCTCCTGCCGACTCCAGCTCAAAAACATCTATACGATTCGCACTTTCCTTGACCACGACACTGCTAAAACCCTCATTCACGCTCTCATCATCTCCCGCCTCGATTACTGCAACCTCCTGCCCACCGGCCTCCCCAATACCTCCCTTGCACCTCTCCAATCTATCTTGAACTCCGCTGCCCGCCTAATCCATCTGTCTCCCTGCTACTCCCCTGTCTCCCCCCTCTGCCAAGCCCTTCACTGGCTCCCTACTTCCCAGAGATCCCGGTTTAAAACATTAACCATGACATACAAAGCCATCCACAACCTGTCCCCTCCATACATCTCTGACATGGTCTCCCGATACCTACCCTCACGCAACCTGCGTTCCTCCCAAGAGCTTCTCCTCTACTCCCCCCTCATCTCCTCTTCGCACAACCGCATACAGGATTTCTCCTGTGCTTCACCCAGACTCTGGAACTCACTGCCCCAACACATCAGACATTCTCCTACCCTGGAAACCTTCAAAAGAAACCTGAAGACCCACCTGTTCCGCCAAGCCTACCACCTGCAATAAGACCCGGTCCACCACACCACCTCACGATTGGAATTTCCTCCTCCCACTGTATCCCCACCCGCCCCTCGTAGACTGTGAGCCTTTGTGGACAGGATTTCTCCCCTCTTGTTTCTGTATAACCGAACTGTCAACATTTATTGTTACTTGTATTGTTACTATGTTACTTGTCCTAGTCTGCCCTTTTTAGCATGTAAAGCGCCATGGAATATAATGGCGCTATATAAATAAATAATGATAATAATAATAATAATAATAGTAGGACTAAACAAACCTCAGGCAAGTGCTCCCGTCAATGTTATGCCTTGCCACAAACAGGTGGGACAACTATAAGTTTCATTTAGTATTACAGGAAATAATAAAGAGGTAGATCAATGACCTGTTTAGGCCTACTGGGCCGGATAAAGTGAAAGCTCATGCAAGCGATCCCATCAATGTTATGCCCCACCACACACAGGTGGGATAACTATACGTTTTGTGGAGTATTACCGGAAAAACTAGTCAGGTGGGTCAGTGACCTGTTTAGCCTTAGTGGGCCGGATAAACTCAAGCTCATGCAAGTGCTCCCATCAATGTTATGCCCTGCCACACACAGTTGGAACAACTATAATTTTCGTGGAGTATTACAGGAAATAATAGAGAGGTAGGTGAGTGACCTGTTTAGGCCTATTGGACCGGATAAACTCAAAGCTCATACATGCACTCCCATCATTGTTATGCCCTGTCACACACTAGTAGGACAACTATACGTTTCGTGGAATATTACAGAAAAAACTAATCAGGTAGGTCAGTGACCTGTTTAGGTCTAGTAGGCTGGATAAACTCAAAGCTCATGCAAGTGCTCCCATCAATGTTATGCCCTGCCACACACAGTTGGGATAACTATAAGTTTCGTGGAGTATTACAGTTAATAATAGAGATGTAGGTCAGTGACCTGTTTAGGCCTACTGGGCTGGATAAACTGATAGCTCATAAAAGCTCTTCCATCAAAGTTATGCCCTGCCACACACAGGTGGGACAACTATACATTTTGTGGAGTATTACCGGAAAAACTAGTCAGGTGGGTCAGTGACCTGTTTAGGCCTAGTGGGCTGGATAAACTCAAATCTCATGCAAGGGCTTCCATCAAAGTTATGCCCTGCCACACACAGTTGGGACAACTATAAGTTTCATGGAATATTACTGAAAAAACTATTCAGGTAGCTCAGTGACCCTTTTAGGCCTAGTGGGCCAGATAAACTGAAAGCTCATGCAAGTGCTCCTGTCAATGTTATGCCCTGCCACACACAGGTGGGACAACTATAAGTTTCGTGGAGTATTACAGGAAATAATAGTCAGGTAGGTCAGTGACTTGTTTAGGCCTAGTGGGCCTAGTGGGCCTGATAAAATCAAAGCTCATGCACGTGCTCCCATCAATGTTATGCCCCGCCACACACAGGTGGGAACACTATATGTTTCGTAGAGTATTACAGGAAAAATTATTACCGTCTACAAGCCAAACTAATATGTCTACTTCAATCTACTATCATCTCTTTCTTACGCAGCAGAGCATCGCTAAAACTTGTAGATGAGGCCCAAAAGGAGCAGGTGCTGCAATGGATATCAAGCGCTCCATCAAGTGGGTTCTCTTCCACCTCAACTTCAACATCACAAACACTCAGAGTGCTCAGAGATGTCATCTCAATCGCACTTGCTTCCTCACAGCTCACAAGTCTCCAGCCGCCCTACTGTTTATGGGTTAAAACAGATGGGTGATTCTTCAGAGCTGTTCACTCATACTATAGCCTGGGAATCAGAGGTCTGTTCCAAAGCTTCAGTGAGTCAAGACTAGGAAATGATCTGCACCAATGCCCAAAATCTTTGTGAATCAGATCCAGACCCAGATGAAGAAGGGTCCGAGCATAATGTTAGACCCTCATTCCCAAACTGTTATCCCTGTTGGTGGAGACAATGAGGTAGATGATGAAGAGACTCAGATACATGATTGTACTGAAAACATGACTTTGTGCTCAGGGCAGAAAGAAGTTGACTCAGAGGATGACGAGTGTGAAAGCACACAGGGTGATGATTAGGTTGGATATCCCACTTACTGTCAACCCACAAGCAGGCAGTTGATGAGCTCAGCAGAGGAGGTGGAGGAGGATGCTAGTGACGAAGTTAGGTTGTGGCTTCCTGGACAGAGACGGAGTCCTGTAAGCACGTCAACAATTGCGTCCTCAGCCACAACTCTGCCTCTGTGCAGAAACTGTGGTGGCTCTGCAGGCCGCATGGGTGCTAAGCCTTGCCTAGCCTGGGTCTTTTTATGATCACAAAGGTTGACTCAACTCATGTTATGTGCAAAATTTGTAAACAAAATCTAAGTAGAGGTAAAAAAAATCAATAGTTTGAGTACTTCATGCGCGAACCGTCACATGGACATGAAGCATAAGTCACAGTGGGAAGCTCATTGTGCTACAATGCGGCCTAATGGGCCTGGACAACCACCGCCAGACCCATCAAGTGCATCAATAGCTTCTACATCCTCTGTGACTGTGGGGACAGCTTTCACACATGCTTTCGGTCGCAGAGCTTCCACCTCTTTACCCACAACAGCCAGTGTGATTGACAGGTTGTAAGCTGTTTTGGAAGTGGAAACACCTGCTGCGACAATGCTGCAAACCTGGGTGCGGCCCTTTGCTGGGGCAAGGTGACACATATGCCTTGTATAGCTTACATCTTGAACCTGGTCGTACAGCAATTTCTAGCCCACTATCCTGGCCTAGATGCACGTTTTCAGAGGGCATGGTCACTGTGTGCTCAATCCTGCCATTCACATCCCACAGCTCAACAACCTGCATCGCTACAGAAGTCTTTCAACCTGCCGGTTCACCGCCTGAAATACGATGTGCCGACACAACTTAATTCCACTCAGCACATGTTGCAGCGACTGTGGCAGCAGCGACGGGCTCTGGTGCAGTATGTTATGACATATAGCCTGGGCCAACGTGATCTAGAGGTGGGGTAAATCACGCTGCTGGAGTGGCCTCAGATCAAGGACCTCTGCACCCTTCTACAGAGTTTTGAAATGGCTACTAAGATGTTTAGTGTTGATGATGCCATTATCAGCATGACTATTCCAGTCATCTACATGCTGGAGCACACTTTAACCAGTATTTGGAGTCAGGTGGTGGGCCAAGAGGAAGGGGAGGAAGTAGAGAAGGAAGTGGAAGGGATAATAGGATCTCAAAGGTCCAGACGGTCAGCAGCATCAAGGCGGCTGGCATGGGAAGGTGGGGGAGAGGGAATAACGAGGACGCGAGGTAGCAGCCAAACTGTTGATGAAAATGCAGGAGCCGAGGAAGAAATGGAGAGAGAGCAGGCGATGGGCATGAAAGACTCAGCAGATGAGGGAGATCTTGATCACATTTCTGTTGTGTGAGTGTGGGCAGAGGGCAGAGGAAGCAAGTGCGAATGTTACCCCGCCGCAACCAGCACAGGGCCTCCTGCATGCGCAAGACATATGAATGCCTTCTTGCTGCACTACCTGCAACATGATCCACGGATTCTTAGAATTCAAAGTTATGCCGACTACGGGGTTGCCACACTGTTAGATCCCGATACAAAAGTACATTTGGCCAAATGTTTCCTACCCTGGAAAGGGACACACGCATGCAGGAGAATCTGTTACACCCCATGATTGGTTGCCATAGGAACACCTGGAGCAGGGAAGGATTTCCACATCAGGTAAGCTTAAGCACAACACCTTCCACCCCAGACCTGAAGGGGGAGCTCTACTTGCCGACATCAGGCAAAGTCCCTATAAATTCAGGCCTGGGGCGGAGTTAGGCAGTTCAGTACGAAGCAGTACTGAAGAAGCTTTTACATAGAAATTGATAGCATTCACTGCAAGGCTTTTTCATAAGTGCAGGTGCTTTATTCCATTGCAGTAGAATCCAGGGTTACACAGTGCAGCGAGGGGTGGGAGTGCGGAGAGGACTACGAGCACTCAATTTTGCGTGTTTCAATGCTTCCACGGGTCCATTATAGACCCGTGGAAGCGTTGAAACACGTGAAACGGAGTGCCCGTAGTCCTCTCCGCACTCCCACACCTCTCTGCACTGTGTATCCCTGGATTCTGCTGCAATGGAATAAAGCACCTGTACTAATGAAAAAGATTTGTGGTGAGTGCCATCCATTTCTATGTACTTGTTTGTATCTACTCTTTGGGATTGAGCAACGCCACTTGGTCTCCACATATTGTAGTCTACTGTCATCTTACCCGTGATGCTGCCAGTGCCCGGAGCACTCTTTTTTGCATTTGAGTACTGAGGAAGACATCTAGGTGAATGGTGCCACACTAGGCCCGTGCCAGTGAGAGAGCCTGAACAGTGTGAGGGATCCAAGAGTGAGGGTTGGAGGTGAGGTGAGTTAGCCAGGGGGAGTGGAGACATACCGGTTCACCCCAGAAGAGCAACGTCAACAACCCAGACACCAGAGTCTGAGACTGGGTCCAGTCAGCCCAGTAGTAAATACTGAAGGCCAGGGAGACTTCAAGTCTCCTGGAGCAGCAGCGCCACCCAGCAGAGCCAGGGACCACAGAGGATATAGCAGTGCCCCGCAGCAGGGCTCTCACCACCTGCCATAAAAATGAGGACACAGAAGAGGGTCAGGGCCTAGCTTCAGAACACCCAGGATACCAAACTGCTCCCAGACCACCCAGACTGTACCTTGGACTTCATCTTGCTCATCACATCAGTAAAGGTACGGAAACAACAACCCTGTGTGTGACTGTTATTGCGGCCCCTGATCCTGCTCCCATCATAGACCGTCCGCAACCCTTAACTTCCACTGTTGCCGCGGGGGATCCCGCTCCACCTACGGGGAGCGTAACCCGCACTCTGACGAGAGCCAATGAAGCGCAGTGGCCCGATCTGGAAATACCCGAAGCACTCAACCTTCCACCTGATGAGTGGCTGACTACTTTTTCTTTTTGAAGACTGGAAAAAGTTAACTAGGGGAAAGCGAGGATGGATGTGCAAGGGAATGCTAATGTCGGCGCAGCCGCAGCACCTGTAGCTGCGGCACCAGTCGTGCCGCTCGCCCTGCCGTATGTCCCGGGAGTGTTGTGGCTACTGCAATATGATGGCAGGCCAGATACCCTGGCTGGGTTTAGAAAAAGGTTACGCAATGTGTTGGACATGTATGCAATGACTGGCAAGCAAAGAGCGTCTGTTGAGCTAGGACAGTTTACGGGTGCAGCAGAGCATGAGGTAGAGTCCTGGCCAGATACAGATAAAGAGTCAGAAAGGCAAATATTTAACAACTTAAAAATAGCTTTTGAAACCCGCATTGAGGCTGAGTTGACAATGAGGTTTTACCACTGCAGACAGAGGCCGCAGGATAGCATACAGGACTATTCCTTGAGCCTCCAGGAGGCGCTGCGAGCCTTAAAGTAGGTAGACCATACCAGTGTGCAGGAGGTGGATAAAATGCTGACTGAACAGTTTATTCAGGGGTTACATTCACCCACCTGTGGACCCTAGAACATCCAGATGCAAACTTTGTAGTCCTGAACGACCGGGCCATTAAAGCGCTGCAAATTCCTGTAACCCCAGACCCCGTACCTCAGCCGCAACAATCTAACACCTCTTCCCAAGGGGTGGTGCCCTCTTCCTTAACCACAGCAGGGGCTAATTAACAGACTGTAACACCTGGTGCTCCTGATAGCTTGCACTTCCAGGTGCAGCAGCAGCTAAGCAAGGATGTGGCCATGATGTTGGCCATGCAGCTCAGACAGGAGCCCAAGTCATCAGGAAGGATCCAGCTGGCTGACAGCCCCGAGGACGTCCCGTGGATGCGAGGAAGGAGGACCCCATCATCCAGAGGAAGAACGAGCGACCACTACAACTCATCAGGACATCCCATCTGCCGCCGTTGCAAAGAGGCGGGGCACCTTGCGAGGTCATGTACTTTAAACCAGAAACCCCTGGGGCCGAGGGCCAACCCCCAGGAATAAAACAACCAGGCCCATCTGATTGGTGTGATAGATATGTGGGAGGACGGCCAATCCTATCTATCACGCTGGATGGTATTCCCACACCTGCACTATAGAACTCCGGCTCGCAGGTGACCACAAAACCACATATCCTTTACAAAAGATTTTGGGCCGATTCTGAGCTCACCTGCCCAGACCCGGACCTTACTATATATGCTGGTAATGGACTACCAGTAAATCAAGTAGGGTTCATGGACGTAACAATAAAAGTGGTGAGTGTGGAGTTAAAGAGGACCTGTCACCAAACCAGGCATGGTGATCTAATTACAGTACTGGATGCAGCATGTCTGCATCATGCAGGCAAGGGGTCACCCAGCACTTGAGCAGCCCTGTACCCCGAGATAATACACTTAGAAAACTAGCCACCTCCTTAATGGCTGTAGCATCCAGTGCTGTAATTAGATCACCATGCCTGGTTTGGTGACAGGTCCTCTTTAAAAGGTCAAGGACTTATTGTGGTTGAAACTAATTGTGAGGAGAAAAATCCACAAATGACACTAGGCACTAATGTGATTGAAAATTGTCTAGGTGAAGTGCTGTTTTTGCTCCAACAGATTGCCGAAACTGCCATTATCGGTCAGCAGAGGGTCCTACAGAAGAAGATCAGAGCCCTCCTGCAGAGACAACAGGTAAAATTATCCAGTGGGGAAATTGGCAGTGTATGGGCAACTGACCGGATCCCCATTGTGTTACCCCCAAGAAGTAAAATGAAGATATTGTGTCAGGCAGCGATAGGCCTCAGAGGGCAGGATTACGAGGCAATGGTCGAACCCATGTACTCAGAGAATAGGCCTATGATCCTGACAGCCAGGGCTGTAGTTGATGTATGCAAGGGAAGGGTACCTGTACGAGTGTTAAACTGTGGAGAGTAAGAAGTCAAACTGCCCAGATATGCTACCGTTTCCAAGATGTTCACTGTCAGCAATGACTCAATACAGGCATTGGAAACCTTGTCCCCGTCCAAGCAGACAGAGGACAACATCTCCAAGGGACAGCTGAAGGACTGGTGTCAGAAGCTGCATGTAGACACTGACTCCACCCCTTCTCACCAAAAGCATAGTTTATCGAATAGTACATGAATATGAACGGGTCTTTAGTAAGCATCCACTAGATTTTGGGTGGATAAAAGGGGTACACCATCACATATCCATAGGGAACCATCCACCCATAAAGGAGAGATACAGGCCTGTACCACCAGCTCAGTATCAGCGTGCCAAAGACATGTTACAGGAAATGAAGGAGGCTGGGGTTATTAGAGACAGTTATGGCCCCTGGCCAGCTCCACTTGTCCTAGTCAGAAACAAAGATAGCACCATGAAGATGTGTGTAGATTATAGGCAAGTAAACTGCATAACACCCAAGGATGCTTACCTGTTACCCCGCATAGAGGAATCACTGGATGCACTGAAAGCTGCTAATTACTTTTGTACTTTAGATCTTACCAGTGGGTATTGGCAGTTTTCCATCACAGAAGAAGATCGGGAGAAGACCACATTCACAACGCTGATGGGTCTGTGTGAGTTCAACAGCATGCCATTTGGACTCTGCAATGCACCAGGAACATTAAAAAGGCTGATGGAGTGTTGACTGGGGCACTGAAACTTTGAGACCGTGCTACTATACCTGGATGATGTCATCGTGTACTCCAAAACATATAAAGAACATTTGGAGCACCTGGCTGAAGTATTTGAAGCATTGCGAAAGTTTGGCATGAAGCTGAAGCCATCAAAGTGCCATTTGCTGAAGCTGAAAGTTCAGTATCTCAGACAAGAGGTTAGCACAGAAGGTGTGGCACCAGACCCAGAAAAGATCACCGTCATTAAGGACTGGCCAAGATCGACAACCGTCAGAGAGGTATGTCAGTTCTTGGGGCTGGTAGGATACTACAGGAGGTTCGTAAAGGGCTATATGAAGATGGCAACGCCTTTGCAAGATCTCCTGGTAGGCCAGACCAAGAAGAGCAAGGCCTCAGGCCCTCCGTTTGAATGGGGTGTGAAAGAGGAAGACTCCTTCTGGCAAATGAAGTGGGCCCTGACTGGTGAAGAAATCCTGGCCTATCCTGACTACTATCTACCATTCGTGCTGTACACAGATGCCAGCAACATGGGATTGGGAGTTGTATTGTCGCAAGTGCAGAAGGGCAAAGAACATGTGATTGCCTATGCAAGCAGGAAGCTCCATCCTACGAGAGGAACCCAGAGAACTACAGCTCATTCAAACTGAAATTCTTTGCCTTAGTCTGGGCTATCACCGAATGGTTCAAGCACTACCTGGCGGCTGCAAAGTTCACAGTCTTCACGAATAACAATCCTCTCACTCACTTGGACTCTGCGAAGTTGGGTGCACTAGAGCAGCGTTGGATGGCCCGGTTGTCAAACTATGACTTCACCATCAAATACCTGGCAGGCCACAAGAAAGCCAATGCAGATGCACTGTCAAGGATACCTCACCTACCAGATGTGGGAGAAAATGTGGATGAGCTAGAAGAGATTAAGCTGCCAGCCTTTCAGCACCACAGTGCAAGTGCATCCCAGTGTCACCAAAGTTGTAGGGACAAGCATCAAGAAGCCACGCTGAACCCATTACCTCACCATGGGTGGAAGGAAACGCAAGACACTGATCCAGTTTTTAGCCTAGCTAAACAGTTGATAACTCAGCTGGGTTCCCGCCTTAGCCCAGATGCTCCACCAGAGGCACCTGTGGAAGGAAAAGAGCCAGTTGTTCATCTACCAGAGTAAGCTGTGCAGCGTTTCATCAATTCACCGAAGAAGGATGTCCAGATGGTGCTAGAAGCGTACCACAATGGAGCAGGACACTTCGGGTGGAAGAAGCTTGAGGTACTGTTACACTAGAGATTCTATTGGGTTGGCATGAGAACCACCATTGAGAACTGGTGCAGAAACTGTGGCCCATGCAGCTTAAGAAGAAAGGATCATGACAGTCAAAGTGCTCCACTATAGACAATCATCACCAAACAGCCCCTGGAGCTGGTAGCCCTTCACCACGTGAAGTTAACACCCAGCAGGTCAGGCTATACATATGCCCTCACAATGCTGGATCACTATTCCCAATTCCTGGTAGTAGTACCTGTAAAGGACTTAACAGCAAGAACTGCAGAAACATGTGGCCGGAAAAGTTACCTGACTTAGTGGACATGTACAACAACATCCCTGCAAGTTTCACCAATTGCACGCCAGTGTACTTGATGAGAGCAAGGCCTGGGAAGTTACCAATTGATCTCGAAATGGCAATTGTCATTCCTTAAACCAGCTCGCCTGATGCTGATTGGAATACCAAATGTCAAGAAAAGTACAAGAAAGTACAAGAGAGCATAGAGAAGAGCTTAAATCAAATTAAAGATAAGCAAGAGGAAGACTGCACAAAAATGCACAAGCAGTTCCCTTAATACCTGGAGCAACAGAGGAAAAGAAAGAGAAGGTGATACATACTTGTACAGGAGTATCTGCAGCTGAATATCGATGCCATGACTGTGGAACTGGACCCTTGGGCATTTTGGGCTTCAAAACTGGAAAAATAGATTGAGCTTGTCACTCATGCCTTGGAGATTTTGTCACCTCCCGCAGCCAGAGTTGTCTCTGAACGTGTCTTCAGTGCTACTGGTACTGTGCTGATGGATAAGCGCATGCGGCTGTCCAGTGACAGTGAAGACAGTAAAACGTTTATCAAGATGAACAAGTCATGGATCCGCAAAGACTTTTCCGCCCCTGTGTCAGCCTGGGGAGACTATACATTTTAGCACTTTTCAATGTGCAGCATTAAACTCCCCATTTCAATATTTCAACTCTGGGGCAATTGATGCCACTTAAGTGGTGGCTGTGCCTATTTTTTTTTCTTTAATAGAGACTGTTTTTGGGGTCTCCTTGCTGTTTGTTGCTTGACTTGAGTAGGGCTCTCTGAGCTCAATAGCTATCCCTGACACTCCTGCTCCTGTTTCATAATATTCAGCCTTTTTGTCCATTGAACCAGTGATTAACAAATTTGCTGTTTTCACATCCACTATTTTTGAGTGCTTAAAAGCAGTGATTACTACATCTCCCTTAATGTTTGCGTAAACTGGTTTTGGGCATCAAACCTGGTTTTGGCAAATGTGCTGTATACACATGAACAGTTTTTGGGCCCTTAAAAGCATTGTTTGGTCAATCTCCCCTGTCCACTAGGCCTATACAGGTCACTGACCTACCTGACTAGTTTTTCCTGTAATACTCCACAAAATCTATAGTTGTCCCACCTGTGTGTAGCGGGGCACAACATTGATGGGAGCGCTTGCATGAGCTTTGAGTTTATTCATCCCAGTAGGACTAAACAGGTCACTGAAATCTAGAATAGGGGTGAGAATTCGCAAATAGGGTCTTATCCTTAGGAGACAGGTTCAATATGATGAAATCAAGAAACTGCTCACCTGATAGGGTTATGTAGCACACAAACCAGGGTGATCGCTCAGAACAGTACAGCTGCTGCCGGGACTGTACCTCCACAGGAGGAAGGAGTTTGGGACTCCGAAATGCATTGGAAATAAACTAGCTACCACCATACCCAGACATACCGCTGTATCTGTTTTATCTATCATACGAACACAGCAGCTCGGACCATGAGGTACTTTGTCCTGCAGACGCCTAAACAGGTCACTGACCTACCTGATTTTTCAGCAGATGTTTCTGTTACTTTAGTACCTATGATAAACAGCAGGTTAATAAGCCAGTGACCTACTAGGTAATGATACCTAAAACTTAACTTTTAATCTTAAAATCATAAAACCTGGTTCGTTTGAACCTTAGAAAATTAAAATAAGTGCACAAGCGTTGAGTACATGTGGATACTAAAACCATATGATCACACAGCAGGATCACTCAATTAAGTTATGTCCAGAAGCTCACAACATTGAGTTACCACTTAGCTTCAAATATAGTGGGTTGTCAACCTTATTAATGTGATTACAGCTTAGACTAACAGTTATCAACTATGTCACATTTCTAGCCAGACTGGAACAATCTCACCGTTTGCAGTCACTCTTAGACTGATACATCAGCACTGGAGTGTTTCTGAGCAGCAATGTGTCCTATTCCACTTGACAGCATACCCAATTACTCCAGGTAGCATTTAGTATTCAATATTAGAGATGAGCCACCACCCTAGTGTTCAGATTTGATTTGGTTCGCCGAATTGGGCGTTTGCTCGTTGAATGTTCGTCGAACACCATCGAATCCCAATGAAAACAATGGCAGGCCAACACAAACACATACAATCACATAGAAAACACATAGAAAACACTTTCTAAAGTGTCTAAAAGGTGACAAACTACTCAGAAGATACAGCAAACATATGGAAAAGTGAAAAGTACATATAAAAATGTGAAACAAAAAGAGATAGACGAGTAAAAGGGGGAAGAGACACAGATATAGGCATGTCATGCCCTTCCAAAATCAGGTTTTACTCCAGTAGTTGTAAGGCATCATTCACACGATGAGTATTTGGTGAGTTTAACTTCAGTATCTGTAAGGCCATGTTCAGATGATGATTATTTGGTGCATTTTACTTCAGTATCTGTAAGGTCACGTTCAGATGATGATTATTTGGTGTGTTTCACTTCAGTATCTGTAAGGCCATGTTCAGATGATGATTATTTGGTGCGTTTCACTTCAGTATCTGTAAGGCCATGTTCAGATGATGATTATTTGGTGCGTTTCACTTCAGTATCTGTAAGGTCACGTTCAGATGATGATTATTTGGTGAGTTTTACCTCAGTATCTGTAAGGCCTTGTGCAGGCGATGAGTATATTGTGCGGTTTTTACCGTAGTATCTGGAAGGCCTCAACACAGGCGATGAGTATTTGGTGTTTTTTACCTCAGCATCTGTAAGGCCTCGTGCACACGCTGAGCATTGTGTCACATTTAGGGGACTACAACAAGAGTCTCCATTTTTTCCAAAAATTTGGGTCCAGATACCACTTCAGTGGCATCAATTAACTCGCAGTTGCAAGCTTAAAATGGTTTGTGAGGTGACTCTCATGCAGCACATTCCAAAATCCTCAAGCCTTTAGTCTCTCCATGTTAACTGTAAGATTTGTCACCAAAATCTAAGTGGAGGCCGAAAAATCATTAGTTTGAGTAGTTCATGCATGAACCGTCACATGGATATGAAGCATAAGTCGCAGTGGGAAGCTCACTGTGCTACAATGCGGCATAGCGGGCCGAGCCAACCAATGTCTGGCTCATCGAGTGTATCCGCAGCCTCTTCATCCTCTGTGACTGTAGGAACAGCTGTCATTCATGCTTTTGGACGCAGACCTTCCACCTCTTTACCTGCAACAGCCAGTGTGATTGGAAAGTCGTCAGTTCTTTTGGAAGTGGAAACACGTGCTGGTGTTGAGCGCTGTCAGACATCAAGAGCACCACCTTTAGCGTGCGCACACAGCTGCAGTGGTGCCGTCTAACACCCTGCAGCAGCTATCAGCAAAATGGTGACGATCGTTAAAATGGCCGAATCTTATAGGGCTAGGGCATGTGACAGACACAGCCAATGATGACCTTGGTTGTGTGAAAAAATGCACTTTGCAGTGTGGGACTGTGATTGGCTAGCAGCCTGAACCGCCCCACTGTACATGCTTTAAGAGAAAAAGAAAAAAAAAGAGTGACCTTATTGCTGCAGCTCTGATACAACCCCCCCTGCACAGTATATACACACAACTGGATATTAACATTCATTTGCACTATTAGGGCTAAGTTTAGGGGTAGGAAGATTAAGCTTTTGTTGATCTAAGCGTTATCGAACATATACTAGAACTGCCGAATTTCAAGCAAATTGTTCTAATTCGGTGAATGACTCGAATACCGCCAAAAACAGCTCGAATTTGAGATTGGCGAACAATTTGAAGTGAACACCGCTCTTCTCTATTCAATATGTGCGTTCTCGCAACACGTTTATATACATAAGTATGTCATCAGGGGAGTTGTGCTCTAAGGGCAAGCTACCACATTCTCACTGGCAGAACAAACAATGTCCAACAGGAGAAAGAAAGAAAGAAGAAGAAAGAAAGAAAGAAAGAAAGAAAGAAAGAAAGAAAGAAAGAAAGAAAGAAAGAAAGAAAGAAAGAAAGAAAGAAAGAAAGAAAGAAAGAAAGAAAGAAGGAGACAAAACAGGCTCACTCAGCTCAAATAGATATTAAGGGAAAGATCACCCAAGATTCAGGCACTTACCACGTGTCCATAGCTACTTTGTTTGTCATGTGATGTGACACTTGCTGCAAAGTGACAGGTTTATATGTCCTCTGCCTGCTTCAGCGTTCACAGTCACATCCGCTCCACTTCCTGGTTCGTGTGGAGCGCAGATGGACCGCAAATGTCACTTCCAGTCCCCGCGTCGTTTCCACCTGCCCTCTCGAACCTATTGGGAGTGGTGCTGGTTTGATTGGGGTGCTTAGTCTCGCCCATAGCTATGATGTTGTGGCGCCCCGCAACGAGTGCGTCACAGGAGGGTATTGCAGCCACAAATGCAGCCGCAATATCCTCTGACTCAGCAATGACCTGGTTAACTTAGAAATCCAACCCAACATGCAAACACCTAGAATAGAGGGCCAATCCTAGGTCCTGGTGGGCGGAGTGTTAGGGTAGTGCAGGAGAACACACAATGGTCTAGATAGTTGGAGTTGAAGTCTAGAACCTGACGAGAGCAGACTAGAGCTTGGAGAGGAGCGGGGGCTCCGCACCCCGTGCGGGCCCCTGGGCCGTCACCGGTCGGGTGTCAGCACCTGAGGCCTTAACCACCGGGATTGGGCATATCTACACGGGTTCCCAAAAGACTCCCGTGCCCACAACTCACAGCCGGTTCACTGGTACCGAAGCTGGCAGCAGTTCACCTCTGCCACGCGAACCAGAAGAGTGGAGGATCAGCTTTACAGGAGCACCCCACCAACAGCCAGTTTCCAGTCGTCTAACCAGCGGTGTACCCACTGAGGGATCCAAGGCTCCCCAAAACATCCAGAACGTACATCATGGATAGGGCATTGAAGCAGCCTCCCGTACCCGACCTGGTATTCCTGGGCGACGCTGGCAAGAAGGAACTAAGTAGGTAGAATGGAGGAGCACTACGGATTTCTAAGGGACACCATCACTGCTGAGTCCACCCGGTCTACTACTCAACCACTGTATACCATGTATTGCTTGCTGGTTACAGTAAAGACCGTTATAGAGACTGTCTGTGTCCGTGATTCCTTATGAACTGTCCGTCATTAACTAAAAGGTAACCGCAGCTGCCGCACAACATCTTGAGCAGCTCCAGCCCCGGGGATCACCGCTCAGCCTGTGGGGAGCGTAACATCTTGCTGCTGTCCATCCCCGGGGGTCCCGCAGCGTCGGTAGCCCTTACCGAACTACTCATAGGTGGCGTCACGAAGAAAACAAATTAAAACCCCTTAATCTGTTCCCGTAAGACGTCTTCACTTTTGATCTGCACTACACCGGGCCCCACTACCGGCAGGCGCGGTCCACCCGTGACAAGGAAGGAGAAGAATCGCCTGTCTAAACCGGAGTCAGCCGGCCGCGGTGAGTCAATGTCATGCCATGTCTCTGGCAATGGGAGGAACCCTCTGAAATGTATACGAATGCCCCAGACCCTCAAATCCTAATATGGGGGCAATTATACGTACTTACAATAGAAGATTGGCCCATCTGCTTATCATTCCAAATTACATCGGGGCAAAGTTTAATAAAATGGAGTGTATTTCACACTATCTATTGTTTGAATATGGCTCAAATTCACATTACTGGTATTAGGCATAGAAAACCTGGTTCATAACAGAGGTAGTAGAACGAAAGAGACACTAACAATCACTAAATAAAGGTACATAGTGGACAATTGTTTTTTTAAAGGGTTCAGGGAATTATTTATATATAAAGGTAGAATTTTTTTTCGCCCCTCGGATCTATTAGGAGTATATTTTTAAAAGCAATGGGGATCAAAAAATGGGGTTCAGTTAGTGCACATAAGGTTAATGGAAAGATAGAGTAGAGTTAAAGCTTAAAAGGCTGTTCAGTCCCTATCTAGACTTACACCTGCCTGTCTGTGGAGATTGGCACCCTAGTTAAATGCTTGAATGGCGCCCCTGCTCATCATACACTTTAGCTACTATCTCACCCTGTTCTTTTCTAAACAAAGGGTGCAAAGGATAGAATCTCATTTAAGCCCCGTGGTGCAGTTGTTTTTAATCTTTAAATCCACCTGACCTCCTGCTGCAGAATTCTTCTATCCCAATCCCCACCTCTGGCTGATGGAATATCCAGATCAATACCCATAAATTTAATGACATTTAAATTGCCTCCATTGGAGATGTTCACATGTCTTGCCAAGGGGGTGTCACAGTTTTTTCGTATATCACTTAAATGCTCTCCTACCCTTCTCCTAAACTCCCTTTTCGTCTTCCCGATATACTCAAGGCCACAGTCGCTTTGTAAAGATTTTTACCCTTTCCAACAAGCCTATTCCAATTTCCACCATCAGCAGACCTTTTACCACTCATATTTAAGGGTAACAAATTGACAACTCTGTTGTTGTTGTTGGCACAAAAAACTATGGATGTAAAACTCTTAGAGCTGAGTGGCTAAAGAGTGGTACTACTCTAAATAGATCTTCGTAAGTAGGTTTGGGCAGATGCAATACAAAAGAGTTTTCTGCACTGTGTGGCCGTAGATTTCAACATAACACTGGACCACAGCTACCTATCCAAACACTGTTACTAGAAAAAAAGGATTTGCTTGGCTAGATGCAGTAAAAAAAAGGATACTAAACACAGGAGATGTAGCTTTCTTCACAACAGTGCTACACCAGTGCCTGACACACACTGCTACTGTGGCGCCCTGCTCATGCAGGAAGCCACAGCTTTCCCTAATGCTTTCCACATAAGGTACCTACTACATGCAACACCTTCCACCCCAGCACAGTAGGGGGAGCTAGACTCACTGACTTTAGGTGAGATCCCCTATAAATATTGCTGCTGGGGGAGGAATTAGTTAGAGTGTGCAGATGCAAGGAGAGCTGCGAAGACATCCTGGTGATCGGTGCCACGGTTAGGCCCGAACCAGTGACCCTGAGTGGCCCTTCTGCCATTGAGCCAAGCCTAGGAGTGGGGACAGAAGGGATGGAGCTTAGCCAAGGGAGTAGAGGAACTAGTGGAAGTTTACCCAAGATGTACCGGACTTCGGGGATTTGCACCTGCAGGAACACTTTAGGACTGCAGAAAACCCTGGCACACCGTGGAGACTTCAGTTACCCGGTCCCCCTGCGTACCCAGCAAGAGGGAGCCAGACACCGTAGTGTCGAATCACACAGCAGTGATCAGAGAGGGTAACCCATGGACCACGAAGGAGGAAAGAGAGAGAGAGGAGCAGAGAAAGTTAGGAGGCCAGTCGTGTTGCATACAGACAGGGCTTCAGTGACAGCAGGGAACCTGAGGAGACCTTATACCCACTTGCTGTGGAGACTCACAGTGCACCTGGTCACCCGAAAGTGCTTTGGACATCTTTAACTGTGAATACCGCCAGTAAAAAGTAAAAGAGACTTTCTTCAGAGTGTGTGCGTTATTCCTCTCCATCCCCAGCCTCTCTATAGATTGCCTTACTGCTTCTTACCCTGTCTTCAAATGAAACTCCAAGCTGCCCCTTTGTTCTACACTGCCCCAGAGGTCCAGCTCCTCCTGTAGGCCTTCCCTGATGCAATACCATCGCCCTCCGGAGGACTGTGGTGGCACTGGTGACCCATCACCAGGTACTACAGGAGGCGTCACGTGACAATAACTCTTATCACTGTACATAACCCCTCTATTGAAGTGTCACCCATGCCACGGGCTCAGGCACCGCCAACCGTGAAATCCCCGTGAACCCCTCCGAGCCTGATAACCGAGTACCACACAGGCCTGGGGCTCAACACTACCAGCCAAAAAGGATTTGCTTGAATAGATGCAGTAAAGAAAGGCTATTAAACACAGGAGATATAGGTTTCTTCACAACAGTGCAACACCACTGTGTGGCACACACTGCTACTAGCCAAAAAGGATTTGCTTGGTTAGATGCAGTAAAAAAGGCTGGCAAGCACAGGAGTTGTAGTTTTCTTCACAACAGTGTTATACCAGTGCCTGGCCCACACTGCTACTATCCAAAAATGATTTGCGTGGCTAGATGCAGTTAAAAAATGGCTAGTAAACACAGGAGGTATAACTTTCTTCACAACAGTGCTACATCAGGGCCAAGAACATACTGCTACTAGCCGAAAAGGATACCCTTGGCTAGATGCAATAAAAAAAAGGCTAGTAAACACAAGAGGTATAACTTTCTTCACAACAGTGCTACACCAGTGCCTGGCACACACTGCTACTAGCCAAAAAGGATTTGCGTGGCTAGATGCAGTAAAAAAAAAAGACTGATAAATACAAAAGGTGTAGCTTTCTTCACAACAGTTTTACACCAGTGCCTGGCACACACTGCTACTAGCAAAAAAGGATTTGCGGGGCTAGATGCTGTAAAAAAAAAAAAGGCTAGTAAACACAGGAGGTGTAGCTTTCTTCACAACTGTGCTACATCAGTGCCTGGTACACACTGCTACTAGCCAAAAAGGATTTGTTTGGCTAGATGCAGTAAAAAAGGCTGGCAAGCAAAGAAGTTGTAGTTTTCTTCACAACAGTGTTACACCAGTGCCTGGCCCACACTGCTACTAGCCAAAAATGATTTGTGTGGCTAGATGCAGTTAAAAAATGGCTAGTAAACACAGGAGGTATAACTTACTTCACAACAGTGCTACATCAGTGCCTGGCACACACTGCTGCTAGCCAAAAATGATTTGCATGGCTAGATGCAGTAAAAAAAAAAAGACTGATAAATATAAAAGGTGTAACTTTCTTCACAACAGTTTTACATCAGTGCCTGGCACACACTGTTACTAGCCAAAAAGGATTTGCGTGGCTAGATGCTGTAAAAAAAAAGGCTAGTAAACACAGGAGGTGTAGCTTTCTTCACAACAGTGTTACACCAGTGCCTGGCACACACTGCTACTAGCCAATATAGATACCCTTGGCTTGATGCAATAAAAAAGGCTAGTAAACACAGGAGGTATAACTTTCTTCACAACAGTGCTACATCAGTGCCTAGTACACACTGCTACTAGCCAAAAGGATACCCTTGGCTAGATGCAGTAAAAAAAGGCTAGTAAACACAGGAGGTATAACTTACTTCACTACAGTACTACACCAGTGCCTGGCACACACTGCTACTAGCCAAAAAGGATTTGCGGGGCTAGATGCTGTAAAATAAATAAAAGGCTAGTAAACACAGGAGGTGTAGCTTTCTTCACAACAGTGCTATATCAGTGCCTGGTACACAATGTTACTAGACAAAAAGGATTTGCTTGGCTAGATGCAGGTATAACTTTCTTCACAACAGTGCTACATCAGTTCCTGGCACACACTGCTACTTGCCAAAAAGGATTTGCTTGGCTAGATGCTGTAAAAAAGAAGGCTGGTAAACACAGGAGGTGTAGCTTTCTTCACAGCAGTGCCTGGCACACACTGCTAATAGCCAAAAAGGATTTGCGTGGCTAGATGCAGTTAAAAAACGGCTAGTAAACACAGGAGGTATAGCTTTCTTCACAACAGTGCTACATCAGTGCCTGGCACACACTGTTACTGGCCAAAAAGGCTACCCCTGGCTAGATGCAGTAAAAAAAGGCTAGTAAACACAGGAGGTGTAGCTTTTTTCACAACAGTGCTACACCAGAGCCTGGCACATACTGCTGTTAGACAAAAAGGATTTGTGTGGCTAGCTGCAGTTAAAAAATGCCTAGTAAATAGGGATGAGTGAGTATGCTTGTGATTACTTGGTACTCGCACGAATATCTCGATACTCAGGGTACTCGGCGAGTACCGAGTAATCTCACGATACTCTTGCTATACTCGGGGTCCACCTCCCTGCATGTTGGCGCTCTTTACAGAGCCAGTCCACATGGAGGGATTGGCTGACAGACACTGTAATGCCATGTTGGTTGTGGCATTACAGTGCTTGGCTGGCCGCACAGCGTGATCAAGTCTTTATAAGACCTGACCAAGCTGTGCTCGTCAGTGTGCTCCACAGACAGGCAGTGTAGGGAGAGGTGCTGCTGATTGAGGGACAGATTTGTGGCCTTTCAGATAGTGTAGGTGCAGGGCTGCTAATCTAATACCACAACAGTCCTTCTGAGGACTAATACAGCTGTATACAAGCAGGCAGGGAGGCAGGGTAAATAGCAAACTTCTTGTGCTAGTATACCAGCATGCATCACATCTGGGGCTGGTGTACAGGCTGGAAATCTCCAAAACAGTCTTTTTAAGGATTAATTTAGCTCTCTATAGGCAGTAAGGGGTTAGTTTCAATTAGTATATGCCAAAACACAGTATCTTCATCAGCGTTTGTGTCTGACCGTTCCAGCTGCCGGGATTAAACCGCTCTAATCTGTAATCTCAGTGTGCAGCTAAAAACCAACTCTTGTCTGCATTCATTTACCATCTTAGTGTGGCAGGAGTGGCTTGTAGCTCCAAGCAGTATACGCCAAAACACTGCATACGTGTCAGCGTTTGTGTCTGAACGTTCCAGATGCTGGGATTAAACCGCTCTAATCTGTAATCTCAGTGTGCAGCTAAAAACCAACTCTTGTTTGCATTCATTTACCATCTTAGTGCGGCAGGAGTGGCTTGTAGCTCCAAGTAGTATACGCCAAAACACTGTATACGTGTCAGCGTTTGTGTCTGACCGTTCCAGCTGCCGTGATTAAACCGCTGTAATCTGTAATCTCAGTGTGCAGCTAAAAAACATCTTTTGGACGCCTTCATTTAGCTGTATACAGGCAGCAACAACATTGAAAATGTGCAAGGCCGGTGGCAAGAATTGCGCCACGAGAAACGCCCACATCATCTCGCTCGACCTTCCTGTCCCAATTTCTTGGGGACCGCAGCAGTACACCACTATTAATCCAAGACCAGTGTCAACAGGTTGTTAGTTGGATAGCGGATAATGCTTCCAGTCAGTTTGGCTCCACCACAAATACCCTGTCTTCCACACGGTCAAGTGTCAGTAGCTGTGAGACTGGACCTCACATTCCACACCCTGATCCTCCTTCCTCCCACCATGCCGAGTGCCCGGCCCCAGACATAACTGATCCCACACTTGGACACTCTGAAGAGATGTTCACTTATCCATTCTTAGATTCTGGCCTCTCGCCAGCTCCAGTTGAAGTGGGTCATGAGGAGATCGTATGTACCAATGCACAAATATTTGAGCAGCCATGGTCTCACGAAGGCAACGGTGGGAACGTGTCTCAACAAGAGGTGGACGATGATGAGACACAATTGCCAGTAAGTCAGGAGGAGGACCAGGGTGCGGAAGTGGAAGACGACGTGGTGGAAGATCCAAGAACTGACCCAACCTGGCAGGAGGACATGCAGAGCGAGGACAGCAGTGCACAGGGGGAGTTACAACAGGCCGGAAGAAGCAGGGTGGTGGCCGCAGGCAGAAGGCAGGCAACCGTTCCCCGGAACAACAACACGACAGAATTTGCCAGTACAACTGTTACGTGTTCCCGAGTCTGGCTGTTTTTTAAGGTGTCTGCAGATAATTCCAAAAAGGCCATTTGAAACAACTGCCATGCAAGCATCAGCAGGGGTAGCAAAACTAGCAGCCTGACCACCACCAGCATGATCAGGCACATGTCAGCAAAGCACCCAACTTTGTGGGATGTATACCAGAGTCCAGGAGCAGTGTCTGCAGGAGACACCGCTGCGTCTTCCACTGTTGTGCGTGCAAGACAATCCCCTGTCCATACTGCATGCGAAGATGCCTCCTGTCCTTCAGAAATAGCACCATCATCAACCACGTCCTTGTCCCAGTGCAGCGTTCAGTTATCCATACACCAATCTTTGGAACGCAGGTGCAAATACGCTGGCAATGCCCCACATGCCACCATTCTAAATGCACACATTTCACAACTGCTAGCGCTGGAAATGTTGCCTTTTAGGCTAGTGGAGACAGAAGCATTCTGCGACCTGATGGCACGGCTGTCCCACGTTATCGGTCCCCAGCCGCCACTATTTCTCCCGGTGAGCCGTCCCCACATTACATAAGCACGTGTCACAAAATATCAGACGTGCCCTTAACAACGCAGTTTCAGGCAAACTCCACCTAACCACGGACACGTGGGCAAGTGCTTGTGGGCAGGGCCGGTACATCTCACTGACGGCACACTGGGTTAATATTCTGGAAGCTGGGACCCAGTCTGAGCTTGGGACGGAACACGTCCTTCTGACACCAAGGATTGCAGGCCCTAACTCAGTCAGGTTTTCACCCACAGTGTACAACTCCGGAACATCATGCTCCTCAGCCTCCTCCTCCACTTCACCCTCCACACCAGTCTCAAGCTGGAAGCACTGCAGCAATGCCTCGGCTAAGTGGAAACAGGCTGTGCTGAAGCAAATCCCACAATGCTGAAGAGTTATGGACAGCTCTGAAACAGCAGGCAGATCACTTGCTCACACCGCTGAACCTACAGCCAGGCATGGTCGTGTGTGACAATGGCCGGAACCTGGTGGCGGCTCTGAGGCGAAGCGAGCTGACACATCTTCCATGCGTGGCCCATGTGCTCAACATCGTGATTTAGCGGTTTTTTAATCCCCTACCCGGAGCTGTTGGATTTGCTCGTCAAAGTACGCCGCCTGTGTGCCCGTTTTAGAAAGTCACCTACTGCTTCTGCCATCTTTGCCGGCTTTCAGCGGGGTTTGCAGCTTCCGGCTCACAGACTGGTGTGTGATGTCCCCACGTGTTGAAATTGCACACAGCACATGTTGGTCAGGATTTGTGAGCAGAAGAGGGCAGTTGTTGAGTACCAGCATCAACTAGGCTGTCAGTATACGGTTCAAACTCCACACATAAGACCTCAGGAGTGGACATGGATGTCCAACATATGTACCATCCTCCAAAACTTTGAGGACTCCACCAAGATGGTGAGCGGCGATGACGCCATCATTAGCATCACCATCCCGATTCTCTGTCTTCTAAAACACTCTCTGCTCAAAATGAAAGACGATGCATGGCAGGCGGAGCATGATGAGTTGGAGCAAGAAACCGTACTGGGTGATTACACACAGCCCAGCCTCATCTCATCCCAACGTGCATTGGAGGACTATGACAAGGAGGAGGAGGATGAAGAAATAGAGCTACTTTCATGCGGAATTGACGGTAATACATGCACAACCGTCATACCGTTGGTTCAGCGTGGATGTCCAGAGGACAGGGGAGAGGAGGAGGAGGAGGAGGATGATGAGGCCAGCATGACCAGTCATGCTGTTGGTGACGACCCTGAAGTCTTGCATGTTAACAGTCCGGCGCACATGGCTGGCTTTATGTTACGCTGCCTGTCTCGTGACCCTCGCGTTATCATCTTGGCGGATACTCAGTACTGGTTGGTGACACTTTTAGACCCACGCTACAAGGAGAACTTTATTTCTCTTATTCCCAAGACGGAGAGGTCAACAAAAATGCTGCAGTACCAGAAGGCCATAGTCGCGGAATTAGTAAAAAAATTCCCTTCTGAAACAGTAGCGGCAGAGTTCACGATTCAGTGGACATCCAAGGCGTCCGGCCGAGAGAGGCACAAGTCCAATCCTGCAGAGTTAGGAGAACACTCTCAAAGATCTGGGACAGTTTTCTCAGCACCTCCTGTAGCACAGGCCCTGAGGTGCGGGGTTGTGTCACAAGGACTGCAAAGTTTGCCAAGATGCTGAAGGAGTACCTTGCCGATCGTACAAAAGTGCTCCTAGATTCCTCTGTGCCTTATAATTATTGGGTATCCAAGCTGGACACATGGCAGGAATTGGATCTCTACGCCTTGTAAGTCCTGGCCTGCCCTGCCGCTAGCGTTTTGTCAGAGCGTGTTTTTAGTGCCGCAGGTGGAATCATTACTGATAAACGCATCCGCCTCTCAACTGAAAATGCTGACAGGCTGACTCTGATCAAGATGAACAAGTGTTGTATTGGGCCTGACTTCACCACACCACCACCAAATGATAGCGTAATTTAAATTTTGTGTCGGCAAATTGCCATGCACCTCCGCACACCCACACATGACTTTGGGTACACACTTCATGACTTTGGCTACTTTGAGACCCGCTCTTTTGTAATGGGAACAATATTTAGAGGTTCTCCTCCATGTTTCTTTCCAGGGGCATTGGGGTGCCTCCCAATTTTTGGCTGCCCTGCCAAAGGGCACTACTTCAAAAGACCCACTTCCTTAAAATGGGCACATAATTTAAAGAGGGCCTCAGGCACGTCTCTTTCCAGGGGCATTGGGGTGCCTCCCAATTTTTGGCTGACCTGCCAAAGGGTCATACTACAAAAGACCCACTTCCTTAAAATGGGCTCATTATTTAAAGAGGCCCTCATGCACGTCTCTTTCCAGGGGCATTGGGGTGCCTCCCAATTTTTGGCTGACCTGCCAAAGGGTCATACTACAAAAGACCCACTTCCTTAAAATGGGCTCATTATTTAAAGAGGCCCTCATGCACGTCTCTTTCCAGGGGCATTGGGGTGACTCCCAATTTTTGGCTTCCTTGCCAAAGGGCAATACTACAAAAGACCCACTTCCTTGAACAGTGCTACATCAGTGCCTGGCACACACTACTACTAGCCAAAAAGTATTTGCGTGGCTAGATGCAGTAAAAAAAAGGCTGGTAAGTACAGGAGGTGTAGCTTTCTTCACAACAGTGCTACACCAGTGCCTGGCACACACTGCTACTAGCCCAAAAGGATTTGCTTGGCTAGATGCTGTAAAAAAGGCTAGTAAACACAGGAGGTGTAACTTTCTGCACAAGTGTGCTACGCCAGTGCCTGAAACACACTGCTACTAGCCAAAAAGGATTTTCTTGGTTAGATGCAGTTAAAAATTGCTAGTAAAGACAGGAGGTATAGCTTTCTTCACAACAGTGCTACACCAGTGCCTGGTACACACTGCTACTAGCCAAAAAGGATTTACTTGGATAGATTTGGCCAGATGCTATAAAAAGCGCTTGCACCGCACCGGAACAGGCCTGCCTGGCACACAGTGCTTTTAAGCCCTATAAAAGGCTATTCTTGGAAGTAGGCACTAAACCTACTATCTCTTTATCCAACTTGGAATGGAATCGCTATCTAACTATCTTTGCAGCGCACACAGCAGCAGCGGCAGCGGCTGACACTGAGCTCCAAAACTGATAAAATGGCGTGGAGGAAAATGGCCGATTCTCATATGGCAAGGAGATGTGACATTTCCAGCCAATGACACGAGTCATTGTGCGCAAAAAGTGCACTTTGCTCTATGCATGCTGATAGGCTGACAGACCAGACCACCTACAGTAAGTATGGGAAGGAAAAAAAAATGGAGATCTGCATTATTTGACCACAGACGTCTCCCCTCCCGCCCACTATTCATAGACTCATAACAACATTGAACAAAAGTGTTACTGTGAGAAGTCAGTAACGCTTTTGGTCAACGAACCGTTATCGAACATAACCTCGAATTACGGAATTTTTAGGAAATCGTTCGCATTCGTGGAATGACTCGAACATAAACCAAAAGGTGGAATTTTAAATTGGCGAACAATTCTAATCGAATATCGCTCATCTCTAATTACAAGAATCCTGTAAAAACTGTATACCCTCTAATAACAAAATGCCAAGGAATAAAAATAAACTATTATGAGTCAAAAAAGACAGAACTTAGTTTTAGAAGACCAAAAACAAAAGCTATTTAAAACATTAAGATCAGACTAATTTTTTACAATTTTGACCAGTGACACTTTGTGAGGTTATAACTCTGGAATGCTTCAATGGATCCCAGTGATTCTGAGATTGTGTTTTCATGACATATTGTAATTCATGTTTGTGGAAAATTTAGGATGATATTTTTTTATCTTTAATTAGGGAAAATATTGGAAATTTGGTGAAAAATTTGAAAATGTTATAATTGAAACTTTGAGTTTTGATGTCCCTAAACCAATGTGTTATGTCACACAAAATAGTTAATAAATAAAATTTACTATATGCCTCCGTTACATGTTTTATGTTACCATTAAAAGGTATCATAACTACAAGCTTATTATTTTGTTTCTCCCACGGAGAGCAATCAATACTTCTATGTTACATCAGCACCATTTTTTAAACTTCTTTTTTTTGGGTTAGAACTAGAGATGAGCGAGTACTAAAATGCTAGGGTGCTCGATGCTCTGGCCGAGCATCCCAAGATACTCGTGTACCCGGCCAGAGCACTGAGCCCAATGTAAATCAATTAGTGACAGGCTCCGCCCTCAGACTTCCGGTTATAAATCGAGTGTTTCTGGGAAAGGGCGGGAGGGGGGGCTTTTTCAAATCGCCTCAGCATACAACACCTTGCTGTGCCCCCCAGAGGGTTCCTAACAATCAATCTGCTCTCTGTGAGGTGCCAGCTCACTGTGTGCACTAAAGGGAGCTGTGTATTTGCATCAGATCGATAATTATTAGCGAGGAGTCCGAGCATCTCGGCAGTACTCGGTGCTTGCCGAGCATCCCGAGTAACGGGATACTCGTGTGAGTAACAACTAGTGCCGAGCATACTCGCTCATCCCTAGTTAGAACGTTAAAATGGTTAAATGTTTATCAGCAATTTTTCATTTTCCCCAAAAAATTTACAAAGCCACTTTTTTTTTAGGGAGCACATCACATCTGAAGTGACTTTGAAGGGCCTATATAACAGAAAACACCCAAAAGTGACACCATTCTAAAATCTACACCCCTCAGGCTGCTCAAAACCACATTCAAAAAGTTTAATAATATTAACACTTCAGTTGCTTCAAAGGAACTAATGCAATGTGGAAGTAAAAATTGAAAATGTCACTTTTCCCCCACAAAAACGTTATTTTAGCCCCACATTTTGCATTTTCAGAAGAGTAACAGGAGAAAAAGCTCAGCACAATTTGCTGTGTAATTCCTCCCCATATGTGGTGGAAAACTACTGTTTGGGACTATGGCAGAGCTTGGAATGCAAGGAGCGCCATTTTGATTTATGGAATGCCAAATTGGCTGAAATCAACAGCAGATGCCATTTCATATTTGGAGAGCCCCTCCACAATTGACCCCATTTTGAAGACTAGACCCCTGAAGAAATATATCTAGCTCATTTGTAAACACCTTGACCACCCAGGTGTTTTACAGAATTTTATAACATTGGGCTTAGAAAATAAAAAATCATTTTTCCACCAAATATTGTTTTAGCCCCAAATTTTGCATATTCACAAGGATATCATGAGAAAATTCATAATACAGATTGTTTTGCAATTTCTCCTGAGTACGCTGATATGCCAAACCCCTAAAAAGACACATAAAAAGATGGATATTGCCAGACCACAACCCAGACAGGAATACAAAGTGACTCCCTCTGCCTCACTATAGTGAATTTTCAATTGAAAATTTTGTCTGAATCACATTTTTCAGAGATTGAGGCTATGGATTTTTGGTGCAAGTTTTTTGAGGCTCTGCTTTTCATCAGCAAAACAGATAAATTTTTACAAAAAATGCATCACCCATTCTCATAGTGCGTTTTTACTGCGCTTTTTATGGAATTGTTTTTTTTAGCACATTCAACAATAGGAGCAATGGAGAAAGTGAACAAGGAAAAAAGCCAAAGAATTTACATGGTCATTCTTTTTGAGGATTAGTTTTGCAGCCAAAAACAGATCCTCAAAGAATGTTGTGTCTGAATGCTAAATTTGGAAATGCGTTGACTTTGCTGGGATGTTCAGCGTCCCTACATATCAGTGCAAAAACAGAACCCCAAAAATACACAGTGTGATTGTAACCTAACGTGTAATCATTGCTCATTGTAGAGCACAGGATAAATGTGAGCAAGCCTTACTGTGATCTTTGGAAAACAGAATAAACAAATCAACAGCAGTGCAAAAATTGGCTTTATTACAATTTTACGGTGTACACTTTGTGGTATAAGTGATTAGGCAGATCAGCATAATTACAGCAAAACTAGATTCATAAAGTTTTTTTTAGGTTTGCCTACTATCAGACTAAAAACGCATTTTTAAAAATTAAGGAATTTTTTGAATCATGAATTTTGAACATTGTAGTTCTTAAATTTTTCTGATGACTGAGTTATGTGAGGGTTTGTTTATTGTGGGATGAGTTGGAGTATTTATTAGTATCATTTTAGGATCACTTTACTAGTACCATTTTTTGGGATCATTTACTGTTCCTCTTTTTGTGGGGCAGAATCAAGAAGAAACAGTGGTTCAGGAATAGTTGTTTTTTTGTTTGTTTTACATCATTTAACATGTCGTAAAAGTCATAAGACAGATTTATTCTTCAGTGCAGTGCGATTACAGCAATATCACATTTATATTGCTTTTTTTATGTTTTGCCACTTTTACACCATAAAAACATTATTTGTGTTTTATTCCACCTACTTTTTGCCGTTTGATAAAACAGCATTGTTTTTTTTCTTTGCCAATTTATTTTTTTTTTTTTTACGGTATTCACTGAAGGGATTACATAGTGTGTAAATTTCATAGACTTATAAATTGAGTCATTCCAGATGCAGCGACACCAAATGTTTGTCCTATTTTGTTTATTTATTTACATAAATATAAGTATTTATTGGTATTTTATATATAGTTTTTATTAAATTATTTTGGTAGCTGTTTTTACTTTTTTATTTTTACTTTTTTAATTAATCCCTCTTTTTAAGCTTAACTCCTGGTGGAGATTCTGTGCCCAAATTATCTCCAGGACTTAAGTCCATACGTCGGGATTTATTTGCAAACCAATATGTATGGATACCTCCAAGGTCATGAAGTGGTTAAATGCTGAAGGATAAAAACTTAATTCAAAAGCATTTAAAAATGTCTATACACTGAGTGCAGAATTATTAGGCAAATGAGTATTTTGATCACATGATACAAGCTGTATATGCTTGAGAGCCAATTATCAATTAAGTAAATCAGGTGATGTGCATCTCTGTAATGAGAAGGTATGTGGTGTAATGACATCAAAACCCTAGAGGGATGCAGCAGTCTTGAAATTGCTAAACGTTTGAAGCATGATCATCGAACAATCAAGCGTTTCATGGCAAATAGCCAATAGGGTCGCAAGAAGCGTGTTGGGCAAAAAAGGCGCAAAATAACTGCCCATGAATTGAGGAAAATCAAGCGTGAAGCTACCAAGATGCCATTTGCCACCAGTTTTGCCATATTTCAGAGCTGAAACATTACTGGAGTATCAAAAAACACAAAGTGTGCTATACTCAGGGTTATGGCCAAGGTAAGGAAGGCTGAAAAACGACCACCTTTGAGCAAGAAACATAAGATAAAACGCCAAGACTGGGCCAAAAAATATCTTAAGACTGATGCGCCAGATGGATGGGCCAGAGGCTAGATCAGTAAAGGGCAGAGAGCTCCACTCCGACTCAGACGCCAGCAAGGTGGAGGTGGGGTACTGGTATGGGCTGTATCATCAAAGATGAACTTGTGGGACCTTTTCGGGTTGAGGATGGAGTGAAGCTCAACTCCCGGACCTACTGCCAGTTTCTGGAACACAACTTCTTCAAGTAGTGGTACAGGAAGAAGTCGGCATCGTTCAAGAAAAACATGATTTTCATGCAGGACAATGCTCCATCACATGCATCCAACTACTCCACAGCGTGGCTGGCCAGTAAAGGTCTAAAAGAAGAAAAAATAATGACATGGCCGCCTTGTTCACCTGATCTGAACCCCATAGAGAACCTGTGGTCCCTCCTAAAATGTGAGATCTACAGGGAGGGAAAACAGTACACCTCCCGGAACAGTGTCTGGGAGGCTGAGGTAGCTGCTGCACGCAATGTTGATCATAAACAGATCAAGCAACTGACAGAATCTATGGATAGAAGGCTGTTGAATGTCATCATAAAGAAAGGTGGCTATATTGGTCACTAAATTTTTTTGTGTTTTGTTTTTGCATGTCAGAAATGTTTTTTCCTAATTTTTGTGCAGGTATATTAGTTTACCTGGTGAAAATAAACAAGTGAGATGGGAATATATTTGGTTTTTGTTACGTTGCCTAATAATTCTGCACAGTAATAATTACCTGTACAAACAGATATCCTCCTAAGGGCCCTTTCACATCTGCGTTTATTTGAAATCGCGGCAGATGCGGTGAAAAAACCGCATCTGCCGCGATTGCCGCATAACCGCTGCACTTGCGGCGCGGTTGCGGTAATCCCCATAGAAAGTATAGGGGGACTTGCGGCAGGTGCGGCGAGTGCGGTTTTGCACTTGCGGCAGGTGCGGCCACGAAAAAAAATGCGGCTGACCGCGGTTTTTTTCGCGGCCGCACCTGCCGCAAGTGCAAAACCGCACTTGCCACACCTGCCGCAAGTCCCCCTATACTTTCTATGGGGATTACCGCAACCGCGCCGCAAGTGCAGCGGTTATGCGGCAATCGCGGCAGATGCGTTTTTTTTCACCGCATCTGCCGCAAATTTCAAATAAACGCAGATGTGAAAGGGCCCTTAGATAGCCAAATCTAAAAAAAATCCCTCTCCAACTTTCAAAAATATTAAGTTTTGATATTTATGAGTCTTTTGGGTTGATTGAGAACATTGTTGTTGATCAATAATAAAAATAATCCTCTAAAATACAACTTGCCTAATAATTCTGCACACAGGGTAGAACATGTAGAAAAGAAATAAATCTAACAAAGTTAGTCACAGCAATTGCCACAGACATTAAAATAAACTCAAATAAATTTTTATATACATATATTAACGACAAAAAGAAATATCTGGTGGCTTCGACTTCATAGGAAGATTACTGTAGTAATATAATTGTAGATAACAAAGAGAAGGCAGAGATATTAAATATGTATCTTTCATCCATATTCACAAATGAACTGACTGAACCAGATATTCAGTAAGGCAGTAAAGGTTAGCCACTGAAAATCAATTACTTAAATCACACCTGCTCTTCATAGAGATGGGGCAAACAATGCAATACACATGCCTTCAAATAGTGTCTGGTTTGGCAAGGCTCATTAAAGGGTTGATATTGACTTTTAGAATTTCTACATCCAAGAGGTGACACTAGAGCTCAAGTCATCTTCCTCTTTGAAGAGTCAATTTGCATAACAATTCAAGAAGTATATCTGGTACTGAGGAAATTAATTATTGATAAAGCCCCCTTGTCGGTTGGTTTTCACATATGGGATTGGAGGGAGTTGAGCTCAGTGATTGACAGACCTATGTAACCTCATCTTTTTAGACACTCTAATAATAAAGATAGTGCAACAAGATTGGTGGATGGCCAACAAGGTAGCAATTTTCAAGATGAGTAAAAAGGTGGTCTGGGCAACTAATAATAATAATATTTATTTATTTATATTGCACTATTAATTCCATAGCATTTTACATACATCAGTAATGCTGTTCCCATTGAGGCTCAAAATCTAAACATCCTATTAGTATGTTTTTGCAATGTGGGAAGAAACCGGAGTGCCCGGAGGAAACCCACGCAAAAATGGGGAGAACATACAAACTCCTTGCAGATGTTGTCCTTGGTGGGAATTGAACCCACAACACCAGGAGCTCAGTGCTGCAAAGGCTGCACTTGAGCCACCGTACTGCCCTCTTAGCTTTTAAGATATATATCCTGTGTATATATTATTCTCTTATAGGTATTGGTAAATATACTTAAATATAATGTATGTCTCCTTTGTTTTCCTGGATATATGAGTGTGCTATTTTTAACCATTTTAACCAATAAAAAAATGAATGCTTGCATCTTTTTGATGTATGATTGCTTTATTTTTCTTTCTTTTTCCATAGTACAACTTTGAAATGAGAGCTATTCTATAAAATATCAGATACCACTCATCCGAGTTATACACTGGCTATACACCAATGTGCGCATACCGTTAATCTAGGTTAGAATAAGCTGTTCCTTCAGACACCAAGTCACAGCATTTACATGTTATTTTTCTGGTACAATCTATTATATCTTACATCATCCAGCAGCTTTCTTCTACTTATACGTGTAGGGACAAGCTTTATTTGTATTAGCTATTTTGATTTTTCATATTCAGAGTTGATATCTTGGTGACTTTTTCACCAATAACCCATTTTCTTTAGAGTATAAGAAGCCGTTTCACCCCATTTTTATTATTGAATATGACATAGAATCTTATAGTGGCTGCAGAGTAGATTAAGGAATACATTTGTTTACTCTGCTTCATAGTTAAAGAGATATTGCTCAGATCTTAGCAATCAACATGTTTACGACTTACTAAGGCTGGCTTTACACCACGGCTCAGTCCGGTCCGGGGCTGTCAGGCATGAACCTGACAGCCCCGGACCGGATCAGCACACAAAACCGGAGGGCCAAATGTGCCCTCCGGTTCTGTGTGCAGCCGGATGGCTGTAATTGCAGCCGCAGCTGCTAATTTTTCAAGATCTGTCCTGAAACAACAGCGGCATGCAGCCGCCGGTATCCGGTTCCCGGATCCTCCCGGACTGGGACAATCCGGCCCCATAGGCTCCCATGTTAGGGAGTGCTGGATTGCCCCAGATCCGGGAGGATCCAGGAGAATCCGGGCAAATCTGGGATCCGGCAAATTTTGGAGATTTTTCTCTTCGGACATAAAAACGTTGCAAGCAACATTTTTGTGGCCGAAGAGAATAAACCGAATTCTCCCAGATTCCACCGCAGAGATGAAACCGGATGGCAGAGAACTGCCATCCGACTCTATCTGGCCCCATAGGCTACTATGGGCCCATAAACCGGTCCAGGGCTGTCTGGTTTACACCAGACAGCACCGGACCTGATCACTCGCCTAAGTTGACCAAGTTGGCGTTATCAGATAGTTTTAACTAGGATGTTGTGCTTCTTGTTACATGCCACCCAATCATAAACACAATGGACAAAGCACATGCCCATACAGTAGTTTACAGTAGGTTTTTCAGTGTGAAAGATGTAATAATTCAGTCTTGGTCGTCAAGTTGAATTTCATGCATGATTAGGAAGTGCTGAGTTTGGAGCTCACATTATTATCACCTTTCAGATAAGATCCTAGAAGGGAAGAGGGCCAGCACAGCTGAGTTTAGATGTGTCACTTTGCAAACTCTTTGGTCACATATGCTGTTCTGCCTCTTCTATCACAATTAATAATATGATAACTGGGACACCTGCATGTCTAGGTGCTAGCTACAAAAGAACAATATATAATAATAATGATCCGCTGCACACTAAACAAAATATATGACAAATGACTAAAGGATATATGTCTGGTATATAGGAAACTAATGCAAGTTTTTGAAGAGGAAAATGAACACTACAGTAACTGCTCACAGCACTTTATAACTTTACATGATATGTGATATATCTCATACAGAGGTGGATTATAATGAGGGCAAACTGGGTTACGAAAGATAATTGCCCCCATTGGATGCCACAGGCACAGATGGATGCCAGAGGCACAGATTGTTTAATTGATGCTGTGTCCACCCTGTCGCATGGCGTCTGGCAGGACATACCCAGCATACAGAGTGCAGGCAGCATGTCTGTGAAGTCACATTTACCTTCAGCCAAAGAGGAGCCTGCAATAGCTTCGCTGCCGGACAGAATGCCTGAAGTGTGAGGGAGTAAGTGAGCCTGCCTGGCTCAGTTCACTCTACAGTATAGCACATCACTAGCTTGCTGCCTACACTTGGTCTGCCACTACTTGTGTATAGTATGTAAGTGGCAGTCCTTTAGTGCTTCAGATATTCAGTGTCATGCAGCAGCACTCTGTATCTAAAGGCAGGGGGACATTATTGTAATTTTTAAAACTTGTGAATAAAATGTGGGGGATAGAAGTGCATTAGAACTACATGGGAAAAATGCCCCTGAATACGGTGTGCACCTCCACCTTAAACATTTTGCTTGTATCATGTATTTATATACACAATGTGCAAGGGTATTTTCCATGTAGTTTTAATGCACTCCCATCCCACACATTTTATTCACAAGTTTTAAATATTACTACAATGTTCCCCTGCCCCATGATACAGAGCACTGCTGCAAGTTCTACTTGTGTTTATTTACACCACTGGCATAATGTCATGGTCTTTAGGTAACCAGACACCCTTTAACCTATTCTTGAACAAGGACTTCCCTATACATCTTTGTTCATGTTCCTGACTTTAATGTGGTCTCATGCGCTAAGCCCACATCTTTCCCCACACATGCCAGCTGATCTGATCAGCCAACATGTGCAGTTAACAGTCACAGGTAGATTGGAAATCCGCTTCTGTCTGTTAACTAGTTAGATGGCGTTGTCAAACTCTAAAAGCATGACCTAACATGTGCTGGTAGAGATCGATCCATTCCCCACCATTATCGGCGACCCTGTGACACTATCAAGGGGCACCTATAGGTTGTCATGACAGTGAGGGATCAGATGACGTCACTGCCATAATGAAGTTCCTGTTAATGTTGCCTTAGTGGCGGTATTCACAGAAGTTGATCATTTTTGCAGCAGAGCGTGATGCTGAAGCATCACTCTAAAGAGCAGAACCAATTGGACAGTGCACGCTTCCAGCTCCTTATCAGACTAATAAAATCAATAAAAAGTGTAAAAAATAAAAATAAATAAAAAATCTGGAAAAGGAACAAGTTCAACTCCCCTATTATCTTATTTAAAATAAAATGGGCGAGGGTTCCTGTTGCATGCATGGACTCCTTCAGCAACTCTTAATCCGTCCCTGATCTCACACACTGGGAAACCTGCTCTAAGCTCTTATATGATAACTCCAACATGGATCTAAAGGGAACCTGTCAATACTTTTACCTTGTTAAGCAATCTACATGGACATGTAGGCCATAAAAAGTTGAAGAAATTTAAACCTTGACATTTGCAATCTGATGTCTCATTCCAAATGAATCCATGTTTTCCTTAATAAGTTAATGAACCATTAAGATCTATCAACTGGACCCATATCTCCCTGAGAACCTGCCTCTAGAACATATTTTAAATTAAAAGACTTGTTGCCAGTGTAAGACATGTAATGACTGACTTTTTGCTCTCATAATCACACACAGATCAGAGCTAACACAAAGCAGCAGATGTGAACTTTATCTCATTACAAGCAACAGTTTTGCAGCTGCAGCTTCTATCTCAAATGCAGCCACTATGAAGTGACAGTACTGCAGAACTGACGGCACTATGGGAGAACCAAGATGCTGCATTCAAGACCAACTACCATAAGGTGTAATGCTGCCAGGCACCACATGATGGGGATTACTTGGGGACCCAGGAGTGGGACCCCCTGTGATCAGAAATTTACCGCTAATATTCCAATAATATATGTATTGGCAAAACTCTTTAATCTTGAATCCTCAGATTTTTATCTCTACAGTTGTTGGACTCATTGATAACATTATATGATGCATTACTATACGTTGGCTCAGTGGTTAGTATTGTTGTTTTTGCAGCGCTGAGGTCCTGGGTTCAAATCCCACCAAGGACAACACCTGCCAGGAGTTTGTACGATCTCCCCTTATTTTTGTGGGTTTCCTCTAACAATCCAAAGAATTATTAGGGAAATTTAGATTGTGAGCCCCATTTGTACAAGTGATGATTTTGTCTGTAAATGGTCGTGGAATTAATTTCATTATATAAGCAAGAAAAAAAATAAGTACGCTGTATATTTAAATGTACTGGTATATAAAAATACACCCAAAATGTTCCTTAATTATTTACAAATTGTCATTTCAGTTAAGAAGTGAATGAACTCTAGCGCCACCTTTTGGTAGCTGTCCTCAAAGTCATAATCAACTCTTTAACAAGCCTTTTAATATGACCAAGGATTTGTGCCAGATCAATCGTCACTGAAGTGACTATTTGCATATTTCCCAGAGGAGCATTGCGGCTATAAGCTTCCTTATCAGTTTATCTGCCTTCTTAAAGCTGGCAGACAAATTCCTCTCCATGAGGTAAAAAGCTAGTTCTCCAGACCTTAATTATTTAAGTATTCTAATCAAAAGTGATTTTTATACATTCCACCAATAATAAAAGTTAATACAAATAAAATTACAGCTTACAAGCATTTAAAAATGCAGCCAAAAATTAAGATTCTTTCCGCAATGTAAAAACAACAAGGTTATGTTTTTTTGGAGTCTAGAGAGAGGAGTAAAGAAGACAAAGATTTGAAGAAGGAAATACTTGAAACTCATTGGGACGCAGACAAGGCCAAACAACTCGTAATTCAGATGTTCAGAAGCTATGTAAGATATGTGACGGGTTTTGACAGCATGCTGGGGTCTTTTTCAACTGGTAGAACAAAACAATGCCATCATCATTCTGAGCACTTCACTCTTTTAGCCTTTTAGCTCTGAGGTGTGGATTATTGGCTATTAAATTGATGGTTCACCCATAAATATTAGATAGGAGAGCTCCTTGCTCAACATCAAAAAGGTGTCCAGAGGCAACATTGCTCACAGTTCTTTATTGTTACAAACTTCTAACAAAACTTTTTGATATTTTAACTCTAAGGGATATTTAAAAAAAAATAACATAAGAGTCTAAAATAGGAATGAGATAATTTGTTTTGAAATCATCCTAAAGAGTTTCATGTGCTATCCTTAATAAATTTAAAAGTTTTAAACTACTATCATTTAATATAACATAGTAATTATAAAATGGTCACTGGTACTGCAACAAACTGTGCATAAGTTAGTAATACAAATGAATATGCTACATTTTATCAGAGAAATATGTTTGTTTCTCCACTTATAAACCTGCTATTTTTTTACTCTGACACTTAAATTCAACAACATCTCTCTAAAAAAAGAAAATATCATATCTCAAATACCTCACAGCATAGCTGGCATCAGCACGCGTTGCACCGGGGCAAGTGCCAGGGCTCTAGTGTTGTCTTACATTCTCCCTGGTAATGCTGTATGCTTCACCCAAAGCTATATGCCCCCCTGCCTAGTAATGTCTATGCCCCTGACCCAGTGGCGTAACTAGTGTCTGATGTGCCCCGGTGCGAAATTTAGACCAGGGCCCCCCTCACGCGAACATGGTGGTTAGATGTATGAGCCCCGTGTAACGATCTAAATCCCATAAAGACTTACAAATCGACCCCTGTCCCTTTAATTTAGTGTTAATGTCCCTCATCCTGCTATACGTATATGGTCCTCCTCCTGGAATATGGCCCTTATCCTGGTATATATGGTATATATGGTTTTCCTCCTCCCCCCACCACATTCCTCCAAATATTATGCATCCCTATAACCCTCCATATATTACAATGCACCCCCCATAGTCCTCAATATAGTGGCTCACTGTGCCTGGGTTGTCAGATCACTTTATGCAGCTCAATCCCCATGCAGGGGGATCAGGTTGCAGAGAAGTAATCTGACAGCCCGGGCACAGTGAACCACATAGTGGAACACTGTGCCCGGGCTGTCAGATAGCTTTCTGCAGCTCGATTCCCTTGCAGGGGCATCAGGTTGCAGAATAGTGATCTGACATTGCAATGTCAGGTCACCTGACCCAAGCCTCAGAGATCATGTGATCACTGACACTTGGGTTTGTACACTGATGCTGCACTGTATGACAATGATCTGCCATACAGTGCAATATCACTATGACACCAGAAACTGCAACAAGAGGACACTTGATCCCTTGCTGCAGTCTCTGGATGTAGCAGAGGCGATCGAGTGCTGTGGGATTTTGTGTTGTGGACTATGTCGGAGGCGATCGAGCGTCATGGGACCATCGTGTTGGTCTACGTCAGAATCTTTATAATACAGAATTTTGTTCATGTTTTTTTCAAATAAAAAGATTTTTTTCTGTGTGGTGTATTTTTTTTAACTATTTACTAGAGATTCTTAATGGCCGGGTCTAACATTGGCCAGACATTATGAATCTCGGGATTAGTGCAAGCTGCCAATAAACAAGCTGGCATTAACCACTTTATTACCCAGCTTGCCACCGGCACCAGGGCAACTGGAAGAGTCTCAGTACAGCACCAGAAAATGGCGCTTCAATTAATGCACCATTTTCTGGGGCGGCTGCGGGCTGCAATTCGCAGCATGGGGGGCCCAGAACACTTGGGCCTCTCCATGCTGAGGATTCCAGCCCCCAGCTACCTTGTTGTACCTGGCAGCACCAAAAATATGGCGGAGCCCTACGTAATTTTTTTTCTAAAATTATTACCGTATATACTCGTGTATAAGCCGACCCGTGTATAAGCCGACCGCCCTACTTTTGCCCCCAAAATCTGGGAAAACCTATTGACTCGTGTATAAGCCGAGGGTGGACCCCAGCACAGGTATACAGCCCCCAGCAGTGTGGTATACAGGCCCCCCCAGTGGTATACAGGCCTGCGCAGTGGTAGTATACAGCCCCCAGCAGTGTGGAATACAGCAGCCTCCCCAGTGGTATATACAGGTCCCAGCAGTGTTACAGCAGCCTCCCCAGTGGTATATACAGCAGCAGCCCCAGTGGTAGTATACAGCAGCCCCAGAGGTATATGCAGCAGCCCCAGAGGTATATACAGCAGCCCCAGTGGAAGTATACAGCAGCCCCAGAGGTATATACAGCAGCAGCCCCAGTGGTAGTATACAGCAGCCCCAGTGGTGGTATACAGCAGCCCCAGAGGTATATACAGCAGCCCCAAAGGTATATACAGCAGCCCCAGTGGTATATACAGCAGCCCCAGTGGTAGTATACAGCAGCCCCAGAGGTATATACAGCAGCTCCAGTGGTAGTATACAGCAGCCCCAGAGGTATATATAGCAGCAGCCCCAGAGGTATATACAGCAGCAGCCCCAGAGGTATATATAGCAGTAGCCCCAGAGGTATATATAGCAGCAGCCCGCCCGCCACCCCCATCAGTATACAGGCACCCCCCCATCAGTATCCAGGGTTTCCCCCCTTGCTCCGCAAACCTGTAAAGTAAGATCATTATACTTATCACTGTCCTGTCGCCGCCGCCGCTGTTCTGCATCGCGGTCCTCCGGCTTCATCCGGCTTCTTCCGGCTTCCTCCTCTGGTGCACAGACAATGACGTCAATGCCTGCGCCCACCAGAGGAGGTAGCCGGAAGAAGCCGGATGAAGCCGGAGGAGCGTGATGCAGAGCAGCGGCGACAGGACAGTGATATGTATAATGATCTTACTTTACAGGTTTGCGGAGCAAGGGAGGGGGGCCCTGGATACTGATGGGGGGGCGCCTGTATACTGATGGGGGTGGCGGGCGGGCGGCCTGCCATATGACTCGCGTATAAGTCGAGGGGGGGACTTTTCAGGCCAATTTTTGGGCTGAAAAACTCAGCTTATACGCGAGTATATACGGTAACTATTTAAAAGTAGAAAAAATGGGCTTCGCTCTATTTTTGGTTGCCAGGCAGGTACAACGAGGCAGTTGGGGGTTGGTGGCAGTCCATTGCTGCCAAGTTGTACCTGGCTGGACCAAAAATAAGGCGAAGCCCCACGTCATTTTAAAAAAATATATATTTCTACATATAAAACATAATGGAGCTTTGCTGTATTTTTGGTTGCCAGCCTGGTACAACTTGGCAGCTGAGGGGCTGTAATCTTCAGTGTGGAGAGACCCAAATGCTGTGGGCCCCCACGCTGCGAATTGCAACCCACAGCCACCCAGAAAATAGCACATTCATTAGAGGCACCATTTGCTGGTGCTGTATCCCAACTCTTCCAGTTACCCTTGTGCTGGTGGCAATGCTGGTGGCACACAGGGGCTCTCCATACGCGACATGGTGTCCACTAACAAGTTGAATGGAAAATTAGCTCCAATTGTTAGCGGACATTATGTCGCGTACGGGGAGCCCCTGTGTGCCTAAATATTGGATCTCCCCCACAAGGGACCCCATTTTGGAAACTAGGTCCTCCAAGGAACTTATCTAAATGCATAGTGAGCACTTTGAACCCCCAGCTGCTTCACAAATTGATCCGTTAAAATGAAAAAGTACTTATTTTTAAAAATCTTTACAGATCAATGTGTGAAGCACCTGGGGGTTCAAAGTGCTCAACACCCACATAGATAAGTTCCTTGGGGGGGTCTAGTTTCCAAAATGGGGTCACTTGTGGGGGAGCTCCAATGTTTAGGCACACTGGGGCTCTCCATACGCGACATGGCGTCCGCAAACAATTTCAATTATCTATGTCTGTATGTGACTGTAATTGTGTGTGTCTTTGTATCTATCTGTACGTGTGCTTAAGCCTAGAATGTACAAGCCCAGATAGGTATATTTTAGTGAGGACATCATGGTATATGGGCTATTGGATTATTGTATTACTGTAGTTATTAGAATTTACGGGCTTCTGGGGGTATATATTATTTAGAACATCAAAATGTATGGGCGCTTATTACATATACAGTACAGACCAAAAGTTTGGACACACCTTCTCATTCAAAGAGTTTTCTTTATTTTCATGACTATGGAAATTGTAGATTCACACTGAAGGCATCAAAACTATGAATTAACACATGTGGAATTATATACATAACAAAAAAGTGTGAAACAACTGAAAATATCTCTTATATTCTAGGTTCTTCAAAGAAGCCTAGAATATAAGACATATTTTCAGTTGAGTCACACTTTTTTGTTAAGTATATTATTCCACATGTGTTAATTCATAGTTTTGATGCCTTCAGTGTGAATCTACAATTTCCATAGTCATGAAAATAAAGAAAACTCTTTGAATGAGAAGGTGTGTCCAAACTTTTGGTCTGTACTGTATATTAGTGAGGACATCAGAATGTATGGACCTCTGGTAAGTGTATATTAGAAAAGACATCAGGAGGTGGAGAGGCTGTCACATTTCCCCCTGAAGACACCAATCATATTGATGAATTATAATTTGCAGTGTGTAATATTTGAATGGGTTTACTAGGCCTAGGTTAAGGGCCTTTTCACATCAGCATTTCCCAGCGTTTGGCTGCAATGCGTTTTTCATCTGTGTTAACACTAGGAAACACTTGCGTTGACACAGCTGACGCATCCCGTAGACTTGTAAGGGAAACGCATTAAAAACGCCTTGCAAACGCAATGCCAATCACAGTCACTTTTCCTGCAACGTTTCCTATGCACTTGGTGAAGATGCATGTGCTTCCACCACAACTGCATTTGGCATTGCGTTTGAAATGCGTTTCCCATTTAAGTCTATGGTATGCTTTCAGCATGAATTACAGTAAACCATAAATTGCAACAATACAGTAGAATCATGAAATTGTAAAACACATGAATTTCTTCAAGAAGAATGTTGGTTCTTCTCACTCTTATTATATAATGGCCAAAATGTTTATACCGTGTTAGCCAGTAGACAGAAAAATATTAGAATCTGCGAGTCCTCAGTGGTTGATACCTTTAATGGCTAACTGAAAAGATGGTAAAGCAAGCTTTAGAGACTCTGATGAAGAGGCCATAGTGTCCCGAAAGCTTGCTTTGCTTACCATCTTTTCAGTTAGCCATTAAAAGGTATCAACCACTGAGGCTTCTCAGATTCTAATATTTTTCGCTGTAATAGCCAATAATTTTATTACTCCTTAAGTATTTAACCTAAGGGATAAGGTTTCTCCTTGAAGAGTTGACATGCCAGGTCTTGCATATAAGTATGAGGAGGCTTAAACATCTTGCATGCTCCACTGGGAAATTAAATATGCAAACTGTCTCTTCAGAGAGAAAGAGGACTTGAACTCTAGTGCCACCTATTGAAAGCAGCAATCCTCAAAGTCAATATTGATCCCTATTGAAACTTGTCATATGACATAGGATATAAGCTAAGCCAGAATCTCAGTTTGCAGGCACAGTCTTTTGGGTATTGCCCCTCATGAGTGCACAAAATGAGATTTGATTTGGCTAGATGAGAGGCTAAGACTGAGATCTTAGGGGTAAGGTTTCTACTTGTGGAGAGTGATATACCAGGTCTGGCATGCCAGGATAAGGAGACTTAAACGACTTGCGTGCTGCTTTGTGAAATTAAATGTACAAATTGTCTCTTCAGGGAAGAAGAGGACTTGCACTCTATTTCCACCTATTGGAAGTGGCAATTCTAAGGGTACCTTTACACGCCGGAACAGCGACGAGGAATCTGTCCGGCGATATGTCGCCCTGGCACCATCGCTGTCAAATTGCCTGCCAGTTGCGGCGTGTAATTTGGGAATTTGGCAGCGATAAAAAACCTGATTACAGAGCACTGCTCTGAAATCAGCCTCAATCACTAAGGCGATATTTCCATGTTATGGCGTGTGAACAGGCGATAGTGATGGAATCTGCGTCGCCTATTGATTTCCCGTAGGCGTGCCACAGTGTGCTGGAGTCCGCGCCCCGTCAGCGATGATTGGTGGTGGCTACTGTGTTCCCATTGGCTGTCACTTGACACCACACCATATTTGAACAGCTGTCCATTCACATTACACAATGGTAATGGCGTCATGTATTAGCCAGCCTTCCAGTGCAGGCTACCCAATCATAACGCTATTGCTTTGTCTAATCAGCGTGTTTGGGGCGCGGTGTACACCAGTCTGCAACGCCTATGTTCTCGCCGCGCTGAACATGTACACCCACATTCCTTTGGGGATTGCAGCGTGTTAAGCGGCGAGGGAACTCCACCGGATTAGTTCCACTGTTGGTGTGACGATTTCCGGGGCAACACATTGCCTTGGGTTGAGGGCGAAACTGCGGCGTGTAAAAGCGCCATCAGCGATCTGAGGCGACCATGAAAAACGTGCTCGCGCACGTTAGATCGCCACATGCCGCCACTAAAAATTGCGGCGTGTAAAGGTACCCTTAAAGTTAACATCAACCAATTTAACAAGCCTTGCCATATGACTTAGGATATAAGCCAAGCCAGAAACTCAATTTGAAGACATAGTGTTTTGCGGTATTGACCCTTGTGAGTCAAAAGTATGAGATCTGATTTAGCTAGGTGAGAGGATAAGACTGAGATCTAAAGGGTAAGATTTCTCCTTGACTTGTGGAGAGTGACGAATCAGGTTTGGCATGCTAGTATGGATTTACTTATATCCTAAGTCAGAGGTCCCCAACTTCAGGCCTCAAGGGCCGCCAACAGTGCAGATTTTCAGGATTTCCTTAGTATTGCACAGGTGCTAATGTGATCATCTGGACAGGTAATGATTCCATGCCCTGTGCAATACTAAGGAAATCCTGAAAACATGCACTGTTGGCGGCCCTTGAGGCCTGGAATTGGGGACCTCTGTCCTAAGTCATATGGCAAAGCTCGTTAAAGGGTTGTGTGAGGTAGGCGGCGGCACGGCGGAGACAAGGGATCCGGGCACCACGGGGCACTGCACACGGGTTTATGCAGCCAACAGAAGAGAGGGAAAAAAAAGCAATAGTCCAAAAGAACATTCCAGTACCCTTCCTTCAGGGGCCACTCCTCGCTACTTTCCCAGTAGTATACCCGCCACCAGGTCTGCGGCCTGGCTCAGAATTGCTTCACCAGCAGAAGCCCAGGGAGTTGTGCTCACTCCCAACTCAAGGAACCACACCCCGTGTTCCTGCTTCCTCTTAACCCCTTCTGCTCTGAGAAGAGGAATCCCGTCTAATATCTGGTATGGAGTGTGGAGACCCGGGGGTCAGGGGGCGCTCTCGTCCGCAGGCCCAGCCGCCTTTACAAAGACAGCGTGGACCAGGGCTCATCCCCAACTGAACGCCCGAGCTCCTTAACCGTGGGCGGAACACTACTCAGACAACGCAGGGTGAGGGAATCACAATATCAAGGCTTTATTGGATCCCCAAACAGTTAACAGCATATAACGCATAACCAAGCAAAACACAACATGTAACAGGCAACAGAGTCTCACCCTTCCGCTGGCTCACCAGGCTTTAGAATGTAGCACGGCAAAGTCTGTAGCCAGGTGACTGTATCGTCCCAACCTGGGTTGCTTCCTTATCCTTATGTATCTTGTGCAGTCTTTATCACAGTCGTATCCGCTAATCCGATGCTGAAGTCCTTGTGGTTCTTTTAGTCCGTGTTCTGGTCCCCTTGGTCGGCACCGAAATGCCTAGGCCTAGGGTTATGGCTAGCTAATCGGATCCAAAGACCCTCAATTAGCTGCCTGTATCCAATCCAGTGACCTCTAGCCGGGACCGAAAATCCCTAGACTGAGGCCACTAGACAGAACCTAACTCCAATCTCCAATCTCCAATCTTCTGGTCAAAGTGAACAGTCCTCCTTATATACCCTCAGCCCTCATTGTAGGATATTGGGGACGTCATGATTGGTGCAATAACACAGTCTTTTCATTGGCTGAACTCCAATCCTCATTTAACATATTTTAGTCCTATCTCAATCCAAATGCTAGCAGTGATACAATGGAATGTTAGTCTGAGACATTGAGTCTGCAATCAATGACACTTAAACAATCGTGGCTGGGGTGGACATGGAATCAACATTCACAGGGTAATAGACAATGGACGATTAGCATAATTAAGTTCTCTGGCCTGCTATGACAAACAAGTTAGATAATTACATTACCAAGCTAAATTTACACCAGTCTTCTATGAAAATACTGTAGGAAATTCTCCTTGGCCAATACAAGTTTACAAACCTATATACAATATGATATGTCTGGATGAATAAGAAATCCTCCTACATTATATATTAAAGGGTCCATTTCGTCACATTCCTCCCCCTTCTTATTTAGCCAGACAGGGCAGTCAAATATGATAAGTCTCTGGTCATCCTTCTCCTCTTGGCGGCATTGTCTTTTTTAATGGAGAAAACAGCAATCGAGGCTTCCATCTATACACCTCCCCCAGATTACCTCCCCCAGGATGGGCAGACATATTGTGGACAAGCAGTAAAATGGGATTCAGGAGTTGGGCTCCCATAAACTTCTGGTTATCAATTCCCCCCCAGTCAATGACCACAGTCTGGCTAGGTGTACTCACCGTTGATGGCTCAGAGAAGAATGATGGGGGCTGGGAACATGAATTATCCTCTGAAGGTGGGGTAGCAAGATCCACATCAGGGTGCTGCTTGGCTTCCTGGATGATGGTGATGGCTGTGACACACTGGCTGGATAGTCCTTGTCCTGGGTCAGCTTGCAAAACAACAGATGTGGGGGGGCCATCCATGAGCCCCACTTCAACCTCCTCCTGGTTAGCCCCTGTATCAACAGATGTGGGGAAGCTGCTCACAAATCCCACATCAAGCTCTTCCTGGTCAGTCTCCACAAAAGCAGGCATGGGGACACTGTCTGTAAGCTCCACATCGACCTCTTCCGGGTTAGTTTCCACAATAGCAGGTGTAGGGTCACTGTCTATAAGCTCCACATCGACATCTTCCTGGTCAGTCTCTACAATAGCAGGCATGGGGACACTGTCTGTAAGCTCCACATCGACGTCTTCCGGGTTAGTTTCCACAATAGCAGGTGTAGGGTCACCGTCTATAAGCTCCACATCGACCTCTTCCTGGTCAGTTCCCAAAGCAACAGGGATAAGGGCGTTGTCCATAAACTCCAACTTGTCCTCTCCCTGCTCAGGCTCCAAAATAACAGGGGTGGGGACGCTGTCTTTAAGATCCACATTGACTGCTTCCAGGTAAGTTTCCACAATAGCAGGTGTAGGGTCACAGTCTATAAGCTCCACATCGACCTCTTCCTGGTCAGTTCCCAAAGCAACAGGGATAGGGACGTTGTCCGTAAACTCCAACTTGTCCTCTCCCTGCTCAGGCTCCAAAATAACAGGTGTAGGGTCACTGTCTGTAAGCTCCAACTTGTCCTCTCCCTGGTCGTTCGCCTCGGCTAGCTGCACACCTTCCGAAGGGATGTCTGAGCACTGACCCTCAGCCAGGGAGATGGTTAATTGGGAACAGGGTACAGGGTCTGGAGAAACAAAAGCTGGGCTTACCAGGATGTGGACAGAATCAGTTTCTTGTTGTCCCGGGGCTTGGACGTCACTGACCTGGACTGGCTGTGCTGGCCGATGAGCTCCAGGCATGGGGCCCCGGTGTTGGCGACAATCTTTGTCCATATGTCCAAGACGTCCACACGTATAACAGCGCTGTGGATTGGGCAAGTCACGTATCCTGTCTGCATACCTTTGTCCTGATGGGGCTTCTAATGGGTAGCGGAATAATCCTACTCGAGCGGCTGGGGGTAGCAGTTGGTGAGCTGGAATTCCTAAAATATTTCCCAGAACCCAAGCCCTCTCTTCTCTTGAGGCTTTTGGCCCCAATGCGGCCAACCCCTCCTTGATTTGGACTGCTGTGGACCTGGTGACTTCACGATATTCACTGGATCCATGATGTGGTGCACAACTTACATCCTCTGGTACCACGTCGGCGGGGTCCTCATCATCCTCACCATCATTCTGGGTGTCCCAATGGACCAATTTCTGAATCAAAGCCGACCGAGTGTCAGCGTTCCTGTATTCAATATTTCTCCTCTGGCACATATCCTGTAGCATCCATTTACTGCTGCTGCCGTATCTCCTCTCCGGCCCTTGTCCCATGGCTGAGCTGGTGGGGTTGGACATGGCAACGTCCGAAACCTGAATGCCTCACCTATGGCCTGCTGGGTATGCTTATATGCCTCCCTGGTTGTTGAGCCCTTGGACGGTGTCCACGAACACCAGTCCCCTGCAGCTCCCCTGGATAAACCAGGCTGAGTAGTATCCCACCGCTGCCACCAATTGTGGAGACCCGGGGGTCAGTGGGCGCTCTCGTCCGCAGTCCCAGCCGCCTTTACAAAGACAGCGTGGACCAGGGCTCATCCCCAACTGAACGCCCGAGCTCCTTAACCGTGGGCGGAACACTACTCAGACAACACAGGGTGAGGGAATCACAATAACAAGGCTTTATTGGATCCCCAAACAGTTAACAGCATATAACGCATAACCAAGCAAAACACAACATGTAACAGGCAACAGAGTCTCACCCTTCCGCTGGCTCACCAGGCTTTAGAATGTAGCACGGCAAAGTCTGTAGCCAGGTGACTGTATCGTCCCAACCTGGGTTGCTTCCTTATCCTTATGTATCTTGTGCAGTCTTTATCACAGTCGTATCCGCTAATCCGATGCTGAAGTCCTTGTGGTTCTTTTAGTCCGTGTTCTGGTCCCCTTGGTCGGCACCGAAATGCCTAGGCCTAGGGTTATGGCTAGCTAATCGGATCCAAAGACCCTCGATTAGCTGCCTGTATCCAATCCAGTGACCTCTAGCCGGGACCGAAAATCCCTAGACTGAGGCCACTAGACAGAACCTAACTCCAATCTCCAATCTCCAATCTTCTGGTCAAAGTGAACAGTCCTCCTTATATACCCTCAGCCCTCATTGTAGGATATTGGGGACGTCATGATTGGTGCAATAACACAGTCTTTTCATTGGCTGAACTCCAATCCTCATTTAACATATTTTAGTTCTATCTCAATCCAAATGCTAGCAGTGATACAATGGAATGTTAGTCTGAGACATTGAGTCTGCAATCAATGACACTTAAACAATCGTGGCTGGGGTGGACATGGAATCAACATTCACAGGGTAATAGACAATGGACGATTAGCATAATTAAGTTCTCTGGCCTGCTATGACAAACAAGTTAGATAATTACATTACCAAGCTAAATTTACACCAGTCTTCTATGAAAATACTGTAGGAAATTCTCCTTGGCCAATACAAGTTTACAAACCTATATACAATATGATATGTCTGGATGAATAAGAAATCCTCCTACATTATATATTAAAGGGTCCATTTCGTCACATGGAGTACGTCCTGCGGAACTGGAGGACGCACCCAGGGAGGCACATACCGGTCGCAGCATACCGACCCGGCCGGTGCCTCACAGTTGTTAAATTGTGCAGTAGAGTTTACTTGCTATATTGTAGATTGAGTCATGAAGGGCATATGATAATAAAATAAACTCTTCTCACAAAGTGTCTTTAAGTTCCACAGAGCATTCAGAAGGAAACTGTGTATGAATATTTTAATTAAATCAAATTGTAAATGTGATGGCAATTTACATAAACTATTGCCCTTTTTCAACCTTTCTTAATGAACAAATGAACAGCTATTTTAGTGCAGAACTGGAGTAAAATATAAATGCTATGGCTTCTCACCATGCTGCATTTACTTATTTATATTTTTCTCCGCATCGGCTGAAAGAGCTAATGTCATATGGCTCCTATACTTTGAAAAACAAAAGTGACAGATCTAACAACAAAACCTTTTGAAAAACAGATGGATGGTTCTAAAATGATTGTTAAAGATGTGTTCTGTTTTTGTGTATGCATATATGAATATATATATACTAGATGGCGGCCCGATTCTAAAGAATCGGGTAGTCTAGAATCCATATATAGTTTATTTACTAATAGTTACGGGAGTGCGGTGAAATGAATTGTGTGTATACAGGCGGCTCTGTGGGTAGCACAGTATACGGTGGCTCAGTGGTTAGCAGTGAGTGCGGTGGCTCAGTGGTTAGCAGTGAGTGCGGTGGCTCAGTGGTTAGCAGTGAGTGCGGTGGCTCAGTGGTTAGCAGTGAGTGCGGTGGCTCAGTGGTTAGCAGTGAGTGCGGTGGCTCAGTGGTTAACAGTGAGTGCGGTGAGATTGGTCAGCGCAGCGGCGTGGGCAGAGTGGTCAGCGCAGCGGCGTGGGCAGAGGACAGAGGCGGCTTGGCAGAGGACAGGGGGCAGAGGCGGCTGGGCAGAGGACAGGGGCAGAGGACGCAGAGGACAGGGGGCAGAGGACAGGGGGCAGAGGACGCAGAGGACAGGGGGCAGAGGATGCAGAGGACAGGGGGCAGAGGACGCAGAGGACAGGGGGCAGAGGACACAGAGGACAGGGGGCAGAGGACGCAGAGGGCAGAGGACGCAGAGGACAGGGGGCAGAGGACAGGGGGCAGAGGACAGGGGGCAGAGGACAGGGGGCAGAGTACAAGGGGCAGAGGACAGTGGGCAGAGGACGCAGAGGACAGGGGGCAGAGGACGCAGAGGACAGGGGGCAGAGGACGCAGAGGACAGGGGACAGAGGACGCAGAGGACAGGGGGCAGAGGACGCAGAGGACAGGGGGCAGAGAACGCAGAGGACAGGGGGCAGAGGACGCAGAGGACAGGGGGCAGAGGACGCAGAGGACACAGAGGGGGCAGAGGACACAGAGGGGGCAGAGGACACAGAGGGGGCAGAGGACACAGAGGGGGCAGAGGACACAGAGGGGGCAGAGGACGCAGAGGGGGCAGAGGACGCAGAGGGGGCAGAGGACACAGAGGGGGCAGAGGACACAGAGGGGGCAGAGGACAGGGGGCAGTGGACGCAGAGGACAGGGGGCAGAGGACGCAGAGGACAGGGGCAGAGGATGCAGAGGACAGGGGGCAGAGGACACAGAGGGGGCAGAGGGGGCAGAGGACAGGGGGCAGAGGACACAGAGGGGGCAGAGGACGCAGAGGGGGCAGAGGGGGCAGAGGACAGGGGGCAGAGGACAGGGGGCAGAGGACAGGGGGCAGAGGACACAGAGGGGGCAGAAGACGCAGAGGACATGGGGCAGAGGACAGGGGGCAGAGGACACAGAGGGGGCAGAGGACGCAGAGGACAGGGGGCAGAGGACACAGAGGGGGCAGAGGGCAGAGGACACAGAGGACAGGGGGCAGAGGACACAGAGGACAGGGGGCAGAGGACAGGGGGCAGAGGACACAGAGGACGCAGAGGACAGGGGACAGAGGACAGGGGGCAGAGGACACAGAGGGGGCAGAAGACGCAGAGGACATGGGGCAGAGGACAGGGGGCAGAGGACACAGAGGGGGCAGAGGACAGGGGCAGAGGACACAGAGGGGGCAGAGGACGCAGAGGACAGGGGGCAGAGGACACAGAGGACAGGGGGCAGAGGACACAGAGGACAGGGGGCAGAGGACACAGAGGACAGGGGGCAGAGGACACAGAGGACAGGGGGCAGAGGACACAGAGGACAGGGGGCAGAGGACAGGGGGCAGAGGACACAGAGGGGGCAGAGGACAGCGGGCAGAGGACACAGAGGGGGCAGAGGACGCAGAGGACAGGGGGCAGAGGACGCAGAAGACGCAGAGGACAGGGGGAAGAGGACACAGAGGGGGCAGAGGATGCAGAGGACAGGGGGCAGAGGACAGGGGGCAGAGGACAGGGGGCAGAGGACACAGAGGGGGCAGAGGACACAGAGGGGGCAGAGGACACAGAGGGGGCAGAGGGGGCAGAGGACAGGGGGCAGAGGACAGGGGGCAGAGGACAGGGGGCAGAGGACAGGGGGCAGAGGACGCAGAGGGGGCAGAGGACAGGGGGCAGAGGATGCAGATGGGGCAGAGGACAGGGGGCAGAGGACGCAGAGGACGCAGAGGGGGCAGAGGACAGGGGGCAGAGGACGCAGAGGACAGGGGGCAGAGGACGCAGAGGGGGCAGAGGACAGGGGGCAGAGGACGCAGAGGACGCAGAGGACAGGGGGCAGAGGACGCAGAGGACAGGGGGCAGAGGACAGGGGGCAGAGGACGCAGAGGACAGGGGGCAGAGGACGGCAGAGGACAGGGGGCAGAGGACGCAGAGGACAGGGGGCAGAGGACGCAGAGGACAGGGGGCAGAGGACACAGAGGGGGCAGAGGACACAGAGGGGCAGAGGACACAGAGGGGGCAGAGGACGCAGAGGACAGGGGGGCAGAGGACAGGGGGCAGAGGACCAGAGGGGGCAGAGGACGCAGAGGGGGCAGAGGACAGGGGGCAGAGGACGCAGAGAGGGGCAGAGGACAGGGGGCAGAGAACGCAGAGGGGCAGAGGACAGGGGGCAGAGGACAGGGGGCAGAGGACGCAGAGGACAGGGGGCAGAGGACGCAGAGGACAGGGGGCAGAGGACGCAGAGGACAGGGGGCAGAGGACGCAGAGGACAGGGGGCAGAGGACGCAGAGGACAGGGGCAGAGGACGCAGGGGGCAGAGGACACAGAGGGGGCAGAGGACACAGAGGGGCAAAGGAGGCAGAGGACACAGAGGGGGCAGAGGACAGGGGGCAGAGGACGCAGAGGGGGCAGCAGGACAGGGGGCAGAGGACGCAGAGGGGGCAGAGGACAGGGGGCAGAGGACGCAGAGGGGGCAGAGGACAGGGGCAGAGGACGCAGAGGGGCAGAGGACAGGGGCAGAGGACGCAGAGGACAGGGGGGCAGAGGATGCAGAGGACAGGGGGCAGAGGACGCAGAGGACAGGGGGCAGAGGACGCAGAGGACAGGGGGCAGAGGACGCAGAGGACAGGGGCAGAGGACACAGAGGGGGCAGAGGACACAGAGGGGCAGAGGACACAGAGGGGGCAGAGGACACAGAGGGGCAGAGGACGCAGAGGACAGGGGGCAGAGGACAGGGGGCAGAGGACAGGGGGCAGAGGACGCAGAGGGGGCAGAGGACAGGGGGCAGAGGACGCAGAGGGGGCAGAGGACAGGGGGCAGAGGACAGGGGGCAGAGGACGCAGAGGACAGGGGGCAGAGGACGCAGAGGACAGGGGGCAGAGGACGCAGAGGACAGGGGGCAGAGGACGCAGAGGACAGGGGGCAGAGGACGCAGAGGGGGCAGAGGACACAGAGGGGCAGAGGACACAGAGGGGGCAGAGGAGGCAGAGGACACAGAGGGGGCAGAGGACAGGGGGCAGAGGACGCAGAGGGGGCAGAGGAGGCAGAGGACACAGAGGGGCAGAGGAGGCAGAGGGGGCAGAGGAGGCAGAGGGGGCAGAGGAGGCAGAGGGGGCAGAGGAGGCAGAGGACACAGAGGGGGCAGAGGGGGCAGAGGAGGCAGAGGACACAGAGGAGGCAGAGGACACAGAGGGGCAGAGGACACAGAGGGGCAGAGGACACAGAGGGGGCAGAGGACACAGAGGGGGCAGAGGACGCAGAGGGGGCAGAGGGGGCAGAGGACGCAGAGGGGGCAGAGGACGCAGAGGGGGCAGAGGATGCAGAGGGGGCAGAGGAGGCAGAGGGGCAGAGGAGGCAAAGGGGCAGAGGACGCAGAGGGGGCAGAGGACGCAGAGGACAGGGGCAGAGGACGCAGAGGACAGGGGGCAGAGGACGCAGAGGACAGGGGGCAGAGGACGCAGAGGACAGGGGCAGAGGACGCAGAGGACAGGGGCAGAGGACACAGAGGACAGGGGGCAGAGGACACAGAGGGGGCAGGAGGCAGAGGGGGCAGAGGACGCAGAGGGGGCAGAGGACACAGAGGGGGCAGAGGACACAGAGGGGGCAGAGGACACAAAGGGGGCAGAGGGGGCAGAGGACAGGGGGCAGAGGACACAGAGGGGGCAGAGGACAGGGGGCAGAGGGGGCAGAGGACGCAGAGGACAGTGGGCAGAGGACAGGGGCAGAGGACACAGAGGGGGCAGAGGACGCAGAGGACAGGGGGCAGAGGACAGGGGGCAGAGGACAGGGGGCAGAGGACAGGGGGCAGAGGACACAGAGGGGGCAGAGGACGCAGAGGACAGGGGGCAGAGGACGCAGAGGACAGGGGCAGAGACGCAGAGGACAGGGGCAGAGGATGCAGAGGGGGCAGAGGACAGGGGCAGAGGACAGGGGCAGAGGACACAGAGGGGGCAGAGGATGCAGAGGGGGCAGAGGACAGGGGGCAGAGGACAGGGGGCAGAGGACAGGGGGCAGAGGACACAGAGGGGGCAGAGGACGCAGAGGACAGGGGGCAGAGGACAGGGGGCAGAGGACACAGAGGGGGCAGAAGACGCAGAGGACAGGGGGCAGAGGACAGGGGGCAGAGGACACAGAGGGGGCAGAAGACGCAGAGGATATGGGGCAGAGGACAGGGGGCAGAGGACAGGGGGCAGAGGACACAGAGGACGCAGAGGACAGGGGCAGAGGACACAGAGGGCAGGGGGCAGAGGACACAGAGGGGGCAGGGGGCAAAGGACGCAGAGGACAGGGGGCAGAGGACAGGGGGCAGAGGGCAGGGGGCAGAGGACACAGAGGGGGCAGAGGACACAGAGGGGGCAGAGGACACAGAGGACCTGTTAATCCTTTGCAGCCCGGCTCTCACCTCTGCGTCCCCTCCCGGTGCTGCTGCCCCTCATGTCCCCGGTGGTGAGCGCGGTGTTCCCCGGTGTCAGCAGTGCGGAGCTGTGGAGACTGCGCTGTGCAGCATGATCCCGGGTGTCAGCCGCCTCCTGTCAGTGCAGCTACCCCCCGGCTGCCATGTGCTGCCGCTGCCACCTCCTCACTGCCCGGGCACCCGGGGAATGTGTGTGCGGGAAGCGGGGAGGAGCCGCCCGCACACACTGGAGGCTCGGCTGTAACCCCTGCACTGCCGGGCGCCTCCTCCTGACAGTGTACTGATGTGTGGAGCAGGGGCTGAGGACATGATACATGAGGGGCGGCCTCTGGGCAGACAGCAATGGCAGAGGGTGGAGGGGAGAGGCTGTAGGGCACACGGAACTTCCGAGGTCGGAACGTTCCTGTGCCGCTGCCTGTAGCAGGGGGGCCCTGCACTGGATGACGTCACCAGCCCCTGGGCGAAGTCCGTCACGGAAGTGGCCTTCGCCTTTTCAGGAAGTGGCCTTCGGGTTTTATATAATAGATATATATATATATATATATATAGTATATAAAGCTAAATGTGTGTATATGTATGTAGGTGTGTGTGTATATCCGTGATTGGCATCTACACCGTCGTAACTACAGCCACAAAATTTTGCACATTCACCCACTACCACAACGTTCCCCACTCTGCTTCTGACCCCTGCTGCCACACTCACTCCCTGTTCTCCGTATGCAATGTTCCCGCTACTCCTCACTCTCACTCCCATCCTTCTCCACTTCCTACTACCCCCACTTATCCCCCCTCCCAGCAACAAAATACTGCTCTCACCCTCCATCCTGCCGAACCACCTTACCCACTTCACCAACCTTTTCATTCAATTTCAATCCTCAATCACCAAACAAGCACACCAGCCTCACAAGCTCTCATGCTCTCACCTGCTAACCCTCTGCCTACTCCTCCTCTTTGCCGGTGACATCTCCCCAATTCTGGCCCCCCCCCGCAACATCCCCACAACAACCTTCATCCCACGACCCACTGCCAACCCTCGCAACCTCACCACCACTAGCCAACGCAACCCCACCAACATCAGACCCATTCCCCCAACCCATGCCCCACCTACCGCTCTACCCGGCGCACTCTGGAATGCCCGCTCAGTGTGCAACAAACTCCCCGACATCCATGATCTCTTTATCTCCAGGAAACTGTCATTCCTTGGCCTCACTGAGACCTGGCTCACCCCCTCCGACACGGCCTCCCCTGCTGCACTATCCTACGGCGGCCTCAGCCTGTCCCACAACCCCCGTCCCTCTGGCAAACTGGTGGAGTCGGCATACTGCTGTCCAACTCCTGCACCTTCATCCCTATCCCCCAGCCCCCATCCATCACTGTGCCCTGCTTCGAAGCCCACTCAGTCCGAATCCTCTCCCCCTGCAACCTCCAAATAGCCATCATCTACCGCCCCCCCCCCCCCCCCCCGGACCCACCGCCTCCTTCCTTGACCACTTCACCACCTGGCTACTTCACTTCTTCTCCACTGACATCCCCTCCATCATCATGGGCGACTTCAATATCCACATTGACACTCCCTCCTCAGCCACCTCCAACCTTCTTTCCTTGACCACTTCCCTAGGGCTCTCCCAATGGTCCTCCTCTCCCACCCACGAACAAGGCCACACGCTTGACCTCATCTTTACCCGCCTTTGCTCCCTCTTTAACCTCACAACCTCGGAACTCACACTGTCCGACCACCATCTCTTGACCTTCTCCGCCCTCTCCTCCCCTGCCACACTACCCCCTCTCCGCAAACTTGATCACCCTTGCCGAAAGATCTTGATCTTCCTTTATTCTCAGAATCACTCCTCCCTCTCACCGACATTCCCTGCGCTGACGACATTGACATTGCCACCACCCTATACAACACCACCATAACGAACGCTCTCGACCTAGCCGCCCCCCTCACTCTCCATGCTCCACGCATTAACAGGCAACCCTGACACACCACCCTCACTAAAAACCTGAGACGGGCATCCAGGGTCGCCTAGAGGAGATGGAAAAAGTCTCACACCCCCGAGCACTTTGCTCTGTTCAAGCAATCCATCACTGACTTCAAGACGGCACTTGCTACCGCCAAACAAGTGTTCTTCTCATCCCTTATAACCTCTCTGTCCCGCAAACCCAAACAGCTCTTCAAAACTTTCAACTCCTTACTTCGCCCGCCTGCTCCTCCCCCTTTTCCCCTCATCTCTGCTGAAGACTTTGCGACCTTCTTCAAGGAGAAGATCGACAAGATCAGAAGCAGCTTCGGTCCACTATCCCCACAACTCCCCTTCCCACCTAGACTGCCCTCCTCCTTCATCAGACACTTCCCCCCCATAACTGAAGACCAATTCTCCTCCCTCCTGTCAAAATCACACCTCACCACCAGCACCCACGACCCACTCCCATTCCATCTCATTCCGAACCACACCTCCATTTTCATCCCAGCACTCACCCACCTCTTTAACCTTTCACTTAGCACTGGTACCTTCCCCTCGGCCTTCAAACACGCCCTAATCACGCCCATCCTAAAAAAAACCTCACTTGACCCTACCTCTGTCTCTAACTATCGCCCCATATCTCTTCTCCCATTCGCCTCTAAGCTACTTGAACAGCACGTCCACTCTGAACTGTCCTCTCACCTCTCCTCCTGCTCCCACTTCGACCGCCTACAGTCCGGCTTCCGACCCCTCCATTCCACCGAAACAGCCCTGACCAAAGTCACCAACGACCTACTGACCGCCAAGAACAAACACCACTACTCCATCCTCCTCCTCCTTGACTTGTCTGCCTCCTTGACATGGTTGACCACTCCCTTCTTCTCCGGATCGTGGAATCCCTTGGCATCACCCACCTTGCCCTCTCCTGGATCTCCTCATACCTAGTGGACCGGACCTTCAGCATCTCCCACTCCCACACCTCCTCCTCACCCTACCTCCTTTCTGTCGGAGTCCCCCAAGGTTTGGTCCTGGGACCCCTACATTTCTCCATTTACACTCTCGGCCTAGGGCAACTCATTAAGTCCCATGGCCTCCAGTACCACCTCTACGCCGATGACATCCAAATCTACCTGTCCGGCCCTGACATCACCTCCCTACTCTCGAAAATCCCATAATGCCTTTCTGCCATCTCATCCTTCTTCTCTGCTCGCTTCCTTAAACTCAACATGGACAAAACTGAATTCATAGTCTTCCCCCCAAGAAATTCCACCCCACCTCCCAACCTATCCATCTGCATCAATGACTGCGCCCTCTACCAAGTCCCCCAAGCCAAGTGCCTCGGGGTAATCCTTGACTCCTCCCTATGCTTCAAGCCCCACATCGAGGCCCTCACCACATCCCTCCGACTCCAGCTCAAAAACATCTCACGGATCCGCTCCTTCCTCACCCACGACACCGCTAAAACACTCATCCATGCTCTTATCATCTCCCGCCTTGACTACTGCAACCTCCTTCTCAATGGCCTCCCGGCTAACTCCCTCACACCTCTCCAGTCTATCCTCAACTCCGCTGCCCGACTAATCTACCTGTCCTCCCGCTACTCCCCTGTCTCCCCCCTCTGCCAAGCCCTTCACTGGCTCCCCATCTCCAAGAGATCCCAATTCAAAACACTAACCATGGCGTACAAAGCCATACACAACCTGGCCCCACCATACATCTCCGACCTGGTCTCCCGATACCTACCCTGACGCAACCTCAGCTCCTCCCAAGAACTTCTCCTCTGCTCCCCCCTCATCACCTCTTCGCACAACCGAGTCCAGGACTTCTCCCGGGCATCTGCCTTACTCTGGAACTCCCTGCCCGAACATGTCAGACACTCTCCTACCTTGAGTAGCTTCAAGTGTCACCTGAAGACTCACTTGTTCCGTCAAGCCTACAACCTGCCATGAAACCCAGGCGACCGCCCCATACCTGACATTCCCCCATCCTACTGTATCCTAACCCGCCCCTCTTAGACTGTGAGCTCTCGTGGACAGGGTCCCTGCCCCTCCTGTACCTGTACGTCCTGATCGCCTAGATTTAGGGTACTTGTTCTTGTCTCCCTCATCCTCATGTAAAGCGCCATGGAACCTAATGGCGCTATATAAATAAATAATAATAATAATAATAATAAAATAGCATGTTGGTACCACCTAAGTGTAAGTTAAGCGTAACCAAGGAAAACTGTGGTAATCCCCAATTTACAGATGTGACAGTAAACGTGAAAAATGACAACAAGACCGTGGAAAATGCGGTAGCTCCAGAAGTGGGGGCTGACATCAAAGTGAGAGGTGACTTGTTGGTCTACAATACCAGGGACAGTGACCATGACTCCAAGGGTAACTGTAACTCTCTGGCACCAAATCCTCCCATTTCTGGAAACGTAAGGGAAGTAGAGAGCCTATGCAAGTTCCACCATCTGAAGGTGTGAATGAAGTTGAGTTCCCATCCCATGTTTCCATTACTTGTTTGAATCCTCTTCCAGATTCGGAGAAGATCAGGAAGGAAGATGACGTGATGTTGCCCGCAGCAACCTTCGGTGTACTGACAGACAACCAAGAGGACAAGGAGAAAGAACCAGCCCAGAAGACGATAGGTGTGTGGTCTCCATTGTCTGAACAGGTAGCCGATGGACTGTCAGCAGAGAACCTCCTGGAAGTGTGCGGTGCTATGGCCGAGAAGGTTGAAGACTTCAAAGGCTTTGCATCTAAAGAGTCGGAGAGCGTGAAACCTTTTGAAGGTGACACCGTTGAGACCCAAGAGAGGGTTGAAGCTGAGGCTGCCGAAGCCCAGAAGACAGGTGAAGTGGCAGAGGTCAAGGGTAAAGGAGCAGAGACCGCAGGAAAGCCAGAAAGTAACACTGCAGAAGCTACCAGGGGTATTGCAGGACCCCAAGAGCAGGTTGCAAGTGCAGAAATGGAAGAAGCTACTGGAGAAGGGAGGTATGAAGTGAATACCTCTTCGAATTATGTGAGCATGGCTGGTTCGGTGGATGTAAAAGCCAAGATCAGGGAGCTCAAGGAGATGCTGCAAGCCCATTTGAAGCAAAAGAAGCTTCAGAGACCGGCTATCTAGAGCCATGTGGGTGCATTGGAGATGGAGAGGTCTCAGAAAGCTCTGCTGGAAAAAGAGCAGTTGAAGCAGGAGGAGCTTCAGAAATGGGCTGCTGAGAGGCGAGTAGCTGAGCTGGAAGAAGTTTCTGAGCTCAAAGGTAACCTGGCACAGTACAAGTCAGTGAATGAGGTAACCTTGGAGAAGGTGGAGCGACAAGTGTCCCTACTGGTCAAACAGGGTGAAGAAGCTGAAAATCAGTTGGCCCTGAGACCTGAGCCAAATGATCGTCTGGAGACCACGGGTAAGATAGAAACTTCTCTATACCGACACCAACCTCCTAAATTCTCCCCTCCACCTATCCAACCACAATCTGCTGACTTTCTACTCATTATTCACTCCTACCACTCTCTTCCCCCTTCCCCCTCTGGAAACTTTCTCATCCCCACAGAAACCTTAAACTTATCGATAACCACTCATTCTCTAGGTCCCTTCTCATAAACTTAGCCTCTTCACATGACGCCGACTCTGCTGCCATCCTCTACAAAGCTAAAATATCTACAGCTTTCGACCTCGCAGCCCCCCTAACTTACAAGAAAACCCCCACACACAGGCAACCCTGGCTCACCACCTTCACTAAAGAGCTACGTTGAGCGTCCAGGGCAGCTGAACGGAGATGGAAGAAATCCTACTCCGCGGTCCACTTCACCTTGTACAAACAGTCCCTCTCTACCTTCAAGTCAACGCTCACTGACGCAAAAAAAGCCTATTTCTCATCTCTAATAAACGCCCTGTCCCGCAACTCCAATCAACTATTCAACACTTTCAACTCTCTACTCCGTTCCCCTGCACCTCCTCCCTCTCCCCTCGTCTCTGCCGATGACTTCGCCTAGTTGACTAAATCAGCAAAAGCTTTGGCCCACTATCCCTCTGGCCCTCCCCCATCACCGCTCAGCCCTCCTCAACCAAAGGAAGATTTTCCACCATGACAGAAGACCAGCTTTGCTTCCTTCTATTATGATCGCACCTCAACACCTATGCCCTTGACCCACTCCCCTCCCACGTCATCTCAAACCAAACCTCTGTCCTCATTCCTGCCCTATTCCGCCTCTTCAATTTATTCATCACAACTGGTGTCTTACCCTCATCCTTCAAACATGCCTTTATCACACCCATCCTTAAAAAATCCTCCCTCGATCCAGTATCCGTTTCCAACTATCGCCCCATAACTCTTCTCCCCTTCACCTCAAAACTACTTGAACAACGAGTCCATTCTGAACTATCCTCCCACCTCTCCTCCTGCTCCCTCTATGACCACTTACAATCAGCTTCCATTCCTATTACTCCACCAAAACAGCCCTAAACAAAGTCACCACTGACCTGCTGACTGCCAAGAGCAAGCGTCACTACTCCGTCCTCCTCCTCCTCCTCGACCTATCTGCTGCCTTCGACATCGTTGACTATTCCCTCCTACTACAGATTCTGGAATCCCTCTGCATCACTGAACTAGCTCTCTCCTGGATCTCCTCATATCTAACTGACCGAACCTTCACCGTCACCCACTCCCACATCTCCTCTTCGCCCTTCCTCCCATCTGTCGGTGTCCCTCAAGGCTTGGTTCTGGGACTCCTACTCCTTGTTAATAAAAAGAAAAAAATAGTGTTGCGCCACCTGTGGATCTCTCCTGCCTTAAAAGTGGTTGTATTAAGAATAAACTAACCTTTAAAGGTTGTGCCAGATCCGCACAACCAGATTGTGAGCGTAGTTTGTGGCTCAGGCTGTCAGCCTTGGATCTGTAGTGCTCCTGTATCCTCAATCACCTCTGCTCCTGGCCTCGAGCAGTCCACGCTCTCACTTCAGGGTTGCGTTAGGAAATTCCAGGTTGATCCATTAACCCTATCCCGCCTGCAGCTCTGTCACCGCTTTCCCCAAGGGAATTTGTATGATAGAATTCAGATAGAACATATGGTTCTATAGTAGGGTGCAGGGATAATACGGGATACTTTAATCTTAATCTCCGTAACTTTATTCATAAAAAGCTCCAGACCGCGTTGTGGTATGGAGCTTTTTATGAATAAAGTTACGGAGATTAAGATTAAAGTATCCCGTATTATCCCTGCGCTCTACTATAGAACCTCATGTTCTATCTGAATTCTATCCTACTCCTTGTTAGGCCCCCTGGCACCACTTCCCAGCTCACCTCTGCCGGGTCAGCATCTCCTGCTCCTCTGCCAACCGGGCGTCCAGCATCTAGGCGTGCTGTGGCTCGGAGCCGTCGCCATGTTCCCTTCCTGTCAGCTGACTGCCGGGTTCGCACATGAGCACATTCCTATGGTCGTATTCATGTGACCAATCAGCGGCGCGCTAGGTGCACTCCTTCCCTGTGACTCTAGGGGCCAGCAAGGTCCAACCTGACACTCCCCTTGACCAATAGCTGCTCTTCCCATGGTATATCTGGCCACCTCCTCTGATAAGAGGTGCCTGATTATTAAGTCAGTTTGCTTCTGCCTTGCTGACTGTTGGTCAGGCCTTCCTTGTGCTCTGTGTCCTGGAACCCTTGCTGTGCTCTTCCCCGGTAGCACCATTCCTGGTCTCCTAGCCTTGTACCCTGTTACCTGGAATACTTCTCAGTTCCTTAGTATAGGCTAACCTTACGAGCTGCCCCCCTGGTACTAGCTGCTGTGGTATTTAGACCCCCTGGTCTTGCCCCTGACAATCCCTGTATAGGGTTTGAGTAAACTAGGATCAGCTCACCTAGGGGATTTCGGTACCATGGCCCAGTGGGTCCGCTCTAAGGTGCCTTCCCCGGGAAGCATGACAGAATAATCAGGCCATGGACCCCGCTGATACCTCGTTTTCAGCGCAAAAAGAGCTGGCTTATCTTTGTGAAAATCAGAACCGTATTATGGCTTTTCTTCAGTCCTTGGATACCCAGTTAGCCTCCCTTCAGACCTCCGACCTAGCATCTGCCACTCAGCTCGCGAGCCTACAACAGGAGCTGTCAGTGCAATGAGACACGCAGTCTCGCATGCTGTCTTACATATCCGTGATGAATGATAGTCTGGTCTCCTTGCAGTCGGCACCAACGACCTCGGGCCAGTCCGTATCCGATGACCGGTCCCAGGGTGGCTTTCTGACCCCTCCGCCCCGCTTTGGACATCCACCTAGATATAGTGGAGACCCTAAGACGTGCCGCGGTTTCCTCACCCAATGTAGCCTACACTTTGAACTGCTGCCACAGCAGTATCCCACTCTCTGGGAGCGTGATGACCCTGCGATCTCTCACTTGTCGACCTTTCTGGAGACATTCCGGAGGGTCTTCGATAAACCCGGCCGAGTTGCATCTGTCACGGAGTCTCTTTTCAACCTCCGTCAGGGGACGCTCACCGCTGGGCAGTATGCCATCCACTTCCGCACACTCTCCTTCAAGTTGGGATTGAATAACGAAGCACTGACTGGTCGGGATATCCCAGCAGAGCTGGAGGCCTTGATCTCGTTAGCCACTTGCATCGACTTGCAGTTCCAAGAGCGCTGCCATGAGTCCGCCAGGGAGAGGAGATCCATCTGGCTGCTTCTCTCTGAACGCAGTCCGCCCTGTACACGGCCAGTGGTATCCGCCGCCGCCTCCCTTTCTGACCCTATGCAGGTGGATCAGGTCAGAATAGCGGAACGACACTGAGAAGAGAGGCTGGCTCGCGGCCTATGCCTGTATTGCGGAGACGCATCCCATCAGCGCCAGAGTTGTCCTGAAAGGCCGGGAAACTCCTCCGCCTAGGTCAAGTACGAGAGGCCATCCTAGGCGAGAGCGATGCCTCTAAACCTCTTACCCTGCCCGTGCAGGTGATACGTCCGCAGAGACTCTACTCTGAGTTAGCCTACGTGGATTCAGGGTCAGCAGGAAACTTCATTCGGCAAGAGGCAGTGACTCGGCTTGGTATCTCCGTAATACCCCTACTGACGCCTCGTGTTATCGCATCGGTGGATGGCAGGCCGCTGCAGGAAACCGTCACAAAAGGTGACAGATGAGGTGGAGGTGCAGATTGGGGCCCTACACCGTGAAACAATTGCCTTCTATGTCCTGCCTGGTCTCTCCCATGCCCTGCTCCTTGGGCTCCCCTGGCTCCGAACTCATGAACCTGTCCTTGACTGGCGCTCAGGGTACGTTCTGCGGTGGGGTCCTCTCTGCTACGAGAGGTGCCTGCAGTCCGTTCTACCACCCGATTCCCCGCAACTGGCTTCTGTTCTTCCTGGTTTATCTGCTGTGTATTGGCAGTATGCGGATGTCTTCAACAAAACAGAGGCAGAGGTCCTCCCACCTCATAGGCCTTATGATTGCCCTATTGATCTGACACCAGCTGCTACACCATCCAGGGGACGTATCTATCCGTTGTCCCCGGCTGAGTCACAAGCCATGTCCGAGTACATCACAGACAATTTGGCCAGGGGCTTCATCCGAAAATCCACCCCTCCTGCTAGCGCAGGATTTTTCTTTGTGAAGAAAAAGAAGGGCACCCTTCGACCCTGTATTGATTACAGAGGCTTGAATACCATCACCATCAAGAACAAATACCCCCTGCCACTGATTCCGGAGCTCTTTGTCAGGCTAAAAGGGGCTCGCATCTTTACAAAATTGGACCTACGAGGTGCCTACAAGCTCGTTCGCATACGTGCCGGAGACGAATAGAAGACGGCTTTCAATACCCGGGATGGCCATTATGAGTATTTGGGGCCCCTTCCCCCGGAAGCGTGACACTCCTCTCCATGTACACCCTCGGCCTGGGACAACTCATTGAGTCCCATGGCCTCCAGTATCATCTCTTTGTCGACAACACCCAGATCTATCTATCTGGGCCAGTCATCACCTCGCTTCTAGCCAAAATTCCACAATGCCTATCCGCCATCTCCTCCTTCTTCTCTGGACGCTTTCTCAAACTGAACATGGACAAAACCGAACTCATCATTTTCCCCCCTAATCGCTCTCCCCCTCTACCAGACATATCCATCAATGTCATCGACTGCTCACTCTCCCCAGTTCCCCACGCCAAGTGCCTCAGCGTAATCCTTGACTCCTCCCTCTCCTTCAAGCCCCACATCCATGCCCTTGCCACCTCCTGCCGACTCCAGCTCAAAAACATTTCCCGGATCCGCACTTTTCTTGACCTCGACACAGCCAAAACACTTGTTCACGCTCTCATCATTTCCCGCCTTGACTACTGCAACTTCCTGCTAACCGACCTCCTCATTACCTCCCTCGCACCTCTCCATTTTATCTTTAACTCTGCTGCGTGACTCATTCACCTGTCTTCCTGCTACTCCTGTCACTCCCCTCTGCCAAGCCCTTCACTAGCTCCCCACCTCTCAGAGATCCTGCTTCAAAATCCTAACCATGGGGCACACATGTTGTGTGCTTGAGGATCTGCTTATTGCTTGTCTTGCTCTGAGTTGTGGGTTGATATTTAGTCTGCATATTTGTTTACCTGCTCTGTTAGGAAGTTTTCTTCCTAGGTATGAATTGCTATTCACTGTTGTCTGCTGCTTCCAGTTCTGCTGGTGTTAGAACCTATTTATTCTAGTTTAGCAGACTCAGGATTATTTTTTGGTACTATCTGCTGTTGGAGGTTTTTGATAGTATTTTTAATACTGACTGCAATATTCCCCCTCGTGGTTGCAATCCTATTTGAAATACTAGCAGGTAAATGGTATAGCATTCTTTTTCTCATAAAATCCCTGATTCAATATGCCTTCAGCCCTAGTACCACCTCTTGTAGTCTACTATCACAGCCCCTAAAACTATCCTCATATAAAAAAGACAAAGGATTCATAATCTTGAAATACCATCAATAAGTCTATGGACTGAATGTCTATGTAAATACTGTATATATTTCACCTGCACTGTATTCATTTTTTATATATCTCCTTATATTATAGTGACTTTGTGAACAAGGCCATAGTGGTGGCCGAAACGTCTTTGTCCTGCATGTCACCTGATACATCTGCATTAACTGTAAATAAATTTACCTTGAGAAAAAGAAAAACTACATGAGTGCTGGGATTCTTGCTTATTAGCTACTACGGATCACTCCATCCTTTCCTGATAGGACCATAAAACTTCAAACAGTCTGAGTGCTGGTCATTTACGACTAATTGACTTTGTTCTTTCGACTACAGCACCAGCGACATTCATGTCTTCTGAAACTTTTGGATACGATGAATATGCCAGCTCATCTATACTAGCCCGCATCAGGACTGGTACAGACTTTCTGAGAGTACCAAACCGTGATATAAAAACAAGAGATTGGGAAAAGGAAAGGAAGAAACTGATATCGTTTGACCTACACTGTGCCACACTTGGTGAGTATTATCGGCAAAGCAAAATCCCAAGAAGACTCAGATGTAATCTACGACCTACTCTTTTTTCTGATGACGAGAAATACTGTGCCACCTTTTAAAAAATCTTAAACAAATGTTCATTGGACTTGATCTTATTAACAATAGAACATCTACAAGATGCCATAAAACTGAAGACTGAAGCGCATAAACAGCAGCTACTAACATGGCCACCAGACACCAGCAACCTCTTGTTGCAACCATTGCGCAGGCGCGCAATTCATCCACACCATTGGTTACCAGTAACTACGGTAACCGCATACACAAGCGGCACTGATCAGTGCCTGTTTCCCCATCGCGCACGTGCGGCTAAAAACGTCACTTCCGGTGACGCGGTGGAACGCAAACGTCACATCCTGTGACGTGGCGGAACGCAGAACATCACTTCCGGTCAGGTGCCCCGCTGCTCGTACAAGTTGTGGCGGCGGCGGGTTGCACACCACCATCTCCTGCCTAGGCACTGGATGTGCTGGCACAACAGACACCTTGACACCAGAAGTAAGCAGAACTTACTTGGTGCGGACTTCAAAAAGTATAAGTACTAGTGATGGGTGAGTCCTAAATTACTCGGAATCGCTTGACTCTAGCGAGTCCGAGCCCGGGACTCGCTACTCGTTGCGAGTCTAGCGAGTCCAATGTTAATGAATGGGGACGCGAGTAATAGCGAGTAATGTGCGATTTACAAATCGCAGATGTGTCTCGGAAGCTTCAGGCTCTATCTGCTAGGACTCGTTACTCTGCGAGTTTCCCAGCATTTACTCGCACAGTAATGAGTCCAATGCAAATCAATGGCAATCCTAGTTTTGTCAGAGACTCTGACAAAACTAGGATTGCCATTGACTTGCATTGGACTCGTTACTGTGCAAGTAATCGCAGGGAAACTCGCACAGTAAGGAGTCCAGCTGTCTGCTCTGTGTCGGGCTGCAGGCTGCCGCAGCTCCAGGGTCCTAGAGCCCGGCTGCTGCCTGATGTAGCAGAGCTGAGATTGTTCTCAGTCTGCTCATTCCCTGTGCATAGACATCTATATCTATGCACATGGGATGTAGCAGAGAGGACATCGCGTTTTGGACTACGTCGGACGGAAGAGGATTTTTTTCATTAAAGATGGAGTCCCTAATGGCTTTTTTTTTTTATTTCTGATAAAAATTTTTCTCTGTGTTGTGTTTTTTTTAACCCTTTATTGGATATTCTTAGTGGCCGGGTCAAACCTGGTCTGACATTAAGAATCTCGGGCTTAATACCAGCTTGTATAACAAAGGTGGTATTAACCCCTTTATTACCCAGCGTGCCACCGCCACCAGGGCTGCTGGAAGAGCGGGGTTCAGCGCCAGAGGATGGCGCTTCAATGAACACGTTTTTTTTGCGGCCGCACCTGCCGCAAGTGCCGATACCGCACTTGCTGCATCTGCCGCAAGCCCCCATAGACATTCTATGGGGCTTGCCGCAACTGTGCCGCAGGTGTCGCGGTTATTCGGTAATCGCGGCAGATTCGGTTTTTTCACCGCATCTGCCGCGATTTAAAAAAAACGCTGATGTGAAAGCAGCCTAAATGCGGTACCATTTTCTTTCATAAAAAATTTCTTTTATGGGCCGAAATTCTATACTTTTTTTTTTCCCACCCAGTTCCGCCTCCAATGAGCCGCTGCGGCTCACAGAGACGGAACCAGGAAGTCATATGGAGGCATCCGAAGGGGCTCTCACCGGTGATCACAGCCGTGGATCACCAGGAGAAGGGAGGGAGACTCCGCTGCCATTTACCCCGAGTGTCAGGGGCAGATCTACCATGGTGCAGCTGGTTCAGCTGCACCAGGGCCCCGACTGGGTAGGGGGCCCCTCAACCATCAGTAGGGGGCCCCCGTGACAGAGGAGAGGAGGGTAACTGAGGGAAGCATCCTGCTTCCCTTGGGTGTTCCCGCCCCTCCTTTCGTCTGCAGCCCAGGCCCTAACCCTAGCCCTAGCCCTAACCCTAACCCTACCCAGCACCCTAGCCCTAACCCTAGCCCTAACCCTAGCCCTAACCCTAACCCTAGCCCTAACCCTAACCCTAGGAGAAGGGGGCGGCGTCATATCCCTGTCATGGCGCCGGCGGCAAGGGGCAGGTAAGACCTGCAGCAGGGCTCTGACAACAGAGCCCAACCCCCCCACCGGAACTCACCCGCGGCTGTGCCAGGGGCGGCGGGGCACTGACAGCCCCCCCTGCCGGAACTCACCCGCGGCTGTGCCAGGGGCGTCGGGGCACTGATAGCTCCCCACCCTGTACTCACCCGTGGCTGTAGCAGGGGCGGTGGGGCACTGACAGCCCCCACCCGCCGGAACTCACCCGCGGCTGTGCCAGGGGCGGCGGGGCACTGACAGCTCCCCCCCTGGACTCTCCCGTGGCTGTAGCAGGGGCGGCGGGGCGCTGAAAGCCCCCCCTGCCGGAACTCACCCGCGGCTGTCTGTGCCTGGGGCGGCGGGGCACTGACAGCCCCCCCCCACCGGAACTCACCCGCGGCTGTGCCAGGGGCGGCGGGGCACTGACAGCCCCCCCGCCGGAACTCACCCGCGGCTGTGCCAGGGGCGGCGGGGCACTGACAGCCCCCCCCCGCCGGAACTCACCCGCGGCTGTGCCAGGGGCGGCAGGGCACTGACAGCCCTCGCCCCCCCGCCGGAACTCACCCGCGGCAGTCTGTTCCAGGGGCGGTGGGGCACTGACAGCCCCCCCCACCGGAACTCACCCGCGGCTGTGCCAGGGGCGGCGGGGCACTGACAGCTTTCCCCCCTGGACTCTCCCGCGGCTGTAGCAGGGGCGGCGGGGCACTGACAGCCCCCCCCCCGCCGGAACTCACCCGCGGCTGTGCCAGGGGCGGCGGGGCACTGACAGCCCCCCCCCCCGCCGGAACTCACCCGCGGCTGTGCCAGGGGCGGCGGGGCACTGACAGCCCTCGCCCCCCCGCCGGAACTCACCCGGGGCTGTCTATGCCAGGGGCGGCGGGGCACTGACAGCCCCCCCCGCCGGAACTCACCCGCGGCTGTGCCAGGGGCGGCGGGGCACTGACAGCTCTCCCCCTGAACTCTCCCGCGGCTGTAGCAGGGGCAGCAGTGCTGGGCTCTGACAGCCCCCCCCCACGGCCTCACAGTGAGCAGCGGCAGGAGCCGCAGGTATTCCCGAGTGTGACTCGGGGTTATCGCTTCTAGCAGTGAAAGTTAACCCCGAGTTACACTCGGGAATACCGCTAGGAAGGTTAAAGGATTCCACCCTGGGGATATCATTAGAAAGTACTAAAATGTACATGCCAGTCCTGATAGAAAATTGTATACATCAATAACTATATATATATATATTATCATTTCATAGACAGAACCTTGAGACAACTTATTTTCCTCAGCAAGCCACATTGCCTCATTGGTTAAGCACTAGACAACAGTGCCCTGAATTAATCACTACTATAACGGATGTATCCCTATGCAAAATAAGTTATGAGGTATCTATATGTGAATGCTACATAAAATATATGTATACCAATATAAGATTACCTTCTCCAGTCTAAAGGCAAATATATGGTATACCTCACAATGGAAACTACTCCCCCTCGTGGTGGCAATCCTATTTGAAATACTAGCAGGTAAATGGTATAGCATTCTTTTTCTCATAAAATCCCTGATTCAATATGCCTTCAGCCCTAGTACCACCTCTTGTAGTCTACTATCACAGCCCCTAAAACTACCCTCTTATATAAAAAAGCCAAAGGATTCATAATCTTGAAATACCATCAATAAGTCTATGGACTGAATGTCTATGTAAATACTGTATATATTTCACCTGCACTGTATTCATTTTTTGTATATTTCCTTATATTATAGTGACTTTGTGAACAAGGCCATAGTGGTGGCCAAAACGTCTTTGTCCTGCATGTCACCTGATACATCTGCATTAACTGTACATAAATTCACCTTGAGCAAAAGAAAAACTACATGAGTGCTGGGATTCTTGCTTATTAGCTACTACGGATCACTCGATCCTTTCCTGATAGCACCATAAAACTTCAAACAGTCTGAGTGCTGGTCATTTACGACTAATCCATCTAAATTGACATCCTGAGCAAGGAAAGCACTAATTAGAAAAGCAACCAATAGGCCAATGGTCACTCTGGAGGAGTTGCATAAAGCCATAGCTTAGATGGGAGAATCTTTCCAAAGGATAACTATTAATTGTATATTCCACAAATCTGGCCTTTTGATGCTGCCTTTTTTAAGTACTTAATGAAAGAGAGGCAAGAAAAATGCCATTTTTGAAAGCAAGCCATAAGAAGTCAGTTAGCAAAAAGCCATATAGGGGACACAGCTAGCAAGTGGATGAAGGTGCTTTGGTCAGGTGAAACCAAAGTAGAACTTTTTGGGCTAAATGCAAAATGCTATATGTGGCAGAAAACTAACACTGTACATCACTTTGAAAACACCATCCCCACAGGTAATCATGATGGTAGCCTCATCATGCTGTGGGGAAACTTTCCTACTGCAGTTATGGGGTAGCTGATCATTGTTGATTGGAAGATGAATGGATTAGATGGGAGAATCTTTCCACAGGACAACTATAAGTTGTACAAGTATATTACACAAATCTAGCCTTTATGAAAGAGAGACTTACCATCAGCAGCCAAAAAACAAAAACCAACACAGCACTTAGCAGAATGCAGTAAGACTCCATTAAACTGAGCAAACCCAGGCGCACGAAGCAGATAAAAATCACCGTCAACCTACAAAAACATGGGAGGTGACTTGCTATGCATAGGTTTGGTATGCATAGAATGCCATTCACATTGATACATATGATGAGGAGTGTCCGATAGCTACTCACCGATCCTGCCACCAAACCAAATGGGCCGCCCAGTACAATGTCTCCTCACCACTGGATTAATGGCGCCTCATGGGGCCCACCCACACCCTGCACATATGATAAAGTGCAAAAACATTTTTTATGATAGACAAAATATTTTTTTTATATATGGGGTATTGGTTCATGTAATGGCCAAGACACTTAAGTTTGTAATCCTCGTCACGGATCCCCACGCTTACGAGTCCAAACAAAATATATACAAAAACTACTCAAAAAAGGCAGCATCAGGAAAACTTATCATCAGCAGCCAAAAACAAAAAACACAGCACTTAGCAGGATGATAAAAAAAAATTTTGTCTATCATAACAACATTTTTGTACTTTTTTATCATTTTTGCGGGATGTGAGTGGGCCCCATGGGGCGCCATTCATCCAGTAGTGAGGAGACATTGTACTGGGCGGCCCATTTGGTTTGGTGGCAGGATTGGTGGGTAGCTATGGGACACTCCTCATCATATGCATCAATGTGAATGGCGTCCTATGCAAAGTTAACCTGTGCATAGCAAGTCAATTCCCACATGTATTTGTAGGTTGATGGTGATTTGTGCACCTGGCTTTGCTCTATTTAATGTGGTCTGACTGCATACTGCTAAGTGATGTGTTAGTGTTTGTGTTTGGCTGCTGATGGTAAGCTTTTCTGATGCTGCCTTTTTTGAGTACTTTTTGAAAGAGAGGCAATGCCATTTTTGAAAGCAAGTCATAAGAAGTGAGGTAGCAAAAAGCCATGTAGGAGACACAGCTAGCAAGTGGACGAAGGTGCTCTTGTCAGGTGAGACCAAAGTAGAACATTTTGGGCTAAATGCAAAATGCTATTTATGGCAGAAAACTAACACTGTGCATCACTTTGAAAACACCATCCCCACAGGCAATCATGGTGGTAGACACATCATGCTGTGGAGATACTTGTTGATCAGAAGATGAATGCAGCTAAATACAGTACAATCTTGGAGGAAAACCTGTTGAAGTCTGCACAAGACTAGAGACTAGGGCACAGGTTCACCTTCCAGCAGAACTACGATGGTATGGTTTAAATCAAAGCATATTCACGTCTTTGAATGGCCCGTCAATCTCCAGACAAAAATCTCATTGAGTTCGTCACAAGACTTGAACATTTCAGTTTGCAGACAGTCTCCATCCAATTTCATTGAGCTAGAGCTATTTTGGAAAGAAAAATAGTCAAAATTTTCAATTTCCAGATGTGAAAAGCTGAGAGATGTACCCCATAAGACTTGTAGTAGTAATTGATGTTTGGTGGTTCTAAACAATATTGACTCAGTGGAGCTGAATACACATGCATGTCACAATTTTCCGATTTGTATTTTTAAAACATTTAGAAAACCATGTTTCATTTCCTTTACACTTCACAAATACTAGAGTTTATGCATGTCACATACATTTATGTCTCCAGGCAGATATCTTCAAATAATCAATATTGCTAAATATATCAAAATCTTTATTATCCTTATTGTAGCAAACCTCCAGATTCAATTTGCCTCAGAAAGTGACTAAATGTGCAACTGTTCATCCATCTTCTTTAGCAGAAAAAAACATATTCCCCTAATTAGGCTTATTTCACATGTACTGTTTGTGACCTTTTTCTGTAAAAATATGTGGTTGATAAGAAGGTTGATTACAGAAAAGGTTTTTTATCTATTTGAAGTCTAGGTGAAACAATTATTACTGTTACTTATCTGTTTCAGCTCCAGGGCTATTCCATAAACCTATGACCGATGTCCTTTTCTGTGCTCCTCGCAGGGTTTCTCAAGCTGTCTGGTCCAATTTCTGTGACATCATTACCCCAGGCCTTTTAAGGTCATCTTAGCTCAGAATATTTGTGAATTAAGTACACCTGTGTTTAGTTACTGTATGTATTGGAGTTGATCTCAACATAATTTCACTCAGCTAGACATTATCTTTTTAACAAAGCCTTATCTGTTTCTCTATCTGCATGTATTTTATTTCCTTGCTTACGTGTAATGGTACCTTTACACGCCGCTACCAAAGGTTAGAAACCATCGGGTGTCGCACGTGCACGCGCGCGTTTCAACGGTTCCTAATGGTACCTGATACCGCAATTACACGCCGCTACAAGGTGCTCCACAGTAGGTTTTTTCAATCCCTGGAAGCACCGACTGGTGCCGCAGGTTACCTTCTGTAGAGCACCTTCCCTCATTTACACGCCGCTACCACAAGGGAATATGGGAGGACCTGGGGCAGCAGGGACAACACATAGGAGTGCCAGAGTTGTGGATTACGAGACGCTCGTATGGTGATTGGACAAAGCAATAACATCATGATTGGCCAGCCAGCGCAGGGAGGCTGGCTAATACATGACGCTATAGCAAATGTGTAGTGACTGGTCAGATCATTAAATATGCCACCCTTAGCAGGGACAGCCAATGGGTACACAGTACTCCCCACCAATGATAGCTGATGGGGCGTGGTATACATGACGCTCAAGCACGCCCCAGGTAACTCAAATACTGTACCTGTGCCCCGATTTCATGCCGCTACCATAGGGTTTATACCTGCTTGTTTTTGAGCACGGCTGGGAAACAGGTGTCCAAAGAAAACGGTGGCAACAACCTAAATTACACGTTGCTACCTTGCTGTGTTTTGAAGGTAAAAGGTACAATTGTCTCCGACACCCGGTGGTTTCTAACCTTCGGTAGTGGCGTGTAAAGGTACCATAATGGTTAAACCTTCATCTTCTAAAGCATAGCAAACTCTTCTCTAGTCTTGCTCAAACAAAAGTCCTGCCATAATAGTGTGTACCTATCCCACATTCATCCTTGCCAAGATCCATCCATTTGCTGATGGCATTCAATTCTATTGTTAACTATTTATTTGCTGCAAGACCAGGACTGACCATATATCTAGAATTCCTGTATGTATATTGATGAGCAAAAGGGTAAAAATATTTTTAACTTTTGACTTTCAGGATCCATATCTCACTATCCACTTCATATTTGAGCAGGGGACTACCTTCATTTTAAAGACAGTTATTTTGGCTATCTCATACATACATTTAAATTGCAACTATTTAGCATATGATTAGTTATGCAGATTCTTGACATGTTACTGTTTTGTTACTCTTTTACTGTTAAAAATCTAAATTAATTGTTTTATTATTTTGTTAGTATTTCGTAAATCCAACTTTGGCTTTCAGCACTGCCTGAATCCTTCAGGTATGATCAGATTCAAGCATGCCTCAAAACAGAGGAGGAGATCAAAAAAGAATAATGACACCCAGCAGGGGTGCAGTGATGCAGCGAGGAATGATGCTAGATCCACTGTGCTGTTATACGTATGGGTGCCTTGGACTTATAGATAAAGATTGTCTAAAGCCGGGTGCCGTACAAGGAGCCCATCTGCCAGCCCAGCCAGCCAAGGTCAGTGACATACAGGCCTGGGGACTTCAAGACACTGGTTCTTCAATCACCCTGGTAAGCCAAGATATCGCTCCCCCAGAAGTCGATTAATAGGTCCCTCAGTAGCCATCTCCCTGGTTGATGGTCAGTGCTCAGACATCCCTCTGACACGTGTGCAGTTAGAATTGGGGACTAACCAGGAAGAGACTGAAGAAGATCTTATGGGCAGCATCTCCACACATGTCATTTTCGGGTCTGAGCAGGAAGAGGTTGATGTGGGGCTTATGGACAGCACCCCCACACCTGTTATTTTGGGGATAATTGAAGTGAGGCTCGTGGAAGGCCTTGCTGCACTTGTTATTTTGGGGAATGACTTAGGACAAGGACTATCCAGTTTGTCACCACCATCACCCACAGCCAAGAAAAGCAGGGCACTGATGTGGATACTTCTACCATCCTATCCAAGGAGAACCCATATTCCCAGCCTCCATTTTTCTCCCCTAATCTGACAACAGTGAATAAATCTAACCTGACTGTGGCCATTGACTGGGGGGGAAGTAAAGGATGATCAGAGGCCTGTCACTTCTGGTTGCCCCGTCTACAGCAAACCTTGTCAAAATTTAGAAGTTTTCTGGGGCTACTTAAGCAGGGGGAGGAATGTGATGAAACAGCCTTTTCAACGTTTGTCATGCGTTAATGTTTTTAATTTGGGAGGACATATTGTTCTGTTGTTTGTTGACTCATGAGAAGTGTGTCATTGATTCTTATCAGACTACTCAGGGCCTCCATTTTCCTTGTTTGTGCATTGCTACCTGAGTGTAAACTACCATGGCCCCCTCTGTCTACATCAGAGGTCTCCAAATCCAGGCCTCAAGGGCCGACAACAGCGCAGGTTTTCAGGATTTCCTTAGTATTGCACAGGGCTTGGAATCATTAACTGTGCAGATGATCACATTAGCACCTGTGCAATACTAAGGAAATCCTGAAAACCTGCACTGTTGGCGGCCCTTGAGGCCTGGAGTTGGGGACCTTTGGTCTACATCATTCAGAGGAGGATTATGTGGACTGACTTAACTGCCAAACAATAAGTGAACAGCTTTATTTCACCAATCCTGTAAGAACACAAAAGGGTGAGGGATATAAAAAGGACTGCTTCAATAACCAGTGGTCCGTATGCTAAATAACTTCAGCCTAGTGACTTCGATCCCAGCTAGAGGATCAAATTATGTTGAAATTTCTGTTCCTGCTGCCAGGATCACATTGTGTCTTCATACTCTGCATGACCTCAGTCTAGGATCCTTAAGATTTAAGCTGAATAAAGCCAAGTTTGGTCAATTGGTCAGCTGACAACAAACTTTACTGTGCTCGGTTAATTTCTTAAGCTTGCTGCTATTCCTTTCTCGGTGGCTGCCCCCCAAAAGTGAGGTGCTGCTGGATTGAGGTAGTTGGCCATGGCAGCCCCAAATGCATGAATATTCTAATCCCTGGTGAACCAGGGGAAGGGTGAGACTCCTTTCCTTTTTACATCATGTGCTCTTTTTCGATATGTGTTATATGTCTTTGACTGCTGGGGATCCAATAACGTCTTACCAATATGTGGTTCCCTCACCCTGTATTATCTGAGTAGTGTTCTTCCCATGGGTAAGGAGTTTGAGAATTCTCTGGGATGTGCCCCTGTCCATGCGGTCTTTCTAAAGGCGGCTGGACCAGCAGACAAGAGCACCCACTGACCTCTTTATCTACATTCCTTGTTCATCTGTACAAACAATTGAACGTAAGTACAAATAGGATGGGAATGTCCAGCCATCATATCACTCAGGAACGAGTTGAGTTCTTTGTCCCAGAGATGAACCTACTGTTGTCCGACATGTGCATAGCAACCCAAGAGCAAAACCAAAAAAACTTGTGAAGATGATGGTGGAAGCTTGTAAGATTATGTCATTATCCACAGTGAAATGAGTACTGTGTCAACATGGGCTTAAAGGCCACTTCAGGAAGAATTCATTACTCTAAAAGAAACATAAAAAAGATAAGTCCTGTTGTTTGACAAAACTAAAATTGAAGTGTTTGGCCATATTGATCATTGTTACATTTGGGGGGAAAAAGGGACAAGCTTGGAAGCCTAAGAACACCATCCTAACTGTAAAACACAGTGGTGGCAACTTCATGTCGTGGGGTTGTTTTGCTGCAGGAGAGAATTGTGCACTTCACAAAATAGATGAGATCATGAGGAAAGAAGACTATGTGGCAATAATGAAGAAATATTTCAAGACCTCAGCCAAGAAGTTAAAGGTTAGGCAGAAATATTAGTTTTCCAAATAGACAATGACTCGAAGAATGCTGCCAAACTGGTTACAAAGTAGCTTAAGGATAACAAAGTCAATGTTTTGGAGAGGCTATCACAAAGCCCTGATCTCAATCCTATTGAAAATTTGTGGGCAAGGCTGAAAAGACAGGTGCGAGTAAGGCGACCTACAAATTTGACTTAGTTACACCAATTTTGTCAGGAGAAATGGACCCAAATTCCTACCAACTATTGTGAGAAGCTTGTGGAAGGATATTCAAAATGTTTGACCTGAGTCATACAGTTTAAGGGCTATGGTACCAAATACTAATAAAAGGTATGTCAATTTGTGACTTTGCAGGAAGTAATAAAAATGCCTTAAACATTCTCTCTCTCATTATTCTGATATTTGGCAAATATTAATAATTAGGGTAATCTTAATTGACCTAAAACGGGAAAGATTTATTTTGATTACATTTCAGAAAGTGAGACAAACATGCATATGTGTCTTTTCATATAGTGCATGCAATTTTCTGGTTTCAACTGTAAAAGTAACATTTGATGGAGCCATACATTGTAAAGATTGGATGTAGAATAGCTATGATTGGACCATCTTTTTTGTTTTGTGAGAGCACTTAAATAAATTCACTGCATGTATTGAAAAATGACATTGCAATAGTTGGATTGTTAAAAGCTTAAGAGACCCACTAAGGGTACCGTCACACTGTGCCACGGCACCGGAGATGTCGTCGGTGACGGGCGAAAGCGCACACGTATTTGCCGCCCCTGCCAGCATCACTGTCCCCCATTTACATGGGGCGACACCTCCGGTGATGTCCCGGCGATCTGACAGGTGGCATCGCCGCTGGGGTTTCTTAAAACCCCAGCGGCGATGCCTTAACATGGGAGCCTATGGCTCCCATCACCTGACAGATCGCCATCGAGTGTTTACACGGGGTGATGTGTACACATCGCCCCAGATCGGCCGCTTGGTTTCAGAGCACTGCTCTGAAACCAGGCAACCACTAGAAGGCGTCACCATCGCCTAATTACATTAGGCGATGCAGGGGCGATATCGGTGCCGATAGGCCATGCCCCTGCATCACCTAAGAAATTGGCGGTGCCGTCGCACAGTGTGATGGTACCCTAAGAGGTTCCATGTTGGGTAACACTGTACTTCATACATTCAGATCGTGATTTTTTTTTTTTTAGTTTTCAAATATAACACAAATTTAAACATATCACATCCATTCAAAGATAATGTTATTATCAACACTATGAGAGCAATGGTATTTGAATTGTTAACTAACACCATAGGTAGTTGTCAAGCCATCTAGTATCGTCACCAAACATATCATGGTTATATCTTTAATTTCCCTAGTGTCCCTTTCAAATCTTCCAAAAGGTACCAATTTGAGTTTCTAAATGGTATTATCGTTCTTTTCAGCTCATCAGGGGATAATACTGAAATTATGAATGTTTTCCATGCGTTTGAATTTTCCTGTGTAAAGGTCTTTATTTCTCTCCGCCTCAAATCTCTCAATCTGCATAGTTTTTTTTCAGTTCTTGATTACATCAGTAATACTGGGATTAGCAATACTCAGCCATTCTTGTAGTATTATTCGTTTTGTCACCATTGCTATGACGTGTAATATTCTAGCAGAATTACCTTCCCACACACACGAGGTTGGGAAGTGAAACAGTCATGGTAACGGATCCAATGTTAGAGCTCTCCTACAAATGTCATGTGACAGCAATAGTACCTCTTCCCAGGCTCTCTGCATGTCTGTACAAAGCCACAGTTCGTGGGTCATGTCGGTTTTCGGTGTTCCACATTTCAGGCATTGCTGTCTTCTGTCAGGGGCTTGTGCTGTTGGGGAAGAGTAAAGCCATAAATTGCTCTATGCATAATTCTAAATTGAACATCTCTCCATTTTTCATTGGTAATAACTTTTCTAGCCGTCTCCCACCCACTCACAATCTTCTCTTCCAAGTCATCCCGCTGTATATATTTGTTCCATCCGTTAAACATATTGCTTGCCCCCAGTGTCTGTAGGACATCCTGCTTTCTCCCATAAATGTAAGAAATGTTAATATCTCTAACATTTGCCTCTACCCATTTGTTCCATATACAGTTGTGGCCAAAAGTATTGACACCCCTGCAATTCTGTCAGATAATACTCAGTTTCTTCCTGAAAATGATTGCAATCACAAATTCTTTGGTATTATTATCTTCATTTCATTTGTCTTCAATGAAAAAACACAAAAATAATTTTCCTAAAGCCAAATTGGATATAATTCCACACCAAACATAAAAAAGGGGGTGGACAAAGTATTGGCACCCTTAGAAAAATCATGTGATGCTTCTCTAATTTGTGTAATTAACAGCACCTGTACCTTACCTGTGGCACCTAACAGGTGTTGGCAATAACTAAATCACACTTGCAGCCAGTTGACATGGATTAAAGTTGACTCAACCTTTGTCCTGTGTCCTTGTGTGTAGCACACTGAGCATGGAGAAAAGAAAGAAGACCAAAGAACTGTCTGAGGACTTGAGAAACCAAATTGTGAGGAAGCATGAGCAATCTCAAGGCTACAAGTCCATCTCCAAAGACCTGAATGTTCCTATGTTTACCATGCGCAGTGTCATCAAGAAGTTTAAAGCCCATGGTACTGTGGCTAACCTCCCTAGATGTGGACGGAAAAGAAAGATTGACAAGAGATTTCAAAGCAAGATTGTGCGGATGGTGGATAAAGAACCTCGACTAACATCCAAACAAGTTCAAGCTGCCCTGCAGTTCGAGGGTACAACAGTGTCAACACTTACTATCCGTCGGAGTCTGAATGAAAAGGGACTGTATGGTAGGATACCCAGGAAGACCCCACTTCTTACCCCGAGACATAAAAAAGCCAGGCTGGAGTTTGCCAAAACTTAACTGAGAAAGCCTAAAACGTTTTGGAAGAATGTTCTCTGGTCAGATGAGACAAAAGTAGAGCTTTTTGGGCAAAGGCATCAACACAGAGTTTACAGGAGGAAAAAGAGGCATTCAAAGAAAAGATCACGGTCCATACAGTCAAACATGGTGGAGGTTCCCTGATGTTTTGGGGTTGTTTTGTAGCTTCTGGCACTGGACTGCTTGACCGTGTGCATGACATTATGAAGTCTGAAGACTACCAACAAATTTTGCAGCATAATGTAGGGCCCAGTGTGAGAAAGCTGAGTATCCCTCAGAGGTCATGGGTCTTCCAGCAGGACAATTACCCAAAACACACTTCAAAAAGCACTAGAAAATGGTTTGAGAGAACGCACTTCTAAGGTGGCCAGCAATGAGTCCTGACCTGAATCCCATAGAACACCTGTGGAGAGATCTAAAAATGGCAGTTTGGAGAAGGCACCCTTCAAATATCAGGCACCTTGAGCAGTTTGCCAAAGAAGAATGGTCTAAAATTCCAGCAGAGCGTTGCAAGAAAGCGGTTGATCGCAGTTATTTTAGCTAAAGATTGTGCAACAAAGTATTAGGCTGAGGGTGCCAATTCTTTTGTCTGGCCCATTTTTGGAGTTTTGTGTGAAATGATCAATGTTTTGCTTTTTGCGTCATTCTCTTTTGTGTTTTTTTCATTTTAGACAAATTAAAGGGAACCTGACCCCTCCAAATCACCCCCAACCCTATTAATACCTGTCCCTGGACCCTAACATATCAGTATTAGTGCTCCTTTTCTATAAAAAATAGCACTCTGTAACATTGGAATAATCAACAATATACACTTACAAATCTGAGACTTCTTGTCCCTGAATAAGTCTCACAGGGCGTCCCCTGTGTGACTCTAAGCCCTCCCTAGGTGCTCATTTTCACGGCCCGAATGATCCACCCTCTCTCTGTCTGTGCTGCTGTGATGTGCAGCTGAAGGCACGACTAATGATTTGCATTCTGTGAGTGATAGAGAGGGGGGAGGGCAAAGCCCACACAAGCAGAGCACACAGACAGAGAGAGAGAGGATCCTGGAGCCTGCAAAACAAGACACCCTAAGGGCTAAAGAATATGGCCCCTACTAATTATAATCACTAATGAGTAAATATTAAAAGTTTTAATGCACTTTCACAGGATGCTTTTAGAAAACAAAAGAAGTGTGAGATTAGTGATAATATGCTTCAGGACATGTTTTGGTAGCTTAGGAGGCGTTCTGGAGGTGACAGGATCCCTTTAAATGAAGATAATAATACCAAAGAATTTGTAATTGCAATCATTTACAGGAAGAAACTGAGTATTGTCTGACAAAATTGCAGGGGTGTCAATACTTTTGGCCACAACTGTATATTGTTGTAAAAATTGTATGATACCCCTAAAATGTTTCAATGGCAAAGAACAAGGTAAAGAAAAAACAAACTTTGGCTAAGAATCTGGGAGCAAGCACTGGCAAACAGATCCAGACAACCACAAATGGTGCCAGTAATCCTGTCTCTATTACTAGCAAGAGTAGATTCCGATTGGCCTATTACTACCAAGAGTAGATTCCGATTGGCCTATTACTACCAAGAATAGATTACGATTGGCCTTATTTACTTCTGGAAGCATATTAGTGGTGACAGAGGTGTGATGGAATATATGGCATATCACTTATTTCAGTCACAGTAGGATAATGTTACCTCTGACTTTGACAATGTCAGTTTCAATCATTGTTTTCCATAGTCCTCCCATTCAACTGCCATAACAGTTAAGTGTTTGAAAATGATATCTAAGCAAGTGAAGGGGGTGCGGAGTAGCTCACACAGGGGTATGGTATATGATAACCCCACAGTTCAAAATAGCTACTCTAAGGGCCCTTTCACATCAGCTTTTTTTTCAAATCGCGGCAGATGCGGTGAAAAAACCGCATCTGCCGCGATTACCGCATACCGGCTGCACTTGCGGCACAGTTGTGGTAAACGCCATACAAGGTATAGGCGGACTTGCGGCAGGTGCGGCAAGTGCAGTTTTGGCACTTGCGGCAGGTGCGGCCGCGAAAAAAACCGCGGCTGACAGCATTTTTTTTCGCGGCCGCACCTGCGGCAAGTGCCAAAATCGCACTTGCCGCACCTGCCGCAAGTCCGCCTATCCCTTGTAAGGCGTTTGCCGCAACCGCGCCGCAACTGTGCCGCAAGTGCAGCCGTTATGCGGTAATCGCGGCAGATGCGTTTTTTTCACCGCATCTGCCGCAATTTGAAAAAAACGCTGATGTGAAAGGGCCCTAAGTTCCAGAACTTGGCAGGTGAAACAGTGCTTTCGGCATCTTGTTTCAGGGGAAATGAAGGACAACGTAATGGAGTGTATTACAAAGATTCATAACATTGCAAAGATTGATCAACAATTATAGATATAAAGGTTTAGTTAATCTTCCAAGTAGGCCATTCATGATCATTGATCATTGTTTGACCAGAAGGAAGCCCATTCCCAGCTACTCTTTCTTCCATAAATGGTTGTTCCTAAATTTATGTTGAGGGATTGAGCTGGGCCTTTGTTGATGTTCCCATTACTTGATGGCTATGTTGAAAGTAATTTCTGCAGATATAATTTCTATACAGAGAGATTTGGTACAAGCTGTCCACCTGTGATGTCATGCATCACGAAGGTCTGACTCATGCATTTTTTATTAGTGTTCACAATCCCTCATCGTTATTATTATTGTGAACATGTTGTTTTTTTCAGTTTATCTCTCATTTCTATGTATCTACAAAGTCAACAAAAGATCTGGCAAGTTACTTCAAATCCACAAGCCTTGTATAAATAATATAATAGTAACAGCAGACACAGTGAATAAAGCATGAGTACACATAAAATAAAAGTAGATCCATCAAAAAAAGAATCAAAGTTTTCTTTAATTCACAGCTTTTAGGGGATGTCCAAAATTCAGAGATATCCCCTCAATAATACCAAACTGTAGGAAGCCACAAAATAAAAATATATCTGAAATACTTATCGTGAAAAATCCAGCGCCAGTTCGACACCAGGATTTACTGCCAGTTCCCCTCAAATCTGTATATATACAAAAGTACTCACTACAACAGTTTAATATGTCAATGTGTTGAGAAATTATTGATAGAGATTATTGTGTAGGACCCAACCAATAGGCTGAGATTAATTTTGCTTGATATTAATATGAAGCTACTAATTATATTGTTATTTTATATTACTATTAATTGAATCACTTAATATTGAGTAGAATTTTGTATGCTTACACCCCCTATATGTCCTATGAGTCCACAGAAAGCCCCCAATATACAGTATGAGCTGCCACACAGGTCTCTACATACAGTATGAGTCCACATAGCCACCCTATTTATAGCATCAAACCCACATGATCTCCCTACTTACAGTTTGAGCACTCCTATAAATAGTATGAGCCCCCTCATAGTGGCCATATATGCGGTATGAGCCCCCAAATATCTTCCTTATACACACTACGACCCACACATAGAACTATAATAATAATAATAATAATAATAAAGCTTTATTTATATAGCGCCAACATATTCCGCAGCGCTTTTCAATGTAGGGTTAGAGTACAGAAAATATAATACAGTAAGTAATTACAGTAGAGAACAAAAGCAGTACAATAATTGGATACAAAACAATAGGCATAGAATCAATGTAAAAAGAAAATACAATAAATAAAGCAAGAAATGAAGGTGACCCTGCTCAAAAGAGCTTACAATCTACGACGGGATAGGGGTTGCACAAGGTACAGGGGCTTATTGCACTGATGGTCCAGGCATCTTGAGGAAATGGGGCATAGAGATAAGCTTACATGGATGGTCATTGTACAATCTGTGTAGACCTTTTTTGGTTTGGTGGAGTTTATAGAAGAGTAATATCCAGAGGGATAGCCCATTCACTGTCTACAGTACAAAGGACTTCTATTAGGGAGTATGATAGGCCGCCTTAAAAAGATACATTTTTAGGGATCGTCTGAAGCCATGCAAGTTGTGGATAGTCCTGATTTCTTGGGGTAAAGCATTCCAGAGTTTTGGTGCAGCTCTAGAGAAGTCTTGGAGCTGGGAGTGGGAGGATCGGATTAGTACAGATGTCAGTCGAAGGTCATTTGAGGAACGTAGAGAACGGGTGGGGTGATAGACAGAGATGAGAGAGGAGAGGTAGGGGGGTGCTGCATTGTGAAGAGCTTTGTGGGTGAGAACAAGCAATTTGAATTTGATCCTGTAGTATACGGGCAGCCAGTGCAATGACTGGCACAGAGCAGAGGCATCTGAGTAACGATTGGCCAGGTGGGTGATCCTGGCTGCTGCATTAAGGATGGACTGGATAGGAGAAAGTCTGGTGAGGGGAAGGCCGCTTAATAGAGAATTGCAATAGTCAAGGCGGGAATGGATGAGGGCCACGGTGAGGGTTTTTGTTGTTTCCAGGGTGAGAAAGGGGCGGACTCTAGAGATATTCTTCAGGTGTAAGCGACAGGAGCGGATGAGACATTGTGTGTGGGAGGAGAAGGAGAGATCGGTGTCAAACATAACACCCAGACAGCGAGCCTGCTGCCTAGGCGTTATCGTGGTGCCACAAACTGAGAGAGAGATGTCCGATTTAGGGAGGTTAGTGGATGGGGGGAGCAGAAGAAGTTCAGTTTTGGAAAGGTTTAGTTTCAAATAGAGAGCGGACATGATATTGGAAACTGCAGCTAGACAGTCATTGGTGTTCTTTAATACTGCAGGGGTAAGGTCAGGGGCTGAAGTGTATAGTTGTGTGTCATCAGCATAATGATGGTACTGGAAGCCAAATCTGCTGATGGTCTGTCCGATCGGGGCTGTGTAGAGAGAGAAGAGGAGAGGGCCAAGGACTGAACCCTGAGGGACCCCAATAGTGAGGGGAAGAGGGGAAGAAGTGGAGCCAGCAAAAGATACACTGAAAAAGCGGTCAGAAAGATAGGAGGAGAGCCAGGAGAGAGCAGTGTCCTTTATGCCAATGGAGTGCAGCATAGAGAGTAGGAGCTGATGGTCGACAGTGTCAAAAGCTGCAGAGAGATCAAGGAGAATAAGCAGAGAGTGGTCACCATTACGTTTTGCTGTCAGAAGGTCATTGGTCACTTTGATGAGGGCGGTTTCTGTAGAGTGAAGGGGGCGGAAACCAGACTGTAATGGGTCTAGCAGAGTGTGAGCGGAGAGGTAACGGGTGAGGCGGGAATAGACCAGGCGCTCCAGGAGTTTAGAGATGAAGGGGAGATTGGAGACTGGTCTGTAGTTATTTGTGCATGATGGGTCGAGAGTGGTTTTCTTTAATAATGGAGTAATGATCGAGTGTTTGAAGGAGGAGGGGAAGATGCCAGAAGAGAGGGAGAGATTGAAGATTGTGGCTAAGTGAGTGGTGACGACTGGAGAGAGGGACTGGAGCAGGTGTGAGGGAATGGGGTCAGTAGTGCATGTGGTGGGACGAGAGGAAGAAAGGAGCCTGGAGACTTCTTCTTCTGTGACTGGGTCAAATGTGGAGAGTGAGCCGGAGGAGATGTGGGGAAGAATGGGGGTGGCAGTGCTTGGAGGCTGAGAGCTGATTTCCTGGCGGATGTTGTCTATTTTCTCCATGAAGTAGGAAGCTAGGTCTTCAGCACAGAGGTCAGTGATGGGGGCCTGCACTTTCGGACTCAGGAGAGAGTGAAAGGTGTCAAAGAGTTTTTTTGGATTGTTGGATAGTGAGGAGACCAGGGTGGTGAAGTAGGTCTGTTTAGCAAGGTGAAGGGCGGAGTTGTAGGTTTTGAGCATGAATTTATAGTGGATAAAGTCTCCTGGTGAGCGAGTTTTCCTCCATAAACGTTCAGCACTCCTCGAGCATCGCTGGAGGAATCGAGTTTGTGGTGTGAGCCAGGGCTGTTTTGTTCTCTGTTTGGAGGTTCTGCGGGTGAGGGGCGCTACTTGGTCCAGGGAGCTTCTGAGAGAGTCATTGTAGTGATTTCCTGCCTGATCTGGAGAGGAGATTGAAGAGATTGGGGACAGAGATGAGATGAGGGAGTCTGTGAGAGCTTGAGGGTTAATGGCCTGTAGATTTCTGGATGTGTGATAGGTAGGATTGGGCTGTGTTGGCCGAGGGTTAGTGAGTGAGAAGGAGAGAATGTTGTGGTCAGAGAGTAGAGTTGAGTTATCCAAGAGGGAGGATGAGCAGACACGGGTAAAGACCAGGTCAAGGGTGTTACCGTTTTCGTGCGTCTCAGAGGTTGAGAGCTGTGATAGGCCAAGAGAGGTAGTTAGAGATAGGAGCTGGGATGCAGATGGGGAGATGGGGCTGTTTATAGGAATGTTAAAGTCTCCCAGAATAAGGGTTGGTAAATCTGAGGACATGAAATGCGGGAGCCAAGCGGAGAAATGGTCGAGGAACTGGGTGGGTGACCCTGGGACCTGGGGGCGGTATACCACCGCTACTTTGAGGGGGAGGGGATGGAATAGCCTAATGGTATGGACCTCAAAAGAAGGGAATGAGAGTGATGGGGCTGGAGGAATGACCTGGAAAGTACATTGTGGGGACAGGAGGAGGCCAACTCCACCGCCACGTCTGTTCCCAGGTCTAGAGCAATGAGAGAAATGTAGGCCGCCGTGAGAAATGGCGGCCGGGGAAGCAGTGTCTGAATCCTGGATCCAGGTTTCTGTGAGGGCCAGCAGGTTTAGAGAGTTGGAAAGGAAGTAATTGTGGATGAAGGGAAGTTTGTTGCATACAGATCGTGGATTCCAGAGAGCGCAGTTAAAAGAGGGAGATGAAGGAGTGCAAGTGATGGTAATGAGGTTAGTGGGGTTTCTATGTGTGGTGGGAGAGGGGTTGAAGTTAGAGGGTGGACCAGGGTTGGGGGAGATATCACCTGAGAGGAGCAGCAGCAAAAAGAGGAAGAGCAGATAGTTTTTGGATTTAGGACTTTGTTTATGACGACAAATGTTAGAATATTGTGGGCTGAGAATCTTCAGTAAACTGAAGATGGCGTGGGAGCTGTACATAGGGTAGGGCAGGAGAGAGGGGCTGATGTGGATGAGTGGTGATGGAGGGGGGATGGGGCGGTGAAGGTAGAGAGCAAGAGCGCATAGAACAATAGATATTGAAGTAAAGGACATGGTGATGGGGAAAGGAAAAGAAGTTAAAAAGTTTTTTTTTTAAATAGAGTGGCTTACCTGACTTCTGCCCTGACTAACTGCCATGAAATAACTGCATCCACTTAGCATTCAATGCCACTTTGCATGAGATGCCACACGAGTCTGACCCCCCACACGTGTACCCCTTAAGACTGAACTGAATATATAGGACACACTACCAGATTCAGGTGAAGGGGATTGTGGGAGGGAACATGGTATCAGGTAATTAACAACTACAAGGAACAGCAGGGGTGAAATAGGATGAAGGCAACAGACATTAGGCAAGACTCCCTCCACACTATAACACCTCCTACGAGATAACATTTACAACTGTGGCAAATTGTCATATACTTTTGGGTGAGGAATGCATAAACATACAGATGACACAGGAAACATTGCAATAAGTGCAGTGTTGGAATATTACCATTACACTATGATTCAAGCTGAAGTTACAAGGAGATCATTGCAGCAGTCACAGGTATATTCAACATGCACTGGTACAATGGGTTGAGAAAGTAGATGACAGCAAGCAGTGTTGGAATATTACCATTACACTATGATTCAAGCTGAAGTTACAAGGAGATCATTGCAGCAGTCACAGGTATATTCAACATGCACTGGTACAATGGGTTGAGAAAGTAGATGACAGCAAGCAGTGTTGGAATATTACCATTACACTATGATTCAAGCTGAAGTTACATGGAGATCATTGCAGCAGTCACAGGTATATTCAACATGCACTGGTACAATGGGTTGAGAAAGTAGATGACAGCAAGCAGTGTTGGAATATTACCTGTATGAAGAGAAGAGAGGACGAATGTTAGTCAACTGCCATGAAATAACTGCATCCACTTAGCATTCAATGCCACTTTGCATGAGATGCCACACGAGTCTGACCCCCCACACGTGTACCCCTTAAGAACTATAGAATAGTAGCGTTGAAAGATACCTCTGGTCCAACCCCATGCTCAAAGCAGGATTCACTAATCATTCAAAACAGATGTCTGTCCAGCTTCTGCTTGGAGACTTTCATTAAAGAACTCCCCACCTCTCAGGACAGCCTGTTCAACTCATTGATCATCCTCACTGTTATAAAGTTGCTTTCGAATATTTAATCTGTGTCTCTTCCCATTCAGTTTCATCCCATTGTTTCTAGCATTTCCTTGTCCAAATGAGAATAAAGCTGATCCCTCTACAGTGTGACAACCCTTGATATATTTGCAGACAGCTATCAAGTCTCCTCTCAGCTGAACATTTCCAAATTCTTTAACCGTTCCTCATAGGATATGGTTTGAGGACCGGTCACCATTCTCGTCACTCTTCTCTGAACGTGCTACAGTTTGTTTTTGTTGATGTCTTTTTTAAAATGTGTTGCCCAAATCTGGACACAGTATTCCAGATGAGGTCTGACCAAAGAGGAGTAGAGGGTGATAATGACTTCACGTGATCTATAATGTATGCTTATGATAATATGTTCCAGAATTGTTATTGGCTTTTTTGCTGCTGCATCACATTGTTGACTCATGTTCAGTATGTGTCTATTAGTTTCCCGATATAAAGTTTGAGTACCCAATTAATCTCCTTATATACAGTATAAGCTCCCAAATAGTCTTCTTATACATGGTATGAACTCCCACATAACCTCCTTATACAGTACGAGCCGCAACATAGATTCATTATATACAAGATAAGCTTCCACATTGCCCTCCATATAAAGTATGAGCCCCACATAGTATTCTATATACATTATGAGCCCCACACGTAGCTCCTATATATAGTATGAGACCCAACATACAGTAGGCCTTATATGTACAGCCACACATCTCACATATATATACAAATATACAGTGCCTACAAGTAGTATTCAACCCCCTGCAGATTTAGCTGGTTGACACATGCGGAATTAACTTGGCATTGTGACATTTGGACTGTAGATCAGCCTGGAAGTGGGAAATGCACTGCAGCCAAAAAGATTTATTTATTTATTTATTTTTTTTTAAAGCGTTAAAAGTTAATTCAGAGGGTCATTTATTATTCAATCCCTCAAACCACCAGCATTCTGTTTGGTCCCCCTAAATTATTAAGAAGTAGTTTAGGCACAAAGAACAATGAGCTTCACATGTGTGGATTAATTATCTCTTTTGCCAGCCTTTTCTGACTATTTAAGACCCTCCCCAAACTTGTGAACAGCACTCATACATGGTCAACATGGGAAAGACAAAGGAGCATTCCAAGGCCATCAGAGACAAGATCGTGGAGGGTCACAAGGCTGGCAGGGGGTACAAAACCCTTTCCAAGGAGTTGGGCCTACCTGTCTCCACTATAGGGAGCATCATCCGGAAGTGGAAGGCTTATGGAACTACTGTTAGCCTTCCACGGACTGGACAGCTTTTGAAAGTTATCTCCCGTGCCGAGGCCAGGCTTGTCCGAAGAGTCAAGGCTAACCCAAGGACAAGAAGGAAGGAGCTCCGGGAAGATCTCATGGCAGTGGGGACATTGGTTTCAGTCAATACCATAAGTAACGTACTCCACCGCAATGGTCTCCGTTCCAGACAAGCCCGTAAGGTACCTTTACTTTCAAAGCGTCATGTCAAGGCTCGTCTACAGTTTGCTCATGATCACTTGGAGGACTCTGAGACAGACTGGTTCAAGGTTCTATGGTCTGATGAGACCAAGATCGAGATCTTTGGTGCCAACCACACACGTGACGTTTGGAGACTGAATGGCACTGCATACGACCCCAAGAATACCGTCCCTACAGTCAAGCATGGTGGGCAGCATCATGCTGTGGGATGTTTCTCAGCCAAGGGGCCTGGCCATCTGGTCCGCATCCATGGGAAGATGGATAGCACGGCCTACCTGGAGATTTTGGCCAAGAACCTCCGCTCCTCCATCAAGGATCTTAAGATGGGTCGTAATTTCATCTTCCAACAAGACAACGACCCAAAGCACACAGCCAAGAAAACCAAGGCCTGGTTCAAGAGGGAAAAAATCAAGGTGATGGAGTGGCCTAGTCAGTCTCCTGACCTTAACCCAATTGAAAACTTGTGGAAGGAGCTCAAGATTAAAGTCCACATGAGACACCCAAAGAACCTAGATAACTTGGAGAAGATCTGCATGGAGGAGTGGGCCAAGATAACTCCAGAGACATGTGCCAGCCTGATCAGGTCTTATAAAAGACGATTATTAGCTGTAATTGCAAACAAGGGTTATTCCACAAAATATTAAACCTAGGGGTTGAATAATAATTGACCCACACTTTTATGTTTAAAATTTATTAAAATTCAACTGAGCAGCATAACTTTTTGGTTTGTAAGATTTATGCTTCTGTTAATAAATCCTACTCTCGTTTGCAGTTTGAAGGCTCTAACTTATTTGCATCTTATCAAACCACCTAAATCAGCAGGGGGTTGAAGACTACTTGTAGGCACTGTATATATATAAACACATAAAATAAAGGAGCAAACACCACATGCTCATCTTCCTCTTGTTGCCCTAGTGTTGACATGTTATCATCTCATTTGCTTCTCAGTCTCACATGGTGATTGGTGGAATAAGGAGCTGACGGCTTTGTCCTCCACCAATGTTCATCACTATCTGCATCTGAGCATGCAGACAGTGGTGATATCAGGATATGTGGTGGCAACAGAGCACATGAATCAACCCGCTGGCAAGACTGAAGCACACAGGGCGCTGGGTATAGCCCGCGAACTGCACTTTTCCCACTCCTGCTATAAGTACATGAGGACAGGCGGGACATGGTGAAAATGTGGAAGAACTTGGAACAGAAAAGAGACTGCCAATTTCTATGTGATCAGGCCAGTTTGTGACATACATTGCACAAAGCAAAAAGTAAAATTGGTAAAACAAAAGTCTGTTCATCACTCATCAAACTTGATAAGTGATTAAAATTGTGCAGAAACATTTTAGGTGAAATTTAAGTATTAAAAAAAAATATTAAAATTTCTGCTGATTATTACATTTGATTTTCTGCCTGTTTGTGAGGTGAAAATGCTCCAAGGATTGCACACCTTCCATTATATTTGGTAAAAATCATTCCATGCCCCTCCTCTAAGTCTAAGTGCATATGGTTTATTAAATTATTTTAGGTTGGGTAAGGTTCTTACTCTTGTTATTTTTTGAGGCAAGCTTTGTCTTCACCACGGCTCTAAATAGAAAGGATAACTGAAACCCCCAAAAAATCAAAAAAATTACCCTCAAAGTGTATTTTTTTCAATCTAAAACTCAACATATTTAATAGAACAGTTTTTCTATTAGCATCAAGTGACCTTTCTGATTCCAATAGAAGCCATAATGGAAGCGATGCCTAATGTATACATTAGATACCACCAGTCATGTATTTTGGGGCATCAGTTTTGCTCTATTATGTTAAGAAAGAAATCTGCTGAAGTTTTTTCTTCCGCTAAGCCCTTCAATTGTTGACATTTATTTAGTTGTTTTTTTTTAGAGAAAAGTAAAACTAATTGTAATGCATCTGTCTATGAATCCTATTAATTTCTATTGAACTCAAACTGATGCGGAATGACATCAATTATTCTCAGTCCTGTCATGGTTTCTACAGAATCTAGAGTTGCTTTGCTTTTTTTTTATTTCAGTATTTTTTTCCTTCTTTGTGTGCTTTGTTTTATCGTTTCGGAGACAATAAAAATAATAAAAACTGATAGCAGTTTACATCATCTACAAGACAAAAGCAAATGCTGCAAGAATTTGCCACTACAGGAATTGAGAATGGAGAGAAATGCAATTTTTTACAATCATTTGCAAGATAAAAAATATAATTTTAATGAAATACATGGTAACAGATACAGAAATCATGATACTGTTAAATTGTGAATCTACAGAAATGATCTGTCGTTGAACGTCATGACCCCTCCATGCCCGCAGTCAACAAATGATTCCTCATTTTAAAGCATACTTAGCTTTGAGAAAAAAAAGCCCTTTTTAGGCAGCTGTAGACACGCATTAGCTGTAGTGCAGCCAGATATGTTGTATCAGGTTTGTCATGTAGTCCCGGAAAGCATACCCTTTTGACCTCTATCTGGCTAGTATAAGTCAGTAGACTGCTCTAAACCGTACGCCAATAAACTTTGAAATAAGGTATAAATTAAACAAACATATGTTTTTCACAGTAGGACTTTGTGGGTGAAGGATGGCCCTGTTTGGCAAGCATTAGAGGCATCCATTTAACATATACATTCTGAAGTGTATAATAATTGGAGGTTTAAAACTAGATATTACCAGAACAGAAACTTAACTCCAGATATTGGGTCTTTTCCCTTGCCTCTGCTGTTTCTGTAAATGTACAATATCTCACTATATGTTCATTTACTAGACAGACTCTTCCAGGTGTCAAATAAGAATTGTATAACCTGAGCCAGACGGAGGTCTCCTATTGTTGCTCCCCCACCTCTCTATATCTCTTGTTATTGTTGCCGGTGTTGCCAGTTGGCGGTCATTTAATATTGCACATTGGGAAGTGAAAATGTAACCAGAGGCGGTTTATGAACATTTGCATTGAGCTTTTGGGGGGAATCACAAACAATTTAATAGTATGACCTCCAACATAAAACCCACTTTATGTCTCAAACAGGTGTACAGCATGGCTCTATAATTTGCCATGGCCGCCTATTACAGCCCTACACACATCAGATGTTGTGTAGATTATTTGTATCCATAAACTGAAATGGGTTCTTTCTGCAGCCAAATATTATAATTTTTTTAACTGTTGACAGAGCAATGACATATAGTTGCACGTTTGAAGTCACCTTGATAGCAACCAGCAATCAACATTGTACACATACTATATTTATATACACAGACATGGTGGAAGATTTGGTACCCTTGAAATTGTTCCAGAAAATGAAATATTTCTCACAGAAAATTATTGAAACTTCACATGTTTTGTTATACACATACTGATTTCCTGCTTTCAAACAACACAAATAAAAACAGAGAAGAAAAGGCAGATTAGATATGATTTCACACAAAAGTCAAATGATAGCCTGGACAAAATTGTTGGCACCTTTACAAAATTGTAAACAACTTGATTTCAAGCATGTGATATTTGTTCAAACTCCCCAGGTATGGGCAATATGAATATCACACCTGAAAGCAGATGAAAAGGAGAAGAGTTGACTCATTCTTTGCATTGTGTGCCTGTGTGTGCCACACTAAGCATGGAGACCAGAAAAAGAGGACGAGAACTGTCTGAGGACTTGAGAACCAAAATTGTTGAAAAATATCAGGAATCTCAAGATTACAAGTCCATCCCCAGAGATCTTGACATTTGGATTTATATCCCATTGAACACCTATCGGAAGACCATAAAATTGCTGCTGGGAGAAGGCACCCTTCATATATGAGAGACCTGGAGCAGTTTGCAAAAGAAGGGTGGTCCAAATTATCAGTTAAGGAATGCAAGAAGCTTTTTGATGGTTATAGGAAGCAATTGACTGCAGTTATTTATTAAAAAAGATGTCCAACCAAATATTAAGATGAGGACGCCAACCATCTTGTTCGGATTATTTCTGGAGTCTTGTTGGAAAGTATGTCCAATTTACCTTTTATTCTTAGTTCTTTTTTGTGTTGTTCCAATACACAGAGAAGAAATAAACAATTGTATAACAAAACATGGGTAATAGCAATAATTTTCTTGGAAAAATACTTATTTGTTTGGAACAATATTGAGGGTGCCAACACTTTTTGCCATGACTGTAGATATATCTACTATATAATTGCCGTAGCACGTTTTGTGTCGGCCCCCGACGTGCCGTGGCTATGTCACACTCTGTGACGTCATCACGGCGAAGCATTGCCCGCGTAGCGGGCATTGCGAGCCGTCGCCGCTGTCAGCACACATATTAATAGTGATGATCCTCCTCCTGCCCGCGCTGCCTGCCCCATCACCCCCCTGCCTGTCACCATAGCCATCCTCCACTGCCCGCTCACCCCCGCCTGTCACAACACTTCCCCCCGCTGCCCCATCACCCCCCTGCCTGTCACCATAGCCATCCTCCACTGCCCGCTCACCCCCGCCTGTCACAACACTTCCCCCCGCTGCCCCATCACCCCCCTGCCTGTCACCATAGCCATCCTCCACTGCCCGCTCACCCCCAGCCTATCACCACTGCCCCTCCGCTCCCCGATCGTACCCCCCCCACTCTCCGGTCACCCCCCCCCCCCACGTCAGCACAGACCCCCTCCACTGTCCGGTCACCCCCCCCCCCGGCCTCTTACCACAGCTCCTTCCAGCCAGACGCGATCTCTCTTCATCCTGCTTGAGGACCTCTGATGACGTCACGATGATGGGTGGAGTCACAGATCACATGATCGTGACGTCATCAAAGGTCCTGTTCCGATCTAACCTACTCTGCCTACTCATCCCCCTGCGCTGCACACTGACCCCCACTCTGCCCCTGACCCTGCTCTGCCTACTCACCCCCACTCTGCCCCTGACCCCCACTCTGCCCACTCACCCACCAACTCTTCCCCCTCACCCCCACTCTGCACACTGACCCCCACTCTGCACACTGACCCCCACTCTGATCACTGACCCCCACTCTGCCCACTGACCCCCAAACTCTGCCCACTCACCCCCCTACTCTTCCCCCTCACCCCCTCTCTGCCCCCCTCACCCCCACTCTGCACACTGACCCCCACTCTGCCCCTGACCCTGTTCTGCCCACTGACCCCCACTCTGACCACTGACCCCCACTCTGCCCACTCACCCCCCTACTCTTCCCCCTCACCCCCTCTCTGCCCCCCTCACCCCCACTCTGCACACTGACCCCCACTCTGACCACTGACCCCCACTCTGACCACTGACCCCCACTCTGACCACTGACCCCCAAACTCTGCACACTCACACCACCAACTCTTACCCCTCACCCCCTCTCTGCCCCCTCACCCCCACTCTGCACACTGACCCCCACTCTGCACACTGACCCCCACTCTGCACACTGACCCCCACTCTGACCCTGCTCTGCCCACTGACCCCCACTCTGACCACTGACCCCCACTCTGCCCACTGACCCCCAAACTCTGCCCACTCACCCCCCTACTCTTCCCCCTCACCCCCTCTCTGCCCCCCTCACCCCCACTCTGCACACTGACCCCCACTCTGCCCCTGACCCTGTTCTGCCCACTGACCCCCACTCTGACCACTGACCCCCACTCTGCCCACTCACCCCCCTACTCTTCCCCCTCACCCCCTCTCTGCCCCCCTCACCCCCACTCTGCACACTGACCCCCACTCTGACCACTGACCCCCACTCTGACCACTGACCCCCACTCTGACCACTGACCCCCAAACTCTGCACACTCACCCACCAACTCTTACCACTCACCCCCTCTCTGCCCCCCTCACCCCCACTCTGCACACTGACCCCCACTCTGCCCCTGACCGTGCTCTGCCCACTGACCCCCACTCTGACCACTGACTCCCACTCTGCCCACTCACCCCCAAACTCTGCCCACTCACCCCCCAACTCTGCCCACTCACCCCCCTACTCTGCCCCCTCACCCACACTCTGCCCACTCACCCTGCTCTGCCCACTCATCCTGCTCTGCCCACTCACCCCCACTCTGCCCACTCACCCCCCTACTCTTCCCCCTGACCCCCTCTCTGCCCCCTCACCCCCACTCTGCACACTGACCCCCTCTCTGACCCTGCTCTGCCCATTCACCCCCACTCTGACCACTGACCCTGCTCTGCCCACTGACCCCCTCTCTGCCCACTCACCCCCTCTCTGCCCACTCACCCCCACTATGCCCACTGACCATGCTCTGCCCACTCACCCTGCTCGGCCCACTGACCCCTCACACTGGCCACTCATCCTGCTCTGCCCACTCACCATGCTCTGCCCACTCACCCCTCACTGCCCACTGACCCCTCACACTGACCCTGCTCTGCCCACTGACCATCCTCTGCCCACTCACCCCTCACTGACCCTGCTCTGCCCACTTACCCTGCTCGGCCCACTGACCCCTCACACTGCCCACTGACCCTCCTCTGCCCACTGAACATGCTCTGCCCACTGACCCCTCCAATGCCCACTCACCCTGCTCTGCCCACTGACCCTGCTCTGCTCACTGACCACTCACACTGCCCACTCACCCTGCTCTGCCCACTGACCCCTCACACACCCCACTGACCCTGCTCTGCCCACTCACCCCTCACACTGACCCTGCTCTGCCCACTGACCCTGCTCTGACCACTCACCCCTCACACTGCCCACTGACCCCTCACACTGCCCTCTCACGCCTCACACTGCCCACTGAACATGCTATGCCCACTTACCCCTCACACTGCCCACTGACCATGCTCTGCCCACTGACCCCTCACACTGCCTACTGACCCTGCTCTGCTCATTTACTCCCACTCTGCCCACTCACCCCTGCTTTTACCACTGACCCTGCTCTGCCCACTGACCACCCTCTGTTCACTCACCCCCCGCTCTGCCCTTTCACCATGCCCACTGACCCCTGCTCTGCCAACTGACCGTGCCCACTCACCCATGCTCTACCCACTGACCCTTCTCTGCCCACTCACTGTGCCCACTGACCGCCGCTCTGCCCACTAACCCCTGCTCTGCCCACTGACTGTGCCCAATAACCCTTGCTATGCCCACTAAACCCTGCTCTGCCCACTCACCCCCGCTCTGCCCGCTGACCCCTGCTCTGCTCACTGACTGTGCCCACTCACCCCTGCTCTGCTCACTCACCCCTGCTCTGCCCACTGATTTTTCCCACTAACCCCTGCTGTGCCTACTGACTGTGCCCACTGACCCCTGCTCTGCCCAATCACTCTGCCCACTAACCCCTGCTCTGACCACTGACCCCCGCTATGACCCTGCTCTGACCACTGACCCCCAAATCCTGCTCACTGACCCTGCTCTGCCCATTCACCCCCCACTCTGCCCACTCACCCCCGCTCTGCCCACTGACCCTGCTCTGCCCACTTACACCCCCCCCCTCTGGCTACTGACCATGCCCACTGACCCCAGCTCTGCCCACTGACCCCAGCTCTGCCCACTGACCCCAGCTCTGCCCACAGACCCCAGCTCTGCCCACTGACCCCTGCTCTGCCCAATGACTCTGCCCACTAACCCCTGCTCTTCCCACTCATCCCCCACTCTGCCCACCGACGCTCGCTTTGCCCACTGACCCCCAGCAGATCGGTTTCCCAGCCAACGACAGGTCCTGTCCTGCCACCTACAAGACGGGTGGTGCGAGCCGCCGCAGGGTAAGTATCCTCACTGAGGTTTTTTTAGTTTTATTATCACCATGAAGGAGGGGGGAGGGGGGTGTGCAGCCCCAGAGGGAGGGGGGCCGCAGAGACTGGAGGCCCAGAGGGACGGGTGCCACGGGGAGCGGAGGGGGTCAGGAGGAGCGCCTCCATCCTGCCCCCCCCTATCCATCCTGCCCCCCCCAACACCATCCTGCCCCCCGACTCCATCCCGCACCCCCACCACCATCCTCACCCCCTGCCAACATCCTGCCCCGCCGCCTCCATCCTCCCCGCCCCCCCTCCCCCCGCCACCATCCTGCCCTGCCGTCTCCATCCTGCCCTGCCGTCTCCATCCTGCCCTGCCGTCTCCATCCTGCCCTGCCGTCTCCATCCTGCCCTGCCGTCTCCATCCTGCCCCGCCTTCTCCATCCTGCCCTGCATTCTCCATCCTGCCTCGCTCCATCCATCCTGCCCCTCCGACTCCATCCTGCCCCTCCGGCTCCATCCTGCCCCTCCGGCTCCATCCTGCCCCTCCGCCTCCATCCTGCCCCTCCGCCTCCATCCTGCCCCTCCGCCTCCATCCTGCCCCTCCGCCTCCATTCTGCCCCGCCCCCTCCATCCTGCTCCGCCACCCACCATCCTGCCCCCCCACCCACCATCCTGCCCCCCTTGCTCCTTCCTGCCCCACTCACTACTTCCTGCCCCGTTCACTCCATCCTGCCCTGCTCGCTCCATCCTCACCCCCGCTGTTCTTGCTCCCCTGCCTCCATCCTGCCCTCACGCTTACTCATCCGGCCCCGCTTGCTCCATTCTGCTCATCTGCTCAATCCTGCCCCTTCGGCTTCATCCTGCTCCTCCGCCTCCATCCTGCCCCGCTCAATCCATCCTGCCCCCCGCTCTTCTTGCTCCCCCGCCTCCATCCTGCCCTGCTCGCTCCATCCTGCCGCCCCCCTCCCCCGCCTCCATCCTGTTGCCCCGCCTCCATCCTGTTGCCCCGCCTCCATCCTGTTGCCCCGCCTCCATCCTGTTCCCCCCGGCTCCATCCTGTTCCCCCCCCGCTCCATCCTGTTCCCCCCCGCTCCATCCTGTTTCCCCCGGCTTCATCCTGTTTCCCCCGGCTTCATCCTGTTTCCCCCGCCTCCATCCTGCCCCCTCTCCGCCTCCATCCTGCCCCCTCCCGCTCCATCCTGCCCCCCCTTCCCGCTCCATCCTGCCCGCTCGCTCCATCCTGCCCCGCTCGCTTCATTCTGCCCCGCTCGCTTCATTCTGCCCCCCAACACAATCCTGCCCCCCCTCCCCTCCTCAGCTGATCGCTTGCCCAGGCAACTACAGGTCCTAAAGGCCTGTAGGACCTACAAGGCGGAGGTGGAGCGAGCCGCCGGACAGGTGAGTATCCTCACTGAGGATTTTTTTAATTTTACTGTGGACAACCGGGGGCCAGGAGGAGTGGGGGACCGCGGTGACCGCAGTATTGCCATATACCATAGTGCTGCTATACATGTACTGTAATGTACCGCCATATACCATAGCACTGCTATACATGTACTGTAATGTACCGCCATATACTATAGTGCTGCTATACATTTACTATAATGTACTGCCATATACCATAGCGCTGCTATACATGTACTCTAATGTACCGCCATATACCATAGCACTGCTATACATGTACTGTAATGTACCGCCATATACTATAGTGCTGCTATACATTTACTATAATGCACCGCCATATACCATAGCACTGCTATACATGTACTGTAATGTACCGCCATATACTATAGTGCTGCTATACATTTACTATAATCTACCGCCATATACTATAGTGCTGCTATACATGTGCTCTAATTACCACCATATACCATCGTACTGATATATATATCTACTATATAATTGCCGTAGGCACTTCCGTGTCGGACCCCGAAAAGACCGTGGCTATGTCACTCTGTGACGTCACCAGTTGGCCTGCGCGAGCAATGGCCGCGAGGCCATTGCGAGTCGCTAGCTGAGCGCGAGCAATGGCCGCGAAGTGGCCATTGCGAGTCGCTGCCCGAAAATAGAACCAGAGGCTCGGCCACAAAGTTAGCGATTTACCGCTCATGTAGCGCGAGTCGCTGCCTGAGCGGTAAATCGCTACCTTTGTGGCCGAGCCTCTGGTTCGATTTTCGGCCAGCGACTCGCAATGCCCACTTCGCGGCCATTGCGAGCACTCAGCCCCAAAAAGTATTCACACCCCCCCAAAAAGTATTCAACCCCCCAAAAAGTATTCACACCCCCCCAAAAAGTATTCACACCCCCCCAAAAAGTATTCAACCCCCCCAAAAAGTATTCACACACCCCCAAAAAGTATTCACACACCCCCAAAAAGTATTCACACACCCCCAAAAAGTATTCACACACCCCCCAAAAAGTATTGAACCCCCCCAAAAACTATTCACACCCCCCAAAAACTATTCACACACCCCCAAAAACTATTCCACACCCCCCAAAAAGTATTCACACCCCCCCAAAAAGTATTCACACACCCCCAAAAAGTATTCAACCCCCCCAAAAAGTATTCAACCCCCAAAAAGTATTCACACCCCCCAAAAAGTATTCAACCCCCCCAAAAAGTATTCAACCCCCCAAAAAGTCCTTACACCCCCCCAAAAAGTATTCACACCCCCCCAATAAAATAAAATAAAAAAATATAATAATATATAAAATTAATATATTAATTAAATTAACTAATTTAAATTAAAAAAAATAATCTAATACAAATAAATTTCATTAAAATAAAAAATTAATATACAAATAATAAAAATAATAATTATTAAAATAAATCAAAATTAAAAAAAATATATATATATATATATATATATAATTAAAATATTAATAACATTAACTAATTCTAAGAAATTCAAATTACTCAAAAAAAAAATCAATTAAAATAAAAAAAAAAATAATATTCTAAAAATATTCTATAATAAATAATTACAATAATAAAATCATAAATAATAAAAAAAAAATTCCATATAAAAATTCATAACATTAACTAATTCTAATAAAATAAAACTAATAAATAAAATATTCATAACATTAAGTTATTCAAAAAAATTGGAAATAAAAAAAAATAAATAAAAAAAATAATAATATAGCTACTATAATCTAATTAACGCACGTTCTAGAATCCCGATGCATTTGCATCGGGCTCACAGCTAGTCTATTATATAATTGCGAATAGGTTTTTTGCCCCCGACGTGGTCATGTGGATACGCGCGAAGCATTGGCCGCGAAGCGGCCATTGCGAGTCGGCGTGGTCATGTGGATACGCGCGAAGCATTGGCCGCGAAGCGGCCATTGCGAGCAGTTCTAAGTCGACTCGCAATGCGAACCGGCGTGGTCATGTGGATACGCGCGAAGCATTGGCCGCGAAGCGGCCATTGCGAGCAGTTCTCAGTCGACTCGCAATGCCCGCGCAGAGACTCGACGTACTAGAATCCCGATGCATGTGCATCGGGCTCCCAGCTAGTAATATATATATATATATATAATATATATATATATATATATATATACCCCTCAGATGCTCTATAAGGTTTAAGTCAAGTACCTTTATGCTGTTTCTTTAACAAGGTATGGGTCATCTTGGAGGTGTGTTTGTGGTTGTTATCATGTTGGAATACTACCCTGTGACCCAGTTTCCATGGGGAAGGGATAATGACCTGCTTCAGTATTTCACAATTCATGTTGGCATATCATAGATTTCTTAATGAACTGTAGCTACCCTCACCTGGAACCACTAATGCAGCCAAAATCCACAAAACTCTCACCAACATTCTTGACTGTAGACAAAACCTGACAAAACACACTTGTCTTTGTACTCCTCATCGGGTGGCCACAACACATGTTTAACGTCATCTGAACCAAATAAGTTTATCTCATCAGTCTACAGGACGTGATTCCGGTATTCCATGTTCTTAATCTGCTTGTATTTAATAAACGGTTTGTGGACATTCTTGTGCCACATCTTTAGAAGAGGCTTCCTTTTGAGACAACAGCCATGAAAACCAATTTGTTTCAGTGTGTGGTGTATGGTCTGTGCGCTAACAGGTTGACGCCAACCCCTTTAACCTCTGCAGCAATGCTGGCAGCACTCATATGTCTATTTCAAAGAGACAACCTCTAGATATGATTCTAAGTACATGTGCTCAAAAACTTTGGTTGACCATGGTGAGGATAGTTCTGGGTGAAATCTGTCTTAGGCTAGAGTCACGCATAGACGTTCTCAGCCTCACCGCTAAAATCTTAGTGATTTTTGGCAGAAGCGGACAGAAGCTGACACCGATGCCGGTGTCCGCTTCAGCAGAACGGAGAGCCATAGGCAGCCATTCATTACCTGTTCCGCGGCTGCACACACTCCGCTTCGGGGGCTGCTTTTCAGTGGTGCACAGGAAACGTTCCAGCCAATGTTTCCTGTGCACCACTGAAAAGCGGCCCCCGAAGCGGACTGTGTGCAGATGCAGTACAGTTAATGAATGGCTGCCTATGGCTCTCTGTTCTGCTGAAGCGGACACCGGTATCGGTGTAAGCTTCCGTCCGCTTCTGCCGAAAATCACTAAGATTTTAGCGGTGAGGCTGAAAACATCTATGTGTGACCCTAGCCTTATTTAACCACTGTATGGTCTTGGCCACCATGCTGCAGCTCAGTTTCAGGGTGTTGGCAAACGTCTCATAGCCAAGACCGTCTTTATGTAGGGCTAATTGGGCACAATTTGGCCTTTGTCACTTATGGGTGTACACTAGGGGTGCCTAGGCTGGAATAAGGTCTATTAGAACCAAGATGTTGCCATATATACCTGATGGCCCAATAAAAGCATAATACCTTCATCAGACTGAGGAGTGCTGCTTTCCACTTTCCTGATCTGTATACATATAGCAATAAGAGGATTGCATTGGAGAGATTTCTGCGCCCGTTTTGTTTGCTGAGCTGTTCTATATTTTTTTTTTTGCACTATATATATTCTCATAAGCAATGAGCAAAACAGATGTATAGAAGATTTGAAATCCAGAAAACATATAAACATAATCTGAATTTGTGGAAATGATTTATTGTCCTAATTACTGAACTACATTTCTACTTCCATTGAAATAATGTTAAAACATGCATCATTTCTCATTACTTTCTGCACAGGATTTTTCATGTTCCATGTTGTTATTTGAAAGAATCTGCCGAGTTTAACTTTGTATGATTTCCTATGAGACTTCATTAAGCTTCAGCTGCAGGACGAAACTAGCGGTATTGCAGTGCAATATATTAAAGTTCATTCTGGCATTGTATTTTCAATGTATAATGTTCTTTCAAAAAAGCAGAACATTTTTATCAACCCTTCTATTTGATATAGAATCTAATTTGTAATTATTTGAAGGCATTCCATTCATTTTAAATGCAAATTTCAGCTCGCGGTAAGGTCAGATTTATATTTAAATAAGCCTTACTTTAAATGGGTGTTCTCACAAATAACTTTTTGGACAATTCAATAAGTCCTGTGCAGGTCCAGATGGTGGGACCCCTATTGACTTCAGGAATTGGTCCACATTGGCACCAACCATTATTAGAAAAGTAGATATTGATGTTCAATGATCATTATTAAAAAAAATATATATACTAAGTATGGAAATGTAGAGAAAACCTTTCATAAGGCAACGTATATTATATTCCCAGCATGTACTGTGCTACCCCTTCATCTTCCAAGCCATTGTTTAGCCTGAGTCAGACAACTGAAAAAAGAGTCTAGGCGACCTCTTAGCAAGCTTTATATATTAAATTTGCATGCAAAAAACACAGCATGCAAATTATCTTTGAGTATTTTATATTTTAGTCATATGACATGCAAAAATGTGTGAGCTGTGCATAGAATAATACCGAACATACCTACAAACTACAAATGCTATACTCGGAAATGAAGCTGAAAGACAAATAGAAAAATATAAAAATATACTTTATTAGAGCAAAGCAGGGTTAAAAAATGAATATCAGAATGAAAATAGAACACTGCAGCAGAAGATACAGGATCCATTGTCTATAGACAAACAAGGGCATTCAGTTTAATATGTAGATTAACCTACAGAAGTGACTGGCAAGTAATTCACCATGCATGTTTGGAATATCAAAGTAGTACTGGAGAGAATGCATCAAACATCAAAGTGGTACTGGTTGAGACAAGATATTAAATGCTGAACTGTGATGAGAGCTCACATTATGCAAAGAGGAATATACAAGTCTAAGAGGCAACTGGTCTGTCTAATACAAACAAAATAGCGAAATGCTGAGCACAACCTGCCCATATATAGTGTTATATGGTAAAATTAGTGGTATAAAAAAAACAAAAGGTATCAAAGTACCCAAGGGGTCAGTATCAGAAAAGGCTTATCCTAAAAGCTTAAGCCATAGGCAGAGAATAAAACGTGAGTCGGGTGTGTTTGATGAGTGAACGCAGCATTCTTTACAACTTGGTCATGCATTTAAATTTTCTTTTCAATACTGCACTTTTGATGTCTCTTTTCTTGTGCATTAGCATATTTTATGCTAACAACGGGGAGTGCGAGCATCCTGGGTGGACCCACTGGACCATAGGGGCGACCTGGGCTTACCCAGACATGGGAGGGACAGCCACAGAGAAGAACCATGGGCAGTAACACAGAAGAGCAAGGGACTGAACAAGCAGCCAAAAAGGTAACAGAATTGGTATCCCTGCTAAGTAGAGGAGAGTGCAGGGAGATTGACGCAAAAACGCATCCAGGAGCAGTGCATTTGTGGAATTGCAACGCCCGCAGAACATTGGACTTCAGGTGTGACACATGACTTCAGGCAGAATACAGTACTTCAAGTGCAGGTCACAGGTTGCTACCAGGTCAGGACTCTGAAAGGACAGTTCCAGAAACATACAGAGGAAGACACAGGAGTTCAGGTATATCAGCAGGCACAGAACTGGTTGCAGGCAGTACTGGTGCCAAATGTAGGCTAACCAGAGCAACAGGCTGGAACAACACACTGGACTAGGTTCAGAAACCTAATGAGTTGTTAGGATGATGTCCAACAAGGAAAGGAAGCTCTAAATACAAGGTGTGTGCAAAACTCCTTTAAGAGAGGGGGAGTGTGCACGTGCACCTCCCAGGCTAGAGACTAGTAACCCCAGCCAGACAAGCAAAGGGCCTGGGGCTTTGGGCAGAGGAGAACCAGGGTCTGCGCAATACATTGGCAACAACGCAGTAGAGCGAGGGACCGAGTATGGAGCCAAAGAGGTAACTGCATCTGTATCCCTGCTGAGAGGGGAGAGGAGAGTGCAAGGACATAGGCACCGAGGCGCCAAGCATGTGTGGATCTGGAACCTCAACCCCACAGCAATTTTGCAGATGTTATATCTTGACATTTTTAGAAATAAATTTGTGCAATTTCTACCTAATTTTTCCTTTTATTACTTTATAAATAGTTACACAGTTACAGTATATAGGTTGAAAAAAGATTATGATTCAGCAAGGTCAATCTTTCCACCAGTTATACATTCCTTATTGCAAGAATATTGATAACCCACAATGCAATTTGTTATGAGAAAACCATCCAGACTTTTTTAAAAAGCTGTTATAGTGTTTGTCATTACTACCTCTAAAATAGAAATGGAATTCACTGTGTTGAGCGCTTTAGCCGTCTGCCCGCAGTAATTTCTTGAACTGGTCTCCCTGAGATCAGTGAATACTTTGTTTTATTGGTCTACTAGGCATTGCTCCCACTAGCCAGAATCCTACTCCTACTGATGAGGCAACACCGAAACAGCTGTTGTGGATGGATACCTGGCCTTGGTATTCCTTGTCATATCTTTAAGCTTGTAAAGAGCTGATATTGACTCAAAGGGCCACTTAATATGGTGGTTATCTGGCTAGTCCTCACTAGAGGAAGATCTGGCTAGTCCTGTGATTGAACTCCTAAACGAGGGCTCCACAGACTCTATTTGCATATTCTAATTCCAGGGGGCAATGGGCTTTAGGAATTCAAAGTGTGAGCCATTTAGCGGCTGCCGCAGTGATTTCTTGAATGGTCTCCTGAGATCAATGAATACTTTGTTTTATTGGTCTACTAGGCATTGTCCACCTAGCCAGAATCTACTCCACATGATGAGGGGCAACACCCGAAACAGCTGTCTGTGGATGGATACGGCCTTGGTATTCCTTGTCATATCTTTAAGCTTGTAAAGAGCTGGATATTGACTCAAAGGGCCACTTAATATGGTGTTTATCATGGCTAGGTCCTTCACTAAGGAAGATCTGGCTAGTCCTGTGTTGAGACTCCTAAACGAGGCTCCACAGACTCTATTTGCATATTCTAAATTCCCAGGGGGCAATGGGCTTAGGAATTCACTGTGTTGAGCGCTTTAGCCGGCTGCCCGCAGTGATTTCTTGAACTGGTCTCCCTGAGATCAGTGAATACTTTGTTTTACCTCTAAAATAGGGCATAACCACAGTTTTACTGGTCTAAGTCCAAAGAATTATTTCCTATTTAACTAGGTGAATCACCTTTTCTGCACACATAATAAGTGCCCCCTGGTCCTTTGTAAGGTCTTTGGAAAGAATAGGTCATGGGCCAGTCCTTTTATTGACCACACATGTATTTATACATGTAAATGAGATCCTGTGAGGCATCTTTTGTCTATGCTAAAGCCCAACTTTTCCAACCTCTCATCTTATAAGGGGTCTTCCATCCCTTGTTATATTCTAGTTGCCCACCTTTGAATTAACTCTAAGGGCCACTTTACACACACCAACTTCTGTGACCAACTTCTGAACAGATCTCTGGTTGCAGTGAAATCATGGACACATTGCTCCATTTTGTGGCTGTGTACAAATGGAACAATGTGTCCATGATTTCACTGCAACCAGAGATCTGTTCAGAAGTTGGTTACAGAAGTTGGTGTGTGTAAAGCGGCCCTTACTTCTGAATATCCTTTTTAAAATGTGGAGCTCAAAACTGGATCCCATATGCTAGACATGGCCTTACAAATGACTTATAGAGAGGTAACAATACATTGGAATCAAAGGATTGTATCTCTCCTTTTATATACCCTAAAATCTTTTTTTGCTTTTGCAGCTACTGCCTGACATTGACAACAGCTGCTCAGCTTACTTGTAACTAGAATACCTAATCCTTCTCCTATTCTGTAGTCCCGAGTATATTTCCATTTCATGTATATGCAGCAAAAGTGTTAACTAGATGTATCACTTTGATTTTATCAATAATAAACCTCATCTGCCCATTCAGACATCTTATCCGGATCCTTTTGAAACATTATACTAACAAGTTAAGTTTTTATTTTTCTACACAGTTTTGTGTCATCAGCAAAGACTGACATTTTCCTTTCAATACCATCCACAAGGTCATTAATAAAGTGATTAAAAATAATTGAGTTTTTTTATGCTTGTGTATAAAGTGTCCTCTAGTCCCTGCCTTGGAGCTTCAATACAAGGCAGTTTTGTGGCTTAGTATCAAATGCTTTAACAAAATCCAGATTTGTCTCATCAATGTCCGGATGTGCATTTATCTCCTTATAGATATCATGCATGTTGGTTAGATTCAACTTACTTTTCATAAATCCATGCTGGCTGTTAGTTACTATATTATTATCTGCAATATATTTTTGCATGTCATTTCTATAATACCCTCAAAAACATCACTGATGTCAGACTTACCGGACAGTAATTACCGGTATTTACCTTTTACCTTTGTTAAATATCAGTACAACATCATCCACCCTCCAAATCTTATGGCACCGACTCTGTTAAAAGATATTCTGAGAAGATGATATACAGTGGTCTGTCAATTACAGAGCTCAATTCCCTCAATATCCATGGATGAATACCATCTGGCCAGTGGGCTTTGTCAATATGTAATTTGCTCAGACATAGCTGTACTTCTATTTCTGTTAATTTGGGTATAATTAGTGATGAACTTTGATTTTTATCAGGCTGAATGATACTTGACGCAGGTGTTTAATATCTCAGCCTTCCCTTTGTCTTGTACAATTATTGCCTGATGGTCTATGAAGGGATTGATGCTGCCACTCTTTTATTTTTAGCATTAATGTGTTTGTAAAAAATGTAAAGACTTTGGACGTATCCATATGTCTTGGTTGGGAAGGAGTTCCAGACCTTGGAATATGGATATTTCCTAGCTAAAATGCAGCACCATGACTAAAGCCACAGTGACTGTATTAAGGTGCCTGCTATTTCTGACAGCAGGGCACCTGCGCTTTTGTCTATAATCACTGTGATTGGCTTTTCAATTCTGGACAGCCAATCACAGCGATTTCAAAGTTTCAGTCAATAAAATTGGATGAAACACACAGCACCGATCATAGGCTGTTGCCTTGCAATGGTGTCATCAGGGGCGGACTGGGCCAGGTTGCAGGGAGGCATTTGCCCCCCAGGCCGCCGGCCACTCAGCTTCAGGGCCGCTGGCCACGGCTATTTTCGGGTTGCGGCCGCCAGTGATTCAAGAATGCACCCGGCGGCTGAAGCCGGGTGATTTACCTCCATCTCAGCTGCTTCCGGGTCCAGAGGCGTGCTTACGTAGTTGTACGTGACACGCCTCTAACCCTCCAGAGCGGAGCATTTGAAGAGAGGTGCCATTCTGTGAGGCTGGCTGCTGGTTGTGTGGGCCGGTCCCTGCTTGCAAGCCTCCAGCAGCTGTTCATGGCTGCAGCAAGTCCTGCTTGTTCTTCTGCCGGCCAGCACTGTCTGCACCTCTGTTTATATGCTGGGCCGGCAGTGTCACTATTCACAGACCGAGCTCTGTGCGAGGCCAGTCTGCAGAGCTGTGATGTCATCCAGCCCTCCTCACATGCCTGCTGGAGAAGAGATCAACGGCAGACAAGTCGGGGGAAAGTGAGAATGTCTGTTTCTCCTCTACATAAAAGTAGCCCTGATTTGTCTTTATGGCTGAGTACATGTGATGTGTGCATGGTTGTGTGTGTACATGCCTGGGTGGATCGCTGTGTGCATGTGTGTGCATGACTGTGTGTGTACATGCCTGGGTGGATCGCTGTGTGCATGTGTGTGCATGGTTGTGTGTGTACATGCCTGGGTGGATCGCTGTGTGCATGTGTGTGCATGGCTGTGTGTGTACATGCCTGGGTGGATCGCTGTGTGCATGTGTGTGCATGACTGTGTGTGTACATGCCTGGGTGGATCGCTGTGTGCATGGCTGTGTGTGTACATGCCTGGGTGGATCGCTGTGTGCATGTGTGTGCATGACTGTGTGTGTACATGCCTGGGTGGATCGCTGTGTGCATGGCTGTGTGTGTGCATGACTGTGTGTGTACATGCCTGGGTGGATCGCTGTGTGCATGGCTGTGTGTGTGCATGCCTGGGTGGATCGCTGTGTGCATGTGTGTGCATGGTTGTGTGAGTACATGCCTGGGTGGATCGCTGTGTGCATGTGTGTGCATGACTGTGTGTGTACATGCCTGGGTGGATCGCTGTGTGCATGTGTGTGCATGGTTGTGTGTGTACATGCCTGGGTGGATCGCTGTGTGCATGTGTGTGCATGGCTGTGTGTGTACATGCCTGGGTGGATCGCTGTGTGCATGTGTGTGCATGACTGTGTGTGTACATGCCTGGGTGGATCGCTGTGTGCATGGCTGTGTGTGTGCATGACTGTGTGTGTACATGCCTGGGTGGATCGCTGTGTGCATGGCTGTGTGTGTGCATGCCTGGGTGGATCGCTGTGTGCATGTGTGTGCATGGTTGTGTGTGTACATGCCTGGGTGGATCGCTGTGTGCATGTGTGTGCATGGCTGTGTGTGTACATGCCTGGGTGGATCGCTGTGTGCATGTGTGTGCATGACTGTGTGTGTACATGCCTGAGTGGATCGCTGTGTGCATGGCTGTGTGTGTGCATGCCTGGGTGGATCGCAGTGTGCATGTGTGTGCATGGTTGTGTGTGTACATGCCTGGGTGGATCGCTGTGTGCATGTGTGTGCATGGCTGTGTGTGTACATGCCTGGGTGGATCGCTGTGTGCATGTGTGTGCATGGCTGTGTGTGTGCATGCCTGGGTGGATCGCTGTGTGCATGGCTGTGTGTGTGCATGCCTGGGTGGATCGCTGTGAGCATGTGTGTGCATGGCTGTGTGTGTGCATGCCTGGGTGGATCGCTGTGTGCATGTGTGCGCATGGCTGTGTTCATGTGTCCGTGGCTGAGTGCATTTGTGCATGACTGAGTGTGAGGCTGTGTGTGTGCATGTCTGGGTGCATGACCAGGTGTATGTGTCCATGGCTGAGTGCATTTGTGCATTACTGAGCGCAGGCCTGTGTGGGTACATGTTTGGGTGCATGACTGGGTGCATGTGTTCATGGCTGGGTGCATGTTTCCATGGGTGAGTGCATTAGTGCATGACTGAGCACAGGGCCGTGTGTGTGCACGTGTCTGGGTGCATGACCGGGTGCATGTGTTCATGGCTGAGTGCATTTGTGCATGACTGAATGCAGGGCTGTGTGTGTACGTGTCTGGGTGCATGTGTTCATGGCTGGGTGATGTGTCCATGGCTGAGTGCATTTGGGCATGACTGAGTGTGGGGCTGTGTGTGCATGTCTGGGTGCATGACCGGGTGTATATGTTCATGGCTGGGTTCATGTGTGCATGGCTGAGTGCATGTGTGCATGGCTGGGTGTATGACTGGGTGCATGTGTCCATGGCTGGGTGCATGGTTGAGTGCATGATTGGGTGCATGGGTGCACTGCAGGGTGCATGTTTAAGAGTATGAATATATAAAGAGGGTGCACTGATGCAGGTGTATCTCAATGAATTAGAATACCATCAAAAAGTGACTATTTCAGTAATTCAGTACATAAAGTGACACATCTATTATATAGAGTCATTACACACAGAGGGATCTATTTCAGGTGTTTATTCTGTTAATGTTGTTGATGAATGAAAACCCAAAGGTCATTATCTCAGAAATTTAAAGAAGGGAGGATGAAAGGTTAAACACTGTGCTGCCGTATTACACCAGACATTTAAGGGTTTATATAATATTGATTTATTAGTCAAAGCGTTTCAGGGCTCCCTCCACATGACAATATGATACTGATTTATCCTGAGGAAGGGGCCAGGAAACCCTCTAATGCGTTCATAAATAAATCAATATTATATTCCCCCTTTGATGTCTCGTGGAATACGGCAGCGTGTTTTTTATCCCTTCATCCGCCCTACTTGAATTTTATGAGATAACTAGATGGCAGCCCGATTCTAAAGAATCAGGTAGTCTAGAATCTATATATAGTTTATTTACTAATAGTTACGGGAGTGCGGTGAAATGAATTGTGTGTATACAGGTGGCTCAGTGGTTAGCAGAGTATATGGTGGCTCAGTGGTTAGCAGTGAGTGCGGTGGCTCAGTGGTTAGCAGTGAGTGCGGTGGCTCAGTGGTTAGCAGTGTGTGCAGTGAGATTGGTCAGTGCAGCGCCGTGGTCAGAGTGGTGAGCGCAGCGGCGTGGGCAGAGTGGTCAGCACACACATACACACACACATACACACACTGCGCTATACTTAGCACTGACCCTGCGTCTTCCCCACCGGGTGGATCTGGGGCACAGACTGGAGGGGGCACAGGCTGGAGGGGGCGGAGGCTGGAGGTGGCGGAGGAGCGTGTAGGAGTGCAGACTTACCGCGGGCGCCACGTGTCTGCTGTAGGAGGAGAGGAGGGGCGGGCAGAGCTCCTCCCTCCTCTCCAGGTGCGCGGCGGGCGTCTGGCAGCACGGGTAACCCAGGGGGTGCAGGGCCCCCAAGGTGGTGGTGGGCCCCCCCGGTATGTACGCTAGTGGCTGGAGGGCACACGGAACGTCCGAGATCGGAACGTTCCGGTGCCTGTAGCCGGGCGGTGCCCGGCTACCCTGCACTGAATGACGTCACCACCCCAGTCCGAAGGCCATCACGGAAGTACCCTTCGGGTTTCCCGGAAGTGGCCTTCGGCTTTTATATTATAGATGACCTTTGGGTTTTCATTGGCTGTAAACTATGTGTACAGTTCTGTATAATGTATGTGTGCATGTCTGCGTTGCGTATATAAAATTGTATGCATTTTTTATAAAATGTGTATGTGGGGGGCATATCTGGGGGGCGGGCAGGGGCCACTGTCAACATGTGGTCAGAGTGAGCAGGTAAATATGCGAGGAGACAGTATGGGGTAGAAGAGAGAGGGGACTGCTTGGGGGACAGTGTGAGGATACAGTAAGAAGGACTCTGGAGTTGGTAAGCCAAACCACCGACTCCAACTCCTCAATTTCCCTTACTCTGACTCCACGACTCAGACTTCCTCATACACGGCTCATGTTTAAGTGATAAATTTATTGTACAATGGGTACATAAGGCTTTAATCATTATGTTGATACAATAATCAAGATATTTAGATAGAGCATAATAATTATTCATAATGATATTATTCAGCACATTCTGCATTGATCTACTGTACCCAATTCATTATATATTGTAAGAGTCGGAGTTGCTCCATTTTTCTACCAACTCCACAGTCCTGACAGCAAGGAAAGGATAGTATGCCGAGGAGGGGGGTGTGATGAGGGGCATAAATATAAAGACTGGGTGCAGTATAGGTTTGGGGGCAGTGTGAAAGGGCCTTTTATGAAAAGAGCAGTGTGGAGGGCATGTATCAGGAGAGGGACAGTGTGGGGGTCCTTATTTGTGCAGAAAAAACATTGAGGGCAATTATTTATTCATGGGCTTAGTGTAGGGCATATAAATTTATTCAGGCAACATTATAATGACACTCTTATTTTTAAGGGCGCTGTGTAGGGATGTGCTGCAGAAGAGCAGAGAAGGTGGAAGTCTGTAAAGACATGAAAAGTCATCATGGTGTCTGCACAAGATGAAGAAATGAAAGATAATGACTATAATCAGGGAAGATGTCGCCTATAAGGTACCTGGATGTACATGTTTCTTTGTGATCCTGCTGCGTCTCATCAGTGCTGTGGCTCCTGTGCGGTCTGCAGTCGGTGATGAATGATAACAACAACTCCCAGTATCTTCTTACCATTGTTAAGGACATACTGGCAGTTGGAGATATATGCAATACAAGGGGCTGACCTGACATTACAATTGGTGTACCATGTACTGATGGTGGTCCGGGCTCAGATTCAAGTACAAATGGTGGTCCTAGTGATTTATATATGTACTAATGATAATAATAATAATCTTTATATAGCACCAACATTTTCCAGAGCACTTAACAAATCAGGTTCATATACAAACAGTCATGAGAAACAGTTTTGGAAATCACCATAATTAAAAAGCAAACAATAATGACAACCCTGCTTGCAAGAGCTTACAATGTACAATAAAGTGGGGGTGACACAAAGTACAGGGGCTTATTTACAATCATGGTTCAGCCATTTTGAGGTTGTGGAATAGATGAGAGTGGAGTAAGTGGCCACCAGCCGGTCCGTGTAGAGCTTTTCGGTCTGATGGAGTTAGACAGTTATGTTCAGGGAAGTTGAGGATAACCTATGTCTGAATAACTGATTAGGGAGCATGATAGGCCGCCCTAAAAAGATGTGTTTTTAGGGAGCGCCTGAAGCTAAGTAAGTTGTGGGTAGTCCTAATTTCTTGGGGTTGAGCATTCCAGAGAATTGGTGCAGCTCGAGAGAAATCTTGGAGCTGGGAATTGCAGGTTCAGATTAGTACAGACGTTAGCTCCATTCACTCCCAGAGCGAAGAGAACGGGCGGGGTGATAGACAGAGATGAGGGTAGAGAGGTAGGGAAGTGCTGAATCGTGAAGAGCTTTGTGGGTGAGAACAAGCAATTTGAATTGGATCCTATAATGTATGGGCAGCCAGTGCAATGACTGGCACCGAGCGGAGGCATCCGAGTAACAGTCAGATAGATGACCCTGGCTGCTGCATTAAGGATTGACTGGAGAGGTGAGAGTCTAGTGAAGGGGAGACCAATTAATACAAAGTTGCAATAATCAAGGCGGGAGAGGATCACGGCCACTGTAATGGTTTTAGTTGTTTCCATGGTGAGGAAGGGGCGGATTCTAGAGATTTCCTACAGTTGCAGGTGACAAGAGCGGGTGAGAGATTGTATATAGAAGGTGAATGAAAGATCAGCATCAAATATAACACCCAGATAACGAGCCTGCTGTCTAGGTGTTATTGTGGTGCCGCACACTTTGAGGGAGATGTCCGATTTAGGGAGGTTAGTAGAGGGTGGGATCAGAAGAAGTTCAGTTTTGGAAAGGTTAAGATTCAGCTAGAGAGTGGACATGATGTTGGAAACTGCGGTTAGACAATCATTGGTATTCTGTAATACAGTAGGGGTAAGGTCAAGGGAAGAAGTGTATAGTTGTGTGTCATCAGCATAAAGATGGTACTGGAAGGTAAATCTGATCGTCTATCCTATCGGGGCTGTGTAGAGAGGGCCAAGGACTGAACCCTGAGGGACCCCAATAGTGAGAGGAAGAGGGGAGGAAGAGGAGCCAGTGAATGATACACTGAAAGAGCGGTCAGAAAGATAGGAGGAGAGCCAGGAGAGAGCCGTGTCCTTGATGCCAATGGAGTGCAGCATAGAGAGTAGGAGCTGATGGTCGACAGTGTCAAAAGCTGCAGAGAGATCAAGAAGAATAAGCAGAGAGTGATGACCATTACATAATGATGGTCCTGATTATTTATGCACAAACTAATGGTGATCCTGGTGATGAATTCATCTACTGCTTGGTGCTATGATGCTGTATTTCTGTACTGATGAGGGTAGTGATCCATGTTTCTGTACTGATGGGAGTTTTAGTAATACATTTTGGTATTGCCGGTGGTTCTGGTGATGTATTCTTGTGCAGGTATTGGTTCTGATCCTGTACATATAACAATCCATAACATATAAGATTGTGACATATGGCTATGCTTAATAAAGTATTGTCCCATTGACAATTTAGGGATTACTACATTTTTATTTGCTAGGAGCATTAAAGGGATTGTATAAGTTTGTGATGAAAGCTCGCCATAATTGCTGCTGTTTTAACAGTCACTGGCAGGAATATTTAGGGTTATGGCTGATGCCTGCAATCGCCAGCTCCCATCAGCTCCACTTGCTGTGGGTTGTTGATGGGTTGCTATGTGTTGCTGCCATAGTGCGGAGACATTATTACAGCGGTCTCACTTTGTAGTGAACGGTGACTGCAATGGATCTTTGCTTTGAACCTATAACAGGAAGCAAGTGGCAGCAGGGGGAATAAAATTTCATTTTCTCGCTGTAGCCTACACTGTTAATCAGCTCACTAGGTTTACCGTACCTGCAGATTAATGATATAGCTGCAATTAAATAGTGTTCCTGTATCTACGTACCATCCGCTGTTATTTTTAAAGACTCTTACCTCTGCTGCTTTAATGCAAGGGCCAGAGATAAGAAAATGAAAGATGGGTCGCCGCAACTCAAGGGCCACTGCTTTGCGGTTGCCCCCCAGGCCAAAATGTGCCAGCCAGCCCCTGGGTGTCATCAATGCCTTGCACTGATTTGAGCAATTGTACAATGATACGCGATTGCGCCCATCAGTGAGCAGAGACTTTGTCTGACTTCACAATGACCGCTCTCCTCTGCCTCTGTCCAGTTTGGAGATGTGAGGAGAGTGATCACTGTGACTTTGTGCTGCCAGATCTGCTGGGATTTGTGGTGCCACAAGCTATTTTAGCCTGTGCGACCTTCTGCTGCTGTTGCTGATTGAAGAATGAAGAAGAAAGATCTTTCTTTTCTGTTCTGTTCTTGATCTGATCCTGTCTCCTGCTTTTTTCTAATCTACCTCAATCCCTGTATATCCCTTCCCCTCCTTCTCAAGCCTCTCTTTTTCCAACAAAGCACTGATCTGTAGTGGATTGCTGATCATTATTTCATGCCAATTTTTTGGCAGTCTCTTCTTTTGCATCACATCCATGCCTGAGTTCTGCAACTGACGAGTGCTGATCAGTGACGCACATCATTGATAGACATCCTTGCTAGCTTTTAGCCAGGACTTATTTTTTCCCTTCTTTTTTCCTCCTCTGTGCATTCACCCTTCAGGTACCAAGCTACTGATCAGTTATGCATATCAGTGATTGGCATTCGTGCTTATGTTTGGACAGGACATTTTTTCTCTTGCCCATTTCCCCCCCTCTTTTACACCACATCCATGTGTGTGGCATGCGGCCTTTGAGCATGGATCAGTGATTGTTATCCAGCTGTAAAAAAAAAACTAAATACCGTATATACTCGCGTATAAGCCGAGTTTTTCAGCCCAAAAATTGGGCTGAAAAGTCCCCCCCTCGGCTTATACGCGAGTCAATACGGCCCCCTAAAAAGTTTTGCGCCCCCACCTCCCTTTCTGGGCCCCCCCGCATGCAGCGCTGCGCATATACATTACCTGTCTAGCAGCTGTCACCCTCCGATGGCGGATCGCGGCTCCTGGGCTCCGGGCTCCATCTTCCTCTGTGTCTTCCTGATTGTCAGGTGACCGGCTGGCGTCGCGATGACGTCATCGCGCTGCGCCCCGGTCACACAGCAGGAAGACAGCGAGGAAGATGGAGCCCGGAGCCGGGAGCCGCGATCCGCCATCGGAGGGTAACAGCTGCTAGACAGGTAATGTATATGTGCAGCGCTGCATGCGGGGGGGCCCAGAAAGGGAGGTGGGGGCGCCAAATTATGAGGGGGGCCCTGCTGGGGCCCTGTATACTACCACTGGGGCTATATACTACCACTGGGGCTGTATACTACCACTGGGGCTGTATACTACCACTGGGGCTGTGTGTATACTACCACTGGGGCTATATACTACCACTGGGGCTGTATACTACCACTGGGGCAGAATATACCACTGGGGCTGCTGTATACTACCACTGGGGCTGTGTGTATACTACCACTGGGGCTATATACTACCACTGGGGCTGTATACTACCACTGGGGCAGAATATACCACTGGGGCTGCTGTATACTACCACTGGGGCTGTATACTACCACTGGGGCTGTATGTATACTACCACTGGGGCTATATACTACCACTGGGGCTGTATACTACCACTGGGGCTGGAATATACCACTGGGGCTGCTGTATACTACCACTGGGGCTGTATACTACTACTGGGGTTTCTGGCTTGTATACTACTACTGGTATTGGGCTGCTGTATACTACTTTCACTGGGGCTGTGTATACTGTACCTACTGGGCTGCTGTATATACTACTGGGGCCTGCGTGTATACTACCACTGGGGCTGTATATACCACTGGGTGCTGTCTCTGGTATACTACCACTGGGGCTGAATATACCACTGGGGCTGCTGTATACTACCACTGGGGCTGTATACTACTACTGGGGCTGCTGTATACTACCACTGGGGCTGTATATAACCACTGGGGCTGCTGTATACTACCACGGGTGCTGTATATCTGGGCTGTTATACTACCACTGGGGCTGTATCCTGTGTATACTACTCAACTGGGGCTTTATACCACTGGGCTGTATACTACCACTGGGGCTGTATATACCACTGGGGCTGCTGTATACTACCACTGGGGCTATATACTACCACTGGGGCTGCTGTATACTACCACTGGGGCTGTATACTACCACTGGGGCTGCGTGTATACTACCACTGGGGCTGTATATACCACTGGGGCTGCTGTATACTACCACTGGGGCTGAATATACCACTGGGGCTGCTGTATACTACCACTGGGGCTGTATACTACTACTGGGGCTGCTGTATACTACCACTGGGGCTGTATACTACCACTGGGGCTGTATATACCACTGGGGCTGCTGTATACTACCACTGGGGCTATATACTACCACTGGGGCTGCTGTATACTACCACTGGGGCTGTATACTACCACTGGGGCTGCGTGTATACTACCACTGGGGCTGTATATACCACTGGGGCTGCTGTATACTACCACTGGGGCTGAATATACCACTGGGGCTGCTGTATACTACCACTGGGACTGTATACTACCACTGGGGCTGTATACTACCACTGGGGCTGTATACTACCACTGGGGCTGTATATACTACTGGGGCTGCGTGTATACTACCACTGGGGCTGTATATACTACTGGGGCTGCGTGTATACTACCACTGGGGCTGCTGCTGTATATACCACTGGGGCTGCTGCTGTAACACTGCTGGGGCCTGTATATACCACTGGGGAGGCTGCTGTATACCACACTGCTGGGGGCTGTATACCTGTGCTGGGGTCCACCCTCGGCTTATACACGAGTCAATAAATTTTCCCAGGTTTTGGGGGCAAAAGTAGGGGGGTCGGCTTATACACGGGTCGGCTTATACACGAGTATATACGGTAATTTAAATTAGTTGACAGTAAACATTTACTATAGTAATGGGTTACAGTATTTTTCACTGAATATAGTCAGGGTTAGTGTCAGATGTTGGTTATTAGTGAAAAAAGAAAATCACAAATAATAGAGTAGTTGATAGAGCTAAATTAGGGAAAGGAAAAATATTCTGGAGATAATCTGCATCTATTATGGAACCTTTACACGCCGCCACCGAAAGGTAGAAACCGCCGGGTATCGGACACAATTGTTCCTTTTGCCTTCAAAAGACCGCAAAGTGGTGGCGTGTAATTCAGGAAGTTCCTTCCTGTGCCTTTGGATACCTGTGTTTCAGCCGTGCTCAAAAACAAGCAGGTATAATCCCTATGGTGGCGGCGTGTAATCGGGGCAAAGGCAAGGTATTTGCGTGCCCCAGTGAATTCCCTGGGGCGTGCCACAGCGTCATGTATACCACGCCCCATCAGCTATCACTGGTCGGGGCGACTGTGTAACCATTGGTTATTCCTGCACAGGGCACCATATTCAGCGAGCTGACCACGCACACTCCACATTTGCAATAGCGTCATGTATTATTCAGCCTTCCTGTGCTGGCTGGCCAATCATGATTCTATTGCATTGTCCAATCATCATACGAGTATCGCGTAATACACAACTCTGGCATGCCTATGTGTTGTCCCTGCTGCCCCAGGTCTGCCCATGTTCCCTTGTGGTAGCGGCGTGTAAATCAGGGAAGGTATTCCACAGAAGGTAACCTACGGCACCCGTCGGCACATCCGGGGAACGAAAATACCTTCTGTGGAGCACCTTGTGGCGGCGTGTATATGCGGCATCAGGCACCGTTAGGAACCGTTGAAAATGCGCGCGTGCACGTGCGGTGTCTGCCTGTTGCTGCCCTCTGTGGCGGCGTGTAAAGGTAACATTACAGTATTTTCTACTGAATGCAGTCAGGTTTAGCATCAATTGTGGGAGCTCAGTAATTTTTATATTCTCCTTTTCATTTCATTTTTATCGTTTTCTTTTCTTTTTTTTTGTTCTTAATAAAATTTGGTTATGTTAGACGCACACCATGCATGTGAAAAGTAAAATGTCCCCTTCATCCCAAAGACAGTAAGCACCAGAGAACGTATATGCCATCCTTTCCTCCTACACTGATAGTGAGGGAAAGTATGCTCTCTAATTTTCCTCCTCCTTCTCTTCTTCCTCCAGTGATACAGGACCCCCATGCAGATGCTCCAGGATAAAAAATGAGCCACAGCCCTTCGTTAGTGACCCCCTACCCACTCTTAGTGACCCTCTATGGATCTCTCCTTCTGAATATTATGAGCCTCAGATTCCTGGTCTTGTGGCTCCATCAGGAATCCAATTTGACAGCATCGGCCTCACAGAAATTGATTTCAAAGTATTTTTCTCTGAGGATTTTGTGGTCCAGACAAATTTTGTACACACAATAATTTCATGCTTGAAACCCCACTTCATCATTTGCTAATTGGTATATACAATCGCTGTGGAAATGATGTTTTGTGACCTTGACCCTCCCATGGGGTTAGTGAAGAAGCCAGAAATTAGGAAATATTGGAATGTTGACGTTTAAGATAACACTCCAGTGTTTAGCATAGCTATGACCCAGAAATGCTTTGAAGACATTCACAAATGTTTGCCCTTTCATCGATAATGTACAATGTCCTTACCAAGGTGACCCTGACTTTGACCGACTTTTCAAAGTTTGACCAGTCATTAATCACTTCAACAATAGATTTGCTTTGGTGTACATACCGCAAAGAGACATCTGCGTGGATGAATCCCTAATATATTTCAAGGGGAGGCTTAAATTCCAACAATACCTGCCCAATAAGAGGGTCATGTATAGAATTAAATTGTACAGGTTGTGTGAGAGTACCTCAGAGCACGCCTAAAATATAAGCTTTATGAATGTAAGAACACATGGATTTAACCCCTTGAATGCCCCTTGTCCTGGGAGTAAGTGGGAAAAGTGTCTGGGAATTGGTACACCCCCTGCTAGATCAAGGTTATCACATCTACATATATAACTTTTATACCAACATCTCACTCTTCTCTGCCAGAGCATGCAGTACTGTGCACAAAAACCAGAGAGGCCTCGCAAGGTTGCTAATTAGGTAGCTGCTCAGCAAGGGTAAGAGCAGACCCACTGTAGCAACAACATGCTTGACCACGATACATGGTAATGGCAGCACCCCCATCACTGTATGATGTACAGTGCCTTGTTAAAGTATTTGGCCCCCTTAAACTTTTCAACCTTTTGCCACATTTCAAGCTTCAAACGTAAAGATATAAATTCTAACATTTTTGGGAAGAATCAACAACAAGTGGGACACAATCATGAAGTGGAACAAAATTTATTGGATATTTTAAACTTTTCAACAAGCAAAAACCTGAAAAGTGGGGCGTGCAATATTATCCGGCCCCCTTGAGTTAATACTTTGTAGCGCCACCTTTTGCTGCGATTACAGCTGCAAGTCTCTTGGGTTATGTCTCTATCACTTTTGCACATTGAAAGACTGAAATTCTTGCCCATTCTTCCCCATTCTTCCTTAAACAACTTACCATATGTAGCCAAAAAAAAACAAATCCAACACAGCACTTGGCAGGAAGTGAACAGACCCCACTTAATGGAGCAAGCATAGGTGCACAGAACTATAAAACCACCATCACCATTCACATTGATACAAAATGGTGCACAGTGTCTGATAGCTACCAACTGGCCCTGCCATTGAGCCAAATGGGCAGCCCAGTACGATGTACCTACACTACTGTATGAATGACGCCCCATGGGGTCCAGCCATAACCCACAAAAAAAATAAGTGCAAAAAAGTTTTTTTTATAACAACAAAAAAAACTTTTATGTAAGGTATAGATTAGATGTTTTGGCCAAGACATTGTAAGCTCATACTCCGTGTCAAGGATTCTCACACTTACGAGTCCTATCAAAAATTCAAAAATACTAAAACTACTCAAAGGGCAGCATGAAACAACTTACCGTATGCAGCCATAAAAAACAAATCCAAACCAGCACTTGGCAGGAAGTGAACAGACCCCACTTAATGGAGCAAGCACAGGTGCACAGAACGATAAAACCACCATCACCCTGCCTAGGCATGGGGGAGGTGGCTTGCTATGCACTCAAGGCCCATCCCATAAGACGCCATTCTCCCTTGCAAAACAGCTGGAGCTTAGTGAGGTTGGATGGAGAGCGTTTGTGAACAGCAGTTTTCAGCTCTTTCCACAGATTCTCGATAGGAATCAGGTCTGGACTTCGACTTGGCCATTCTAACACCTGGATCCATTTATTTTCGAACCATTCCATTGTAGATTTTGCTTTGTTGGTAATATATATCTAAAGGAACCTTTTCACGCCGCAACTGCAGTGAATCAACTGCTACGCAATCGGGATTTTCATCACAGTTGCTTTGAAGTTGCGACAAAATTGCGGCGTGTAAATGTTGAACTTGCTCGTGATTTTCTAAGTTGATCTCGGTTGCAGTTTCAGAGCATTGTTCTAAAATCAGAGTCAACCCAGAAGGTGAATTGCCCTGGTTGTGGCGTGTAAATGGGATATCTGGCTGGAATCTGCGTCGCCTAGTGATTTCCCAGAGGCGTGCCACAGCGTGCTGGATACCGCGCCCCATCAGCGAGGATTGGTGGGGGCTACTGTGTTTCCATTGGATATCCCTTCACAGGGCGCCATATTTGAAGAGCTGTCCATTCACACTACACAATTGCAATGGCGTCATGTATTAGCCAGCCTTCCAGCGCAGGCTGGCCAATCATGACACTATTGCATTGTCTAATCAGCATGTTTGGGGCGTGGAATACACAACTCTGTCACGCCTATGTTCTTGCAGCGCTGCACAGGTACGCCCACATTCCCTTGGTGGTTGTGGCATGTAAAGCAGCGACAGAATTCAACCGGATGTTTCCCGCAGGATCAGTCTCAACTTCCAGGGAACCACGTTCCCTTAGGTTGAGGGCGCAATTGCGGCGTGTACATGCAGCATCGGCGATCAGTATCAACCGTTGAAAACGTGCACGCGCACGTTCGGTTAATACCGAATGCACATCATAGTTGCGGCATGCAAAGGTACCTTTAGAGGTATATATTCTTAGTGTGGCACCCCAAGGTTGAATGTGCCACAGAAACATCAACACAGGTTTACTCCCCACACAACACTACACTAGAAAGTGGGAGGCGCTTAGGTGGCACCTGCACTAGTGGGAGGAGCTAAAGTTGTTTACCTCAGAGTGACAGTGACAGTTAGTCAGTTTGAGTCTGGAGTTGAGTCTGGAGCAGAGTCAAGTAGAAGTGGGGGTCCTGAGAGGTCTGAGGAGAGGAGACAGAGGAACAGAGGAATATCCCCGGGATAGAGAGTTACCCCAAACTTAACTCCGGAGAGGCGCTTAAGATGGATACCGGATCCGAGGCTGTGCCTGAGACAGACAGGACAGTGCATACCGGGAAAGTGAAGGTCCACCATCTTCACTGTACCATAGCAAAGCAACACGGAGGGGTCAGTGACAGAAAGGACTCAAGTTGCCTAGCAGATTGGTACCCGTGGGAAGAGACAGGGACAGCAGTTCAGCTACAAGCGGCAGCAGGGCCACACACAGCGCACAAGTAGGAAGCCAAGGACCCGGTCAGGGTGGGAGCAACCCGGTACAGACTCCGTAGACAATACTGTGTTATACCATCTGCAAGTAAAGACTTGGAAAACTACAGAAACTGTGAGTGTGTGTGATCCTTAAGCTGAAGCCCCATTTTCCCTCATAAATTGCCATTACCTCCACTCTCATCATCTCTACTGCTACCCCTACTCTCCTGCAGCATCAATAACCACCATCACAGACTTTCACAACTACTATCATCTCTGCTCCGGGGAACCCAGTTCTACCCACTGGAACTATTTCATCCAAGCTGCTATCCCATCATCCCGGAGGTTCTGCAGCAGCGGCGGCCCCATCACTGGCCGCATATAGTGGGTGGTGTCACAACTGATAAATCCCCTGTAAATAACCCCCATTTTATTGTGCGGGCCCGGGACACGGTCCGGACCAGGACCGCCGAGACATCCCCAGCAGCACCCCGGTCCGGCACCGAGTACCCCGTCCCAGTGGGCTCCACATTAGGCTTAGTGCTAAATCCCTTAGTACATGTATTAATTATGACACTTTGGCTTGGTACAACCCTTTTTCGGGATGTTTATTAGTTTCTTTTTATACACAATCTTAAAACTTCTTAAAAAATCCTTAAAAACAATTGATCTTATCACACTATCGCAATTGAGTTGATAGGATTCCTGTTTCAGTTGGTACACCTCCAGATTGTGGTTGTTAGTCCACCTGCAATATAAACACAGGTAGTTCTATCTGTTTTGCCTTGGTATTTGTCTATGTGCTAGTCTTTTATTTTGGTTACTGCTAGTTACCTTTTATGGATGTACTGGTAATTCAGCTGTGACTTCTGATAGCAGGTTTACCAGGTTCACCTTTAATAAACCTAATGGTTGTAGTTTGCTTATTAGCTAGTAGGGTCGGTATATGTCTGTATTTTTACCTTTATTGTTGACTTTAGTCAATTCTGCTTCCGTGTTGTGTGTTGGCCAATTTGGTTGGTTCTGATGGCCTGAAATGATTTGGTTATTATTATCAGTTGCACAGCTCCTATAGCTTTTCTGTGGTTTTGTGGCTATGCTTGTTACCTTCACTTCTGCTTTTACTCCCCACTTATCTTTATTGCACAAGTGGATATACTCTACACAGCTCACATATACCAACCTAACATACTCTACACAACTCGCATATGCCAAGCTGATGCACCCTAAATAATTTACATGATAGAATTCACATAATAGGAAAACGCTAGATAAAGTCCAATATAGGGTCACTTATGGCGGGTTTTCTGTGGTTTATACACCTCAGGGACTCTCTATAAACAGCATGATTCTTGCAAACCATTCCATTACAGACTGCATGCCAAAACATAACTCCTCCCTTTCAGAGCTCGACGGTGTATTCAAACAGTAGTTTTCCCCCATATATGGGGTGTCAGCATATTCAGGAGAAATTGGACAACAAATTTTGTGGTTCACTTTTTCCTACAATACTTGAGGGGTCTAGTTTCCAAAATCAAGTCACTTCTGGGGGGTTTCCATTGTTTAGGCTAATCAGCGCCTCTCCAAATGCAACATAACATCCACTAACGATTCCAGCCAATTTTGAATTCCAAAAGTCAAATGCCACTCCTTTCCTTTCAAACGCTAACGTGCGCACAAACAGTAGTTTTCTACCACGTATTGGGTATCAGTGTACTTAAGAGAAATCATACAAAAATTGTACAGTGCATTTTCTCCCGTTACCCTTGTCAAAATAAAAAATTTTGGGCTAAAGCACCACGACTCAACGTTATCAAATTCTGTGAAGCACATGGAGGTCGAAGGCACATCAGGGGCTCTTCAAACGCAATATGTCACCTGCTGATAATTCCAGCCATTTTTTTATTCCAAAAGTCAAGTAGCACTCCTCTTTTGAGCCTGCAGTGTGCCCAAATAATAGTTTTCCAATACATATGGAAAATCAACATACTCAGAAGAAAGGGCGCAACAAATTGTACTGTGCAATTTTTTCTTTTACCCTTGCGAAAATAAAAAAATATGTGGCTAGAATAAAATTTTTGTGAAAAATGTAATTATTTATTTTCACATTATACATTTCATGCTATACGTTAAATAGTTCTGGAGAGCACCTAGGGCAGGGGTCTCAAACTATGCTGGGTTGATGGGCCGTACATAAAAAAAAAATTGATATCGGGGGGCCACATTGCTTGTAGGACTAAGTGACATTTTTAGTAATACCATCATTTTTTACTCAATGTAGTAATGTCCAAATCCTGATCTTCTACTTTTAGTAATGTCTCCACCCTGGTTTCCTTCTTGAAGTAATGTCCTCATCCTGGTCCCCTTCTTGTGGTAATGATCCCATACTGGTCCCCATCCTATAGTAATGTCCCACATCCTGGTCCCCCTCTTGTAGTAATGTCTCCATCCTGGTCCCCATCTTGTACTAATGTCACCATCCTGATCGCCTTGTAGTAATGTCCCCATCCTGGTCCTCATCATGTAGTAATGTGCCCATCCTTGTCCCCATCTTCTAATAATGTCCCCATCGTGTAGCAATACCTCATCCTGATCCCCTTCTTGTAGTAATTTTCTCTCCCTGGGCCTCATCCTCTAGTAATTCCCATCCTGGTTTCCTTCTTGAAGTAATGTCCCCTTCCTAGTCCCCTTGTAATAATGCCCCATCCTTGTACCCATATTTAGTAATGTCCCCAACCCTGATCTTCTTCTTGTAGTTATGTGACCATCCTGGTCCTCATCATGTAGTAATGTCTCCATCTTGTAGGAATACCCCCATCCTGGTTCCCTTCTTGTAGTAATGTCCCCATCCATGATCCCCTTTTGTAGTGATGTCCCCCATCCTGACCCTTTTTTTGTGATGTTGCCCAACCTGGCCCCCATAGTGTAGTAATGTCCTCCATGCTGGTCCACTTTTTAGTGATGTCCCCTTCCTGGACCCCTTTTGTAATTATGTCCCCCATCCTGGACCCCTTTTGTAGTAATATCCACATCCTAGCCCCATAGTTAGTAATGTCCCCATGCTGGTCCCCTTTGAAGTGATGTTCCCCATCCTGATCTCCTTTTGTAGTGCTGCCCCATCCTGATCCCATTGTGTAGTGATGTCCACATCCTTGCCCCCATAGTGTAGTAATCTCCCCCATCCTGGTTCCCTTCTTGTAGTAATGTCCCCATCCAGGACCCCTTTTGTAATGATGTCTCCCATCCTGGACCACTTGTGTAGTAATGCCCCCCATCCTGGACCACTTTCATAGTAATGTCCACATCCCGGCCCCCATAGTATAGTAATCTCCCCATGCTGGTCCCATTTTGCAGTTATGTACCCCATCCTGGACCCCTTTTGTAGTGATGTCCATCATCCTGGACCACTTCTGTAGTGATGGTCCCCTTCCTGGACCCCTTTTGTAGTAATGTCCACATCCTGGTCTACCTTTTCTTTACACACACACACTCAAACTCTCACACACACACACATTCTTTCTCACACACACACTCACACACACACTCACTCACACACTCACACTCTCTCACACACTCACTTTTACACACTCATACTCACTCTCACACAATCACACACAGTCCTTCTCACATATGCTCACTCTTACACACTCATAGTCACACACTCACTCTCACACACACACTCACACACAACACTCACACACTTTCTCACACACACTCACTCTCACACACTCATACACACACACTCACATTCTCTCTCACACACACTTTTCTACCCTTAACCATGTTGGCAGTCCAGCAAAGGGGCCGCTGCGGTCCCTGCTGTGTTATGACTTCCAGCCGTGGCACTGACAAGCTCTGCTGCTCAGCAAGATTAATGCAAGCAGCTGGCCAAGGAGAGGCCTGCACGTGATGTCATACGCCGAAGGCAGCTGCGGGCCTCTCATTGGCCGGCAGATTGCATTAATCTTGCTGAGCTACAGAGCATGTCCGTGCCGTAGCCAGAAGTCATAACACAGCGATGATCGTGGCTGCCCCCTGCACTGGACCACCAACATGGTTAAGGGTAAAAAGTGTGTGTGAGAGAGAATGTGAGTGTGTGTGTTTAAGTGTGTTTAAGTGTGTGAGAAAGTGTGAGAGTGTGTGAGAGTGAGTGTGTGAGTATGAGTGTGTAAGAGTGAGTGTGTGTGTGTGTGTGTGAGAGTGAGAGTGTGAGAATTGCTGTGTGTGTTAAGTTGTCCACGGTGCCGCGGCCCACACAGTGAAGCCCAAGGGGTTGTGGGCTATGTGTTTGAGACCTCTGACCTAGTGGTTCAAGGTACTCACTTTAAATCTAGATAAATTACTTTGGTCACTTGTGCTAATTTCCACTGCTTAGGCACATTAGGGGATCTCCAAATGCGACATGGCATCTGTTGACGATTCCAGGCAAATTTGCATTCCAAAAGTCAAATGTTGCACTTTCCCTTTCAAGTCCTGCTGTTGCACAAACAGTAGCATTTCCCCACATATGAGGTATCAGCATACTCAGGAGAAATTGCACAACAAATATGTATGGTGCATTTTCTCCTTTTGCCCTTTTAAATGCAAAATTTAGGGCTAACGAAATATTTTTTGTAAGAAATAGGAAAATTGTCATATTTTCTTTCCACATTGCTTTAGTTCCTGTGAAACACCAGAAGAGTTAATACATTTCTTAAATGTTGTTTTAAGAAATCTGAGGGGTGTTGTTTTTAGAATGGTGTCACTTTATGGTATTTTCTGTAACATAGGCCCCTTCAAGTCACTTTAGATGTGTTGGAAAAAAATGAGAAATTGCTGATAAACTTTTAAGCCTTCTAACTTCATAACAAAAAAATGATGTTTTAAAAATTGTGTTCATGTAAAATAGCCATGTGTTAAACGTTTTTATTAACTATTTTATGTGACCTAACTCTCTGGTTTAAGAGCATAGAAATTCAAAGTGGAGATAATTACAAAATTTTCTAAATTTTTAAAAAATGTCCAAATTTTCACAAATGCATGCACAAAATATCGACCTAAATTTTCAGCATTAGGAAGTAGTGTATATGTCATGAAAAAAACAATCTCAAAATGTGATTCATTGAACTGTTCCAAAGTTATTACCTTATAAACTATCACTAATTAGAATTGAAAAAATTGGCCCGGTCAGAAGGTGAAAACTTGCTGGGGTTGAAAGAGTTAATGTTGTTGGTGATTTGTGCTGCTGCAGCTAACTTTGCTAGCTTGATTTCCTTTTTACATTCCTTTTTGAGATTTTTATAGTCCTGAAATGCTTTTTTATAACTTCTTGGCCTTCAATGTTTTAAATGCCCTTTTTTCTATTCTACTCTGTAATAACCTATTTAACCACAAATGTTTCTTTTTATTCCTGTACAGTTTATTACACGAGGGTATAAGCTTTCTGCAGGATTTTAGTAATATACCTTTAAACATGCCCCATTTCTGTTCAGTATCACCAGTTACCACAAAATAATTCAGTCCACAAAACTAACTTCTGTTAGTTTATTGAAATCAGCTTTCCTAAGCTTCCAGGTTTAGACATTTTCCCTTTGAAGTGTTTTATTGAATATTAAATTGAAAATTTCCATATGACCTGAAGATTTGATATTGAATCTGGTCTATTTGACAGGACTTGATTAGATTCAACAAATTATGTCCTATGATTGGTCCATCAACCAACTGAGTGACATGTCGTATTTTTCGGAACCTTAGATGCATCTAGAATTCTAGATTTTAGAGTAGGAATATAGGAAAAAAATTGAAACATAAAATGTAAAAAAAGAAATAACACATACAGTAGTTATGGGGGAGGATCTGCTGCTAACACTGTAATGGTACCTTTACATGCCGCTACCGAAGGTAGCAACAGGTAGGCACTGCACGTGCACGTGCGCGTTTTCAACGGTCCCTAACGGTACCTGATTCCGCATTTACACGCCGCTACAAGGTGCTCAACAGAAGGTACTTTCGATCCCCGGAAGTGCCGACGGGTGCCGCAGGTTACCTTCTGTGGAGCACCTTCCCTGATTTACACGCCGCCACCACAAGGGAATCTGGGCGTACATATTGTGCGCCGTAACTACATAGGCGTGACAGAGTTGTGTATTACGCGGCGCTCGTACGGTGATTGGACAATGCAATAACATCATGATTGGCCAGCCAGCGCATGGAGGCTGCCTAATACATGATGCTGTAGCAAATGTGTAGTGTGACTGGTCAGATCGTTAAATATGCCGCCCTGTGCAGGGACAGCCAATGGGTACACAGTAATCCCCACCAATCATAGCTGATGGGGCGTGGTAAACATGACGCTCAAGCACGCCCCAGGTAACTTAAATACCGTACCTGTGCCCTGATTACATGCCGCTACCATAGGGATTGTACCTGCTTGTTTTTCAGCACAGCTGAAAGACAGGTATCCAAAGAGACAAGAAGGTACAACCTGAATTACACGCCGCAACCACCGGTGTTTTGAAGGTAAAAGGTACAATTGTCTCCGACACCTGCGGTGTTTACCTCTCGGTAGCGGCGTGTAAAGGTACCATTATGGGGGTAACGTCCCCTAATTATGTACTGGTTATATGACCCCATCATTGTATGTATGATTCCAAATCCGGGTATTTGTCCCTCATCCTGGTATATGGTCTACATCCTGGTATATGGCTCCCATCTTAGTACATGTCCCTCATCCTTGTGTATGGCCCCATCCAGGTATATGTTCCTCATCCTGGTATATATGAAACAGAAAAAAACAGCACTGTTGCGCCACACCACTAAATTTCACCACAATGTGGTTCTACTAAATGAACACTAACCTTTACAGATTGTGCATGAATCCGCACAACCAGATTAAGCGTATAGGGAGATAAGGTCCATAAGGTTGATGGTCATCAGACCTCTGTGTGAAGAGAAGATATTTTACGCTCCTTGAGTTAGGGTACTTTCACATCAGCAGTTTTTGCCGTTCGCGGCAGATGCTGTGAAAAAAACGCCATTACCGCATAACCGCTGTACTTGCGGCACAGTTGCGGCAAGCCCCATACAATGTCTATGCGGGCTTGCGGCAGGTGCGGCAAGTGCAGTATCGGCACTTGCCGCAGGTGCGGCCGCAAAAAAACTGCGGCTGATCGCGTTTTTTTTTCGCGGCCGCACCTGCCGCAAGTGCCGAAACCGCACTTGCCGCACCTGCCGCACACTTACCGCAAGCCCCATAGACATTGCAAGGGGCTTCTTGCAACTGTGCCGCAAGTGCTGCGGTTATACGGTAATCGCGGCAGATGCGTTTTTTTCTCCGCATCTGCCGCGAACGGCAAAAACCGCTGATGTGAAAGCAGCCTTAGTAGAAAAAATCACTTCCTCGTCTCCTCAGAGCCGGCTGATCATGTGATGGACACAGGTGGAGTTTGGATGATGTACTGCCAGGTCCTGTGGACTTGCCCAAGCTGCTCGCTACACCGCGCTCCCGAAGGGAGAATGGGTACGAATGATAGAAGAAGGGGTGTTAAAATGCGGCGCTCGGTAACACAAGATTACGCCTTCATAGATTTACCTTAGGTTTATTACACAAAGCTGCAGGGTGCGACCACAACGCGTTTCGACACACAAATCGGCGTCTTTCTCAAGCTTAATAGACAAGGTGCACAACCCAAAGGGAAGTAGCTCTACCCCCAAATATACCAAGTGCAATGTTTCCAGATGGTGACATTTCTGAGTTGCCCTCCACAGAATAGAAGTCCTGTAAGCTCATATACTTGTGCTGGATTGTGGGAGGGCGAAATATGGAATGCTGCAGACACAGAAATTAGATGCAATAGTTTGATAGGAGCATGCCTGCCATCAGGGCGTGACGCCTCTGACTCCAGTGAGGGGCCCGGGGATCCCCGCAGGGGGCGTGGCCATTTTCATTAGGGAGAGGGGGGCCCGGCCATGACTGTAGGGGGCGTGGCTGTGTGTATCATTGAGCAAGGGCCCGCCCCCCGGCCGAGCCCGCCCCCCTGGCCAGCATCATGCGTCTGTGCTCTGTGCACAACGCACAACAGGCACACAGCTGAGCCCATCAATCCTGCCCTCAGAGCCAGCCCAGCAGCAGCCACAGCGAGTTAGTCACTCACTGTGATGTATATCGCTGGGGCCCGCCCATCCCCACCCGATCAAGGTGAGGCCGGAAGTGGTATACACCTTGGACGCCATTAGCCCCCGGCGGCCGCCCGCAGACCGCAGTTCTCAGCTGAAGAGCTGAGCTCCACTCTGTCCGCCGCTCAGGTACCGTCCAGGGGCCCGTGGGGGTCTATGGGGCCCTGCTGTTCCAGGGTCCAGCTGTGCTGGGTAGGTGCCGTGGGGTCTGTGGGGGTCTATGGGGCCCCACTGTCCCTGGTCCAGGGTCCAGCTGTGGTTCTGGGGCCCTGCTGGCCCTGGCCCAGGGACAGGGTGAAGCTGTGGGGGTCTATGGGGCCATGCTGGTCCAGGGTCCAGCTGTGTTGCTGAGCCTGGGTGGGGGCCTTGGGGCCTGTGGGGGTCTATGGGGCCCTGCTGGTCCAGGGTCCAGCTGTGCTGGGTGGGTGCCGTGGGGCCTGTGGGGGTCTATGGGGCCCCACTGTCCCTGGTCCAGGGTCCAGCTGTGGTTCTGGGGCCCGCGGGGGTCTATGGGGCCCTGCTGGCCCTGGCCCAGGGACAGGGTGAAGCTGTGGGGGTCTATGGGGCCCTGCTGGTCCAGGGTCCAGCTGTGCAGGGTGGGGCCTGTGGGGGTCTATGGGGCCCCGCTGTCCGTGGTCCAGGGTCCAGCTGTGGTTCTGGGGCCCGGCCTTGGGGCTCTACGGGGCCCTGCTGGCCCTGGCCCAGGGACAGGGTGAAGCTGTGGGCGTCTATGGGGCCCTGCTGGTCCAGGGTCCAGCTGTGCTGCTGAGCCTGGGTGGGTGCTGTGGGGCCTGTGGGGGTCTATGGGGCCCTGCTGGTCCAGGGTCCAGCTGTGCTGGGTGGGTGCCGTGGGGCCTGTGGGGGTCTATGGGGCCCCGCTGTCCCTGGTCCAGGGTCCAGCTGTGGTTCTGGGGCCCATGGGGGTCTATGGGGCCCTGCTGGCCCTGGCCCAGGGACAGGGTGGAGCTGTGGGGGTCTATGGGGCCCTGCTGGTCCAGGGTCCAGCTGTGCAGGGTGGGGCCTGTGGGGGTCTATGGGGCCCCGCTGTCCGTGGTCCAGGGTCCAGCTGTGGTTCTGGGGCCCGGCCGTGGGGGTCTATGGGGCCCTGCTGGCCCTGGACCAGGGACAGGGTGAACCTGTGGGCGTCTATGGGGCCCTGCTGGTCCAGGGTCCAGCTGTGCTGCTGAGCCTGGGTGGGTGCTGTGGGGCCTGTGGGGGTCTATGGGGCCCTGCTGGTCCAGGGTACAGTTGTGCTGGGTGGGAGCCGTGGGACCTGTGGGGGTCTATGGGGCCCTGGTCCAGGGTCCAGCTGTGGTTCTGGGGCCCGTGGGGGTCTATGGGGCTCTGCTGGCCCTGGCCCAGGGACAGGGTGAAGCTGGTGGTGGGGCCCCATCGGGCCGGGATGGGCGGGGGCTGCAGCCTGCTGGAGCCAGGGCAGGGTGACGCTGGCAGGTGTATGGGGCCCCACCGACTCCATAATCCACCAGGGGGATAAGCGTACGCACATGGTGTGTAGGGGGTTCTGGCCCCCCCAGAGAGATAAGAGTCTGTGGAGATGGTGTGGTTGGAAAGCAGCATATACCATAATTTGGTTTTATAACACGCTCCCCAAATTTGGTGAAGGAAAAGACAGAAAAAAATTATTCTTAATGTTAAATGGGGTTCGTCTTAAAATGCCAGTGTCAAGGCCACGTTACACACACAGATATCTGTTCAGATATTGGTCACAGATCTCTGGTTGCAGTAAGATAATGGACACAGTGCTCTATTTTGTACATAGCCACAAAATGGAACAATGTGTCCATGATTTCACTACAACCAGAGATCTGTGACCAATATCTGAACAGATATCTGTGTGTGTAACTGGGCCTTAAGTATTGCGTCTTACATACAGTATATATGCCCCATGGTATATATGTCCTCCATCCTGAACCTGCCATGGCTTACAAAGGATGAAACAGGGGGGGTTGGAGAAAGGTTGTGGTGGTGCAGGAAGCAGGTTTGCATGGACCATAGGGGGGCCACACTGCATGTCGCGGCCATTTTCCATGTGTCTGCAGGCATTGCCAAGCTGGGGCCCAGCGTTTATCGTTCAGACTTCCAGAAAATAGCCGTGGAGGCGGTGCATGAGCAGATCAAGACCGTTTTTGTAAGCTTGTGACTCCTGCAGAGCACGGCTCACCCCAGTCTGTGCCCCCTAACACTCTGCTGTGCAGTGCTGTATATGCTGTCTGTGTCCGGTATATGTAGCAGTCTCCTATGTTATGTATGGTATTTGACTTACGAAATTTATTATCACACAGTTAACTGCACTCAAGACGAACACAGACCTGGAAGATGACTTATCACCGAACTTCGCAGGACACAGAAGCAGCTGCAGCCATCAAATTAGGCGAGTTAATTAAATGTAGCTGTGTAATTTTATTGGGATGTGCGGCCCCCGAATGATGATGGTAGAAATTTCCAAATATCCTCCCTGCAGGAATAAGGTTACCCACGCCTGTACAAGGTAATGAATAACAGCACCAGTGTTGCTCTGCCTCAGACTTTCTTCACAGCACGTTTTTTGGTATCCTCTTTTGTCCATTTTGAAAAGGACAGAACAGGATTTCTTTTTTGCCCCCCATTTATCCCAATGATGCCGGATTGGCCATAAGTGGCCATCCGTTTCTGTCAATTAAGTGTAGGATTTGTTTCTGTCCTGTTTTTTCCCGGCCCCAAAATCAGACACTGCATTGATTTTGGGCTCCAGTGAAAAAAAAAAACACAAACGAACAGTCCTGGATCCGACACTATCCTTTTGAAATAACATGGTGATCTATGGAGCTGGATCCAGTTTCAGGTACTGAGCATGCTCAGAAAACATCCATAGCTCTGCATAGTCAGTCGCTCTCTTTCTCGCTCTCTTTCTCGCTCTCACAAGCTGTCAATGAAAGTCTGTGAGCCAGAATGATGCCTGAAGTAGGCTCTCATAGACTTTATTGGTACCTTTACAAGCCGCCACTGCAGGATGCATACAACCCGCTACAGGCTACAAATGTAGCTTGTCGCGCCAATATCGCCCGTAGTAGCGGCGTCTGAAGACGGGACGACACAGCCGGCTACAGATACATCTGTATCCGTGCACTGCCCATAAACAGATGGCTACATCGCCGATTGTAGCGAGCTGTATCGGCGTGTAAAGAAGGAACAGAAGGGTTGTTCCTACACCATGCTATGTAGCTGGGGCGTGACACAGGCTCCGGGTTTCCGCGCCCCCTTCAGCGATCATTGGAGGAAGCTCCTGCGTTGCGATTGGTTGTCGCCGCACAGGGCGGCATATTTAAGGAGCTGACGAGTCACACTACACAATTGCTCGAGCGTCAAGTATTAATCAGCCTCCTGCGATGCCTGGCCAATCATGGTATTATTGCTTTGTCCTATCAGCGTACGGACGTCTCGTAATCCACAATTGTAGCACGCCTATGTGCTGTCCCTGCTGCACCAGGTACGCCCATATTAGATGGTTGTAGTGGTGTGTAAATGACGTACGATGGGCTACAGATGGCTACTTGAGACACCCGGCGATGTAGCTAGCTGTAGATGTAGCGTAGCGTAGCGCACCTTGTGGCGGCGTGTAAAGAGGGTGCGTTTCCCGTTGGTCGTGCACGTGAAGTAGCCGTTGGTATCCATCCTGCAGTGGCGGCGTGTAAAGGTACCATATCTGTTCATAGTGTGGTGGTGGTTTGTCCCGTGTATGAGCTATTCTTCTGTCACTATAAGATGGTAATGTGTGAGCTGATCATAGTGTGGCGGTATTTCTCCTATGTGGTATTATTTGTTGACTGGTAGTGTACGCTCTGATCACGGTGTGGTGATATTTCTCCCTTGTATGTTGCATTATTAGTCTTGGTATTGTATTTTGGATTGTCTTGGTTATGGAGGTCACTTATTCCCTATACATTTTTTATTTTGGTTTACCAATACAGACTAATTGCTTGGACACTTCACCCTTCCCCGTCCTATGAATATTAGAAAGCATAAAATATAAAGTTACCAATGTTATCTGGTTAAACAAATAATTTCCTTTGTTAATGCCATGTGCACACATAACATTGAGTATTTGGTGAGTTTTTACCTCAGTACTTATAAGCCAATACCAGCAGTGGGTGATAAATACAGAAGTGGTGACGTGCTTCTATTATTCTTTTCCTCTGATTGTTCCACTCCTGGTTTTGGCTTGCAAATAAGTGATGTAAAATACTGACCAAAGACCTGCACTGATTAGCAGAACATCAAGCTTTTATCCCCACTACACTATTGGTGCCGTTACATTCAGGGATATCCTGAACGATATCGTTGAAACGTCATGGATTTGTGATAGTTCAAAAGATATGGATTGTGCGTCGTTGCATGTAAACCAGCGATATAGGAAGAAAAAATCGTTGGATCGTTCATGCAAGATTTGAGATCCTGACCTCAAATCTATCGTTCATCGTCCAATTAACACTGCAGCAAACTGCAGCATCGGACAGTGTGTACACAATCTGATGGCTGTGTTTTTATGTGACCTGGACTTTGATGCGACGTGTTAACATATGATTGGTGATAAAACTGTGGGGGTGTGGCTTGAGTGGGTGTGTGGCTTGAGTGGGGGTGTGGTGTGGGTGGGGTGTGGTTTTGGTAGGGGTGGAGCCTAAGGGGGCCCCGAAATTTTTCCAGTGAGGGGCCCCGAAATTCCTAGTGGCAGCCCTGGATAGGAGTACTTCATGTGATAATTCCAAATGAGTGTAAATTGGGAACCCCTGGTGTAAAGGTTCTGGGTGATGCGTCATGATGAGGATGGGAAGGATGAACGCTGATTGTAGCTCACAGCCACACATAAGAAATGTTGGGGATCTCGGCTTCATAGGATCCTATCAATGTCAGTGTTGGGATCAGTAGTCACGTGGCTGTGAGAATACAATGTGAAGATTCCAAAGTGTGATGATGATGATCCGTTGAAAGCTGGAGGGATGGGAAGCTACCATGTTCCTATGGAGAAGGGTAGACTATGCAGAGCTAAATCGATCAGTTTAGTGCTTTGCCTGTGCTCTCAGCCTCACAATAACAGTATACATTATGCCTCATCATACAGCAGAGGATCACAGCATGTATTTGTATCTGCTTGGTGATAATATTGCTATTTCAAGCCTGGACCCCACTGTCACATAGGATGGTATATCAGGAACAGGACTGTAGTGTGAGCATGTTGCTGGAGGCCATGCCCTCTGCCACACCCCCTCCCTATACAGACATGTGAGACCTGATTGTAGGATGATCCTGCAGCTCCCAGCATCCACACCCCCAACACACCTCCTGATCTCTGCTCCTGCATGAAGCTGACATGCTGAAATTCTCTGTCCCATGAGGGGTGGTCAGAGCTTAGGAGCTGGTATGATTTTATCTATTTATAAGAGATCTATAGATCTGAGAACTGCAGTGTACGGCTCTGCTTCATCATGTAGGGGACTGTACTAAAACGTTTTCTCTCACTGTAGTTCACTTTTAAATACTGCATTACAAAATCCATCAGGAGTAAGAAATCAAAAACTGCACATAATAGAGCACAGATGTCTGTGTAACTTTGAACTTCAACAAAATCAATTCAGATTTACAGTGAATCTATGAGATTAAAAAAAGTATAAAGACTAGAAACTCTCCATAGCACATTAATGCATCAAATGCAAGAAATCCTAATTTTAAATGTGCTGCTTCAATTACTATACAGTCATTATTCTTATATATAAACTACATGTATACAAAGGAGAATTGTTTCACTCTTTTATGATGTATAGCAAGAACACATGAGAGCCACATAATGAACTGAGTTATGATGCAGAGTCGCAGCTCCCATGAGGCAATGTGATATTTTCTTCTCAGGATGTACTGCTATCACCTCATTTTCCACAGCCATAGCTTGCCCCGTGTCCTGTAATCCATTAATCATCCCTTGAATATTGATTACTGCAGAGAGTACAGTGTGACAACAATCGATGACAGTCTGATAACCAACTGTATAGAGCAGGAAAACACAGAGAACTAAAGGGTTACAGCTGCATTTTAAAACAGGCAAACACCTAAGATATTTATTTGGCCTGAAGCACATACAATGCATGGATAGAATAGTAAAGAAGTTTAGCGTAAAGGATCTGCAGCCCTTACAACTCCTTATGGGATTGTCAACTTTGAAAAGCAGCTAGTATAGATTTCTCTTCCTTCTATTACTGAAACAGAAAATACATAGAATGCAGTTATGTTATCCACAGTCTAAAAATTGGACTTTCAGCCATTGCCTATATAGTATTGTCTTAGGGCCCTTTCACATCAGCGTTTTTTTCAAATCGCGGCTGATGCGGTGAAAAATCCGCATCTGCCGCGATTAACGCATACCGGCTGCACTTGCGGCACGGTTGCGGTAAACGCCATACAAGGTATAGGCGGACTTGCGGCAGGTGCGGCAAGTGCGGTTTAGGCACTTGCGGCAGGTGCAGCCACGAAAAAAACCGCGGCTGACAGCATTTTTTTTCGCGGCCGCACCTGCCGCAAGTGCCGAAACCGCACTTGCCGTACCTGCCGCACCCTTACCGCAAGCCCCATAGACATTGCATGGGGCTTGCCGCAAGTGTGCCGCAAGTGTCGCGGTTATGCGTTGAACGCGGCAGATGTGGTTTTTTCACTGCATCTGCCGCGAATTTCAAAAAACGCTGATGTGAAAGGGCCCTTAAAGTGTCCAAATAAACCAATATTTACCACCATCATAGTGTCATAATCCTGTCAACAAACTGCTAAAAGACTCTGAATATGATATCATTGTAGGTGTACAAATAATACCATTTGTTTTGTTCAACAGCCATAGTGCTAGGATAATGTAACCAATACAATTAGTGTGCATACAAAGTGCCAGCCACAGTGCCTCTGTATAATTGCTGTATAATCAGCTTTTCCCATACTTTACAACACTTACCTCCTCCACCTTCTTGTACTGCAAAATGGACAATTTACAGTTTAGGATGGATTTCTTATGCCAACAGCTTAAGCCCGAGTTTCCTTCTATCAGCTCCTCCTATAGGCACTCCATGTTTAACAATAATTACATTTTCCTGTATTAATCATTTTCATTTACCCTTAGATTGTTATAACTGACTAGCTGTGAGCCCGATGCAAATGCATCGGGTGTCTAGAATATTTTTTTTTTTTTTTTTAGATTTTCAAATAGATTTTCACTTGCCGCACCTGCCGCAAGTCCCCCTATACTTTCTATGGGGATTACCGCAACCGCGCCGCAAGTGTAGCGACTCGCAATGGCCTCGCGGCCATTGCTCGCGCTACACAGCGAGTCGCAATAGATCCCATTGAAAGTATAGGGGGAGTTGCGGCAGGTACGCGGTTGCGGTAATCCTTATGGAAGCGGGCATTGCGATTCGCTGGCCGAAAATAGAACCAGAGGCTCGGCTACAAAGCTAGCGATTTCCCGCTGAGGCTAGCGACTCGCTACCTGAGCGGGAAATCGCTAGCTTTGTGGCCGAGCCTCTGGTTCTATTTTCGGCCAGCGACTCGCAATGGCCGCTTCGCGGCCATTGCTCGCACTAAAGCTAGCGACTCGCATTGGCCTCGCGGCCATTGCTCGCGCAGCTGACGCCTCGCATTGGCCGCTGCGCGGCCAATGCTTCGCCGTGGTGACGTCACAGTGTGACATATCCACGGCACGTTTTTTTGGTCCGACACGAAAATGTCTTAGACAATTATATAGTAGATACATTAGAACACCTTCCTCCTCCACCATCTTGTGCTATAAAATGAATAGCTTATGGTTCATGATGGATTTCACTTGTTTACGACACATGTTAGAGTGTCCTTCTAGCAGGTCCAACTGTAGGCAATCCATGTTGAACACTAATTAGATTTTTATGTCTTGAAAGGGTTGTCCCAGAGTTTAGGTCATCAATAGCTGACCGGTGGGGGTACGACACTCGACACCCCCACTAACCAGCAGTTTCCAGTGCCAGCTAGAACTACTAAGTTACAGAGTTGTACAACACAGGTCCAACAACTGTATAGTAGCCATGGCTGGGTACTGTCTATCGGCCTCCTATTCAAATCAATAGGGGGCAGATGTGCAATACTAAGCCATGATCTCTATCCCGTTGTCGGACCTTTGCAGTGCAATAGTTCAGGTTGACCGTGGCTTCAAAAACAGCTGATTGGTGGGGTGTTGCGAGCCTCACCCTCAATGATCAGACATTGATGACATATCCTAAGCATACAAAAGTAGAAAAAAATCCGTCTCTGCCCGTCCATAGGTAGGTATAGAATCAGCTTTAATAGAAATCTATATAAGAACAAAAACCCCAGAGAGTCGGGTGCAACACTTTTACGGCATACAACAGATGCACTTAGGCTGCCTTCAGATTTGCAGATGCCTCCGCAGCGTTTTGCGGAGGCATCTGCAAGCATCTGCATGCAGACCACAGCCCCTATGTTTATAATAGAGCGCACGGTGGTCTGCAGATGCTTGCAGACCGCCGTGCGCACCCATTCACTCCTATATGTGATCTGTGCGCAGGCGGATGCCTGCGTACAGATCACACACTCTCGTCCGCACCAGGGACACGACATGTTGCGTCCCTGGTGGGGCGAGAGTGTGTGATTTGTGCGCAGGCATCCGCCTGCGCACAGATCACATATAGGAGTGAATGGGTGCGCACGGCGGTCTGCAAGCATCTGCAGACCGCCGTGCGCTCCATTATAAACATAGGGTCTGCGGTCTGCATGCAAATGCTTGCAGATGCCTTTGCAAAACGCTGCGGAGGCATCTGCAAATCTGAAGGCAGCCTTAGTCATTGGGTCATAGTTGTTGGAAGCGCATCAGTGCATCCAACCGTCCTGCATTTTTGTTTTTATATGAATTTCTATTAAAGTCTATTAAAATGACAGCGTTGCAATTTTTTTCTATTTTTTGCATCCATTTTGCTTAATCGGACCAGCTTTCACTGCATCCATCTGGATGAGTAGATATGGAGAGTTTGTATGCGGAGTGGTGAAGCATCCATAATCTATCATTGTACTATCTCAGGGATAGGTCATCAATGTTAAAATTTCCTGACAGCCCCTTTAAGGATTTTAATTTACCTTCAGTTTGCTATATCAGATACTATACGAAATCTACCTCCTCTACCCTCATTACAGTATGCGGTTTATGATGGATTTCATATGCCAGCGGCTCAGGCCCTAGCCCAGACTTACTGACATGATCTTACTATCAGCTTTTCCTTATATTTTGTATGTGCCATTATTTTCCAACACCCCATACTTTGCAACACCTCCATCCTCCACCTTCTCCGAGCTGCGAAATAGACAGCAAGGGGTCCATGATTGATTTCATGTCCTAACAGCTTGAGCGGTTTTCCATCAGATCCATCTATAGATATTACATGGTGTAATTAGACTTTCCCGTCAGAATCATTTTATTTGCCCTATGTTTTTTTTTGTATATATTTTTTGTATTTTGTACAGGGAATCATAGTGCTCGTTAAGTCCTAATTAAAAAAGAAGAAAGACTAGATAAAGTGTGTTTAGCAATTCATAACTGCTGTTACTTTCTATATTTCTATGCTTAAAAAGATGAAATCAGTAGTTTGTGTTTACATGTAAATAGGCAATCAGAAGGCTCCGTTACAGATTCGAAGCGTCGCTTCCCTGTTTGCACACATGAAATAAATGCTCCATTTAGCTAGTCTAAATCCTTGACACGGAGAGACAGCCGGTTCCTTATTTAATATTCTGGCCTTCCGGATGCTCTTTATTTTGAATTAAACCTATAAAAGAAAGAAAGCTAAAGACGGTGTAAGATATACCATGGGAAGAAGAAAAAATGAAGACTGTTTGACATAAATTGTTGAAATATGACAAAATAAGCTGCTCTAGGCTGTTAATTTTATACTGTGGTGCTCAGCACTTGAAGAGGCCTAATAAAAGAGGCTGTTTCAGCCTAATTTAAAAGTTTTATTAAATATTTATGATGGGAAGGGATTTTTTTTCTTCGTATGTTTTTATTTGAGGATTCTAAACATACTACTTAACAGTTTTTTTTTTGTAATACTCGTATTTGGTTTTGTTTTAAAGGGTTTTACGCAGAAAAAGGATTTTAGGCAAAAAAGTAACGTAATTTTGAAAATCTGTATTTGTAGATTGTACATTTGTAGCTATGGAAACATTGTTTTTTTTTTCCTTCGCATTGTTAAATGCAGAATGTTGAGATTTCATGTAATAATGCAAATGTACCTGTCAGCTTAATATGCTGCCCTTACTTAGACATCCTGTTTACATCTGGCTGCCGCCGGGGCTCCATACAGCTGAACAGTTTAGGTACCATGTGTCAGACCCCCACCGATGTGCTATTGATGACCTATCTAAATACAGTGCAAAAAATTAAACTGACAAGCACTTCCTAGCAAATGAAATAAATGTTTCAGGTGCAGGTTTCTGTAAAGGCATTGCTATAGCGCACAAACAATACAACCGACTCTGAGCTCTAAGGGTGCGTGCCCACATAGTGGTTCAGTCAGTTTAGCATAGGTTTTATTTAAATTTATGTAAATCCTAAGCAGCGTTAGGACTTACAAGTAACCCATGTAATTTAGAAAACGCTGTGCACACATAGTGGATTTATGTGAGCGATCTGCCAGAGTTGAGCGGTTTCCTAGCGTTTTAGCAGCATACAACATGTCAATTCTTCTCAGCGGTTTTTGAGCGTTTCTGAGGCACTACTCTACCCTTCCATGAACAAAATCCTCATAGAAAACCGCTTTAAAACCGCCGAAAACCGACTGTAAAACGCTGTTCAACAGCTCTTAAAACCGCTGGAAAACCGTTGGAGACTTCTGAGCTCAGGAGTCTAGGCTCCTTGAATTTTCCAGCGTTTACTGACGATTTGAACGTCACTAACACATGTGGGCACATACCCTTAGTAATACTTGAACATGGAATATATGAATTTAGAACTACTTTACTATTGTGTAGACTAGACTAATAAAATTGAGGTACACTGTACTTAATGCTCCTGGTCTTAGGCCCACAAATTTAGGGGGCAGGTAAGATTCAAAAACTAATTAAAACAACCGAAGACAAATGGGAGGAGTTTTAAGCTAGTGCAGAGGAAGTATATTTCCCAAAAATATTACTTCAAGAAAGGACAACTACCTGCCAGCACTATAAAAGAAAAAAGGATGGGCGTGGCCGAAAGCACTGGCACTCTTGAAACTGTTAAAAAACAATAAAATATGTCTCTTAGAAAATTATTGCAATTTTCACATATTTTATCATAAACATTTATTTTTCTTTTTGTATAATGAAACAAGACAAAAAAATAAGAAAAAAGGTAAATTGAACATAATTTCACTTAAAACCCTAAAAATGGGCCAGACTAAACTGTTATCACCCTCAACTTTATATATGGTTGCACATCCTTTGGAATAAACAACAGCAATCAATTAGTTCTTATAACCATCAACAAGCTTTTTACACCTCTTAACTGGAAATTTGGACCACTCCTCTCTTGCAAACTGCTCAGGTGTCTCATATATCAAGGTGCCATTTCTCAACAGCAATTTTAAGATGTCTCCATGGGTGCTCTATGGATTTTAGGTCCGAACTTATTGCTGGTCACTTAAGAACAGTTCAGCGCTTTGTATCCATCCATTTTTGGTGCTTCTTAAAGTATGTTTGGGGTCTTTATACTCCTGAAAGACCTAAGATGCAAACCCATCTTCCTGAAACTGGGCACCACATGATGATCCAAAACCATTTGGTAATGTTCAGATGCCGAGCACTTAATCAAGGCAGCCAGTGCAGGAGGTCACGAAGTAACCCCAAAAATTCTTTGAACCTCCACCATATTTGACTCTAGGTACTATGTTCTTTTCTTTGTAGGCTTCATTCATCCATTTTTTGTAAACAGCAGAATGATAAGCTTTACCAAAAAGCTCTATTTTGGTCTCATCTGTCCACAAGACTCTTTCTCTGAAGAACTTTTGCTAACTCACTTACATTTTGGTAAACTGTAGTCTCTGTATCAGCAGTGGGGTATTCCTGAGTCTCTAGGAAACATTTTATTCAAATGTTGGACAGATATTTTGTACTGAGTCGGATGCTCCCTGAGCCTACAGGACAGCATGAATTTCTTTGGAAGCTGAGTGGGGCAGCATATCTACCATCCAGACCACACCATCTTGTGTCGCAACCATTAGTCAATTCTTATCGGCTGTTCATGTCCAGGGAGATTAGATTCAGTAACATCGGTTGTAAATTCCTTGATGATGTTCTCCATGAGGAGAATAAGCTAGTCCCCAAGACCTTGTCTTAGCCTCTCATACAGCCAGATCAGAATTCCCACACACTGCACTGATGAGGGGTGGTCACCCTGAACCACAGCATCTGCAGTTTGGGGTTCTGATCTGGCACAAATCCTAAGTCATATGAAAAGGCTTGATAAAGAGTTGATTATGACTTTAAGGATTGCTACCCTTATTAGGTAGCATTAGAGTTTTTCACCTCCTCACTGAAGTGATATTTCGATGACGTCGCGCACCGTGGACAAAGGAACCTCCAGAACTCTGGAGATGGACTTGTAGTCTTGAGATTGTTGATGATTTTTATCAATTTTGGTTCTCAAGTCCTCACACAATTATCTTCTCCTCTTTCTGTTCTCCATACTTAGTGTGGCATTGTTTACCCTCAATTTTGGAAAGGAGTCAAGACCATTTTTGGAGTTTTTTTGTGAAATTTTGTCCAAATTGCCTTTTTTTCGTTAATTCTTTTTTGTGTTGTTCCAATACACTCAAAGGAAGTAAACGTGTATGACAAAACTTGTGCAATTGCAATAATTTGCTTGGAAATATGCTTGATTTTCTGGAACAATCTAAAGGGTGCCTACACTTTCCGCCATGATTGTAAGGGTACTGTATTTTGTTACCGTGTACAAAATGGAACAATGTGTCCATGATTTCACAGCAACCACCAAATTGCCAGTGAAATTGCAAGCAATATTGCCGCGTGTGACAGTACCCTAAGTATTGGTTGTGTTGACTGATCTTCAATTTCTTTGTTTGAATGTTATCATACATATATATTCTAAATATAATGCTTGAAACACCAATTGATCATGATGGTAGAACTGCTTTACTATTATGTAGACTAGACTAATAAAATTGAGGTACACAGTTTAATTAAATTGTGTGAGCCCAGCTGACAATGATAAGGTCACACCTCTAGATGTAAACCAGCGCTGTCAGACTTATTTCTCCTGGTTCTAATCCTACAAATTTAAAGGGCAGGTAGGATTCAATACTAATTAAAACAGCCACAGACAAATGTGAAGAGTTCTAAGCTAATACACAGGCAGTCAATTTCAATAGTCTGTACATTGCAAGAAACGACATTGACAACTATCTGTTAGCAAAATAAATTACCGTAAATACAGGTACATCTCAATGAATTAGAATATCATCAAAAAGTAAATTTTTTTCAGTAATTCAAGACAAAAAGTGAAACACATATATTATAATAGAGTCATTACTAACAGAGTGATCTATTTCAAGTGTTTATTTCTGTTAATGTTGATGATTATAGCTTATAGCCTATTATAACTCAGAGGTCATTATCTCAGAAAATTAAAACAGGGAGGATGAAGGATTAAAAGCCTCTGATACCTGTTTAGGTAATATTTTATCTCTCAGACACTTCATCTTCCCTGCTTTAATTTTCTGAGATAATGATCTTTGGGTTTTCATTGGCTGTAAGCCATAATCATCAACATTAACAGAAATAAACACATGAAATAGATCACTCTGTTTGTAATGATTCTATATAATATATGCGTTTCACTTTATGTATTGAATTACTGAAATAGAATATCATCAAAAAGTTAATTTAATTCATTGAGATGCACCTGTATATGGGTTTCAGGTTGCTGTACTAAGGTTCTGTTTCTTTGTTTATATGCGATCCTAAATATGTATCCTCAATTTCGTAAACTTGGAAACTCTGTTTTGCCTTTTTCATGACTTGGATGCCTAGGTACCTTCTGGTACATCTTATCTCATGTCCCTTGCTTTGATGTGGCTGGCACACCAAGCCTGCGTCTTTTCCTGCACGCCAGCTGATCCGATCACGGCTGTTAACCAGTTAAATTCTGATGTCAATCTCTGACAGTGGAATTCAATACACATCGATGGGGAGCACTTCATTCCCCACTCCCATTGGCAGCTTTTTAAAAAATGCATCAGAATTGGATTTTCCTTTTCTGATTCGTTTTTAATCTGTTTTGACTGCATTTTTTCTGATGCGATTTTAAAGCCCATACACAATGGTTTCAATGGGAAAAGCGGATCTGTAGAGCGCACCAATAATTGACGTGCTCATTCTATAAACGAATAATTTTTCAAGGAAAAAAATGCACCAGGTCATGAAAGAAACAGTTTGAACAACAAAACTTAAAAAGCCATTGGTCCTTTTCACATCAAGGCTGGGCACTGCGTTTGGCTGCATTGCATTTTCATTGCATTTTCACCACAAAACGCAATGAAATGCATGTGTCCAGCCGTGTTTTAGTCTGCATTTGCAAAAATGCATACGTTTTGCGTTTGTGGAAAATGACATGCGTTTTTACTTGCGTTTTCAATGCGTTTCCCATTGAAATCAATGGGTGCATTTTTGTAAGCGTTTGCAATGCGTTTTTTGGCACACATGGTGTCAAAAATGGATTGCAAGCCAAATGGAATACAAATGCAAATGTGAAAAGGCCCATATTCTGCTGCAAATTCTCCTGAAGCAACAGTTAGGCTATGTTCACATTGAGCTTTAAAAAAAAAAAATAAAAAAATGCATCAGGAACAGATTATCCATTTTTGATCCGTTTTCGCTGTGCTTTTTCTGGTGCAGTTTTTGAGACCATACAGAATGGTTTCAATGGGAAAAGCTGATCTGAAAGTGCACACATAATTGACAGCTTAGGCTACTTTCACATTACGATTTTGTTAAATCCGATGCTGTCCGATGAAAATCGGACAGCATCGGATGCTCAAAATCGGATGCCATCCTATCCAATTTTTTATCGGATCCGATTTAAATGGCTGGGGGAGGGCTGTGGGAGGTTTTGGGAGTGGTCTAGGGTATTGAGCATGCTCAATACAGAAAATCGGATCCGATATCAGATCCGAATTTCCATCCGATCTGATCCCCCATAGACTCCCATATTATTTTAATCGGATCGCATCGGATCACATTGGATCCGATGCGATCCGATTTTTAAATCGGATACTAAAATTGGAGCAGTCTCCGATTTTGGCTCCTGAAAAAAATCGGACAGAATCGGATCGGATGCAAATCGGATGCCATTAAGTGCACATCCGATCCGATCCCCATTGGAGAACATTGGGGCTAAATCGGATCCGATGCTGTCGGATTTTTATCGGACAGCATCGGATTTAACAAAATCGTAGTGTGAAACCAGCCTTATTCTTTTTGCGGATCATGAGATAGTCATGAAAGCACAGATTGAACATCAAAACTTCAAAACCCATTGACTTTGCTGGGATTCCAATTAAGTGATGCATTCACTGCATTTTCACTGCAAAAACGGATCCAAAAAAAGGATTATAAATGCATAGTGTGAACATAGCCTTAGGCCTCATTCATTTGAGCCTATGACTTTGACAAAAATCTCAAAGTCATGTTGGTCAATGAGCCAGAGCACATCATTGATTTTTTTCCTCATCTAGAGTCAAGATGAGAAATAAATCGCAGCATGCAAATGGATACGCAAATTGGATGAGATTCTCAGGTTGCACTACAAATCCAGAAGGCACATGGACCATTTATATGCCATCCGAATTTTATGGATATGTTATCATTGTGAAGCATAGAACAATATAAATGGTCCTGTAAATGATTGTAGAACAATAGCTGCTTGGCGAGAGATAAAAATTGCGTACTCGCATAGCACTCGCATGACATACAGAATACAGAATGGATATTACTCATCCTGCTCTCCTGGATAGACATAGGTCAGATTTTGTACACCCTCGTGTGACTCCAGCCTTAAATTTCTCCATAGAACTTTATACACACCAACTGTCATCTCCTTTCTCAGTAATGGGAAAACCTTTTTTCCCTGAAGACAGATTATCCCTTTGAATAGAGAATTTTAATAATGAAAGATCAGTCTGCCAGGATCTAGCAGCAGATGTCTCTGATAGGATATAACACGTTTCTTATTTTTACGTGTACTATTTATTAAAAAAAAAAATTAAATTTCTGGGCAGCTGTGTTGACCAAGAAATGGAAATCTTTGTACTGTAATTCCTATAATCTCTTACATTTTGTTTGACTCTAAACCAGTTTTCCAATATTTGATGGAATGATATGGTTTTAGATATGAAGAAATTGGCTTAAAAGTCAAAGGAACCGACCCGTTATCAAAGGCTTTTATTGCCGTTTTATGTACTGTATGTAGATTTTTGAAAAGTTATAACATTTTCCGTCTAAACATTTTATCCCTTGTGTTTAGAAGAATCAAGGCAGCTTTCATTATTTTAGCCGTTAATTACCCAGATCTCTTAGATCCTTTACTAGTCTGGGGATTCAGTTCAGAACAGCTGGAGAGCTCCATGCTGCTCGTTCTTGGCTTTCAGCAATATAGTGTAATGCTAATCTCGTCTGGTACTTCCAGTACAGGTCATTTTAACCTGAGAACACCAGAAAGAAGGAAAGCTTTTTGGGAATAAAGAACCTTAATTATTGCTATTTATCAAAGGTAATGTAGAATAGCCAAAATCTGCATTTGCTCTGGGACCAGAAGAGACGGACCCCCTAGGAACTGTCCGGCTTGTTAATTGTGCTAATTTATAAAGTGCGATTCTAAGTAAAATATGCATGAGATTTCATTAAACTTTGATGGCAATATTTCACTTAGGATCAAATTAGGCCCCTGGTGATTGCAGAGGAAAAATGTGCATTACAATTCTGAGAATAATGAGCAAATAAAGAATTTATAATTCAAGTCAGGTACAGTTCCACTAAAAGATTTATAAGCACAGGACATGTTCTTTCTTTAGATCATTCTATTCTTTATGTCCAACTCTTCCACATATATTTTTGTCCAGACTCCCGTATTTGCAAGGGACTTAATTTAGGAAAATTTCTAAACAAGTTTTTTCCCCATTGAATTTAAGCAAAGTCAATAATATGAAGAATAATAATACCAGTATGCTGTAAAAGTAAATAATACAAAGTAATGAATTGCAAGCTCAAATTTTTACCAGTATAGCGAACAGCAGTCCTGTACACATATAATATAAAATCATCTAGTAACAAAAATATATTGATCACTTAAAGTTTCCCTCCAGTGTTTTTATTATTATTATTACTACTAGTAGTAGTAGTAGTAGTATTTATAATTCTTACACACAGCAAATAAGATCATTATGCTGGATTTTGTATTAAATCACTAGTCGGACACTTCCCAAGTGTCTAGGACTGCGTGATATATCGGCGAATGATGCGTGCAGATCCCAGTTAGGTGGCCTGTTGCCTGTTGCCTTTTGCAGCTGACAGATTGTTATTTTGTCAACTCCAATTGTTTTCAAGTGCTGGCCAAGGTTTTTAGGCACAGCACCCAGTGTGCCGATCACCACTGGGACCACCCTCACTTGCTCGTGCCAGAGTCTTTGCAGTTGAATCTTTAAGTCCTCATATTGTGGAAGTTTTTCAAGTTGCTTCTCCTCAATCCTGCTGTCACCTGGTATTGCCACATCGACGATCCACACATCCTTTTTTGTTACAATGGTAAGGTCTGGAGTATTGTGTTCCATGACTTTATCAGTCTGAATTCGGAAGTCCCATAGTAGTTTTGCATGTTCATTTTCAATAACCTTTTCAGGTTTATGATCTCACCAGTTCTTTGTGACAGGAAGATGATAACTGTGGCACAAGTTCCAGTGAATCACCTGAGTAACTGTACTATGCCTTTGCTTGTAGTCTGTCTGTGCGATCTTCTTGCAGCAGCTCAGTATATGATCAATTGTCTCATCTGCTTCTTTGCACAGTCGACATTTGGGGTCTGTAGTTCATTTTTGAATTCTGGCATTTGTGCAGATCGCTTGCTCTTGGGCTGCTAGAATTATGCTCTCTGTTTCCTTTTTTAATGTTCCATTAGTAAGCCACAACCAGGTCTTTCCTTTTCGACCTTACCCTTGATTTTCTCTAAAAATTGTCCATGCAGAGCTTTCTTTTGACAGTTTTCTCTTCTGCTTTGTACTGCTTTTTTACAGTATTCCTTTTTTTCTGTTATACTTTAAGCAGTTTTCTGTTGTTAGCTTCCATCAAGGCTTGTTCTCCACTATCATTCATATAATCTACTAGTGCATGGTTCTCTTCTTCTACAGTTTGCTTCACTTGCAAAAGTCCTCTGCCTCCTGATTTTCTTTTGCAGGTAAAGTCTGTCAACATCACTACGTGGATGCAATGAGTAGTGGATTGTCATCAGTTTTCTTATTTTTCTGTCCAGATCATCCAGCACTATCTGGGTTTAGTTCACAATTCCAGCAGTATATCTAATGACAGGAATGGCCCAGGTGTTTATGACCTTGATGGTATTCTCACCATTCAATTTGCTCTTCAAACTTTTCCTGACTCTTTAGACCAGGGGTGGGGAACTCCAGTCCTCGAGGGCCGCAAACAGTGCATGTTTTCAGGATTTCCTTAGTATTGCACAGGTGATAACATAATCACTTGCACTGGTGATGATTCCAATCCCTGTGCAATACTAAAGAAATCTTGAAAACCTGAACTGTTTGCGGCCCTCGAGGACTGGAGTTCCCCACCCCTGCTTTAGACATATCCCTTACTAACCACATTTTTACATGTCTGTGCTTGATGTTACCCAGCTGTAATATGCCCAGGTATTTGTAAGCTTCAGGCTGGTGGCATTTTATGGTTGGTCTATTAGGCATTTCTATGCCTTTACTGTCAATTATTTTCCCTTTCTTCAGTGCCATTGTGGCACAATTGTCCAGGCCAAACTCCATACTGATGTCATTACTAAAAAGTTTAACAGTGTTGGTCAGAGACTGGATCTTGGTTTTAGACTTTCCATACAACTTTAAATCTGTTAGCAGCGCGTTAATCAGTGTGATGTCCACAGCGAGCAACAGAGAAAGTTCATTTATTGAGAATTAAGAACATCCAGCTTACAACATGAGAATAGGATCAATCTGGTTTCTGGGAGAGGAAGAGAGAAATCTGCTGTGACCTTCAGCTTCCAGTTCCACACTAGAATTTGTGCACAGGGAGCAGGAGGAGGAACATCCTGTCTCTGAATGAGGACCTTTTTTTTTTTTTTATTAACTTTGTTGACATCTGAAAAATATGCATGCAGACATAAAATCACATCTTATTAAACAAACAATAGTTGTTGCAATACATACAGATCAATATGCATTAGGCCAACACCCCCACTCAACAACTACTTATTCTGTTAGTCCCATAGTGGTTCTCAATTCGTGGAATCTAGGTCGTGACAATGGCTTGGTCAAAATGTCAGCTATCATCTTATCAGTCTCACAAAAAACAAACTGAATTATGCCACGATCTATCAAATCATGTAGATGATGATATCTGACGTCGATGTGCTTAGTTCTAGCACTGATCTTCTCACTGCATGCAAGTTTAATGCATCCTTGGTTGTCCTCATATATCACCGTTGGCTGAGTTAACGGTTTACCAAGATCATCCATCAGACGTCTTAGCCAAATGATCTCCTGACTTGCATAGGCTGCGGACACATACTCAGCTTCTGTGGATGACAAAGCAACAGATACTTGTTTTCTACTAGACCAGGAGATTGAACTTTCTCCAAGTTTAAATACGTATCCGCTTGTGGATTTACGATCATGCAAATTACCAGCCCAATCTGCGTCAGCATAACCGGTGAGTTTTAGATTTCCTGCTGCAGATAATTTTAAATTTACCCCTTGTGTCTCTTTTAAATATCGGAGAACTCTTTTAACGGCATTCCAGTCTCTTTGGCGCGGTTTCTCCACATATCTGCACAATATTCCAACTGCCGTTGTAATATCTGCTCGAGTCATAGTCGATATGTATAGAAGTGCCCCCACTGCCTGCCGATGTTTCTCATTGTTAGGCAACAGGTCATCTTCTTCCAGTTTCAGGTAGGATGATTCCATTGGCGTTGATACACCTTTGGCTTCTGTCATTCCAAACTGATTCAAAATTGAATTAATGTTTGCACTTTGATTTAGAAGAAAACTTCCATCTTCCTCTCTCTGAATATGGATTCCTAGATAATATGTTACATTTCCAAGGTCTTTTGTTTCAAAATGCTGGTTCAAAATCTTATATATAAAGAGAATATACATCCACTTTCCATCTGTATATCTCGTATATAAGCATGGATCCGCTTGACCTCTTTTAAATCCGTCTTCCAACAAGAGATTTTTGTAGTTTACAAACAAGATTCTGTTCACCTTCCTTTATATAACCTTCAGGTTGAGTCATGTATAAGTCCTCCTCAATATCACCATTTAAAAATGCAGTCTTGATATCCAAATGTCTGACAAACATCTTTTGTACAGCAGCTACGATCATCAAGGCTGTAAATGTTGTCTGCTTGGCGACTGGGGAAAAAGTAGCATCATAGTCCTCGCCATATTTTTGAGATTATCCTTTTGTGACCAACCTCGCTTTAAATCTGTGGACTTTACCTTCAGAGTCATATTTGGTTTTAAATACCCACTTGCACTTGATTGCCTTTTTACCCTGTGGCAACTCAGTGAGTTTCCAAGTTTGAAGTTGATGAAGTGAGTTCATTTCTTCATTAGTGGCATTGATCCACTTTGTTCTTTCATGAGCAGGCAGTTTTTGCATTTCATCCCATGACTGTGGCTCTGACTCAGGTAGTGTCTTGACAATGTAGGATAGACGTTTAGCTGGTATTCCTTTGTTTGATCTTGACGATCATCTGATTTCAGGTTCACTTAGGCTTTTTGTTGTTCCTTTAGTGGTTGAAGAATCTAGCCAGACTTCTACATTCTCCCTTTCATTGTCTTGTGATTGTGACTGAGATTGTTGTTGTTGCTTCATCTGGACTACTGGCATAATATCATATAACTTGGGTGACACAAAATTTTCATCAATCACTACATCTTTGCTTATTGTGACCTTGTTTGTCTCTGGGTGTAGAATTCTATAACCTTTCTGGGTTTCACTGTAACCTACCAGAATGCCTTCCTTAGCGTGAGATTCCCACTTAATTTGTTTTTCTTTGGGAATGTGTGCAAATGCTTTGATTCCGAAAATCCTTATGTGCTGTAGTTTTGGCTTTGCACTATTCCATTGCTCAAATGGAGTTTTCTCTGTCGCTTTACCTGGTAGTCTGTTCTGAAGATAGCAAGCCGTCATAATAGCTTTGCCCCAATATTCTGTAGGCAGATTTGCATCAAATAACATAATCCTTCCGCTTTCACAGAGTGTTCGGTTCCTTCTTTCTGCTACACCATTTTGCTCAGGGTTGTATGGTACAGTAGTCTGAAATATGATTCCATTTTTCTTTAAAATGCTCTGTGCCTCATTACTTGTATATTCAGTCCCATTATCTGCACGTACAATTTTTGGCATTCTCCCAAACTTGTTATATACTTCAGCTAGATATATTTCAACTTTCTCTGGAACTTCATTTTTGCAGTGAAGTAGATAGACAACTGTGTATCTTGAATTGTCATCAATAAATGTAAGAAAATATCTCTTCTTTCTAGAGGTCTGAATACGCATTGGGCCACAGATATCTGTGTGTATTAAATCTAGTGGTTGTTCTGTTCTTGTAGTATTTTTCTTAGGAAAGGCCTTTCTGGAGATTTTCCCTTTGATACAGCTGGTACACCTCATTGTCTGGTTACATGGATCAATTGTAATATCATCAGCTAAGTGTTCTTGAAATAACTTTCTTATTACTTCTGGCTCTCTATGTGCAAGCCGTCCGTGCCATACATGAATACAGTTCTTGTGCATTTCTTGCTTAGCTGTGCATACACACTCTTTACTTTTCAACTGATACAGTTCAACTTTGATTTTTCCTTTTGCTAGTGTGTGACCCTCCTTTGAGATGATGCAGCTATCGTGCTTAAACTTAACTTCATTCCCTTGTTTTGTAAGCTTTTTCTTGGATAATAGATTACTTTCAAGACTAGGCACATACTGTATAGCACATCCTTCACATGAATCCTTCTGCTTTGCGCTGCAGAGATGTTACAATCAATATAACCATCTTCTATGCCTTCTGAGTTCATACACGGACCATTCACCATTATCACTTTTTCTGACTTGCTTTGGTTAAGCTTAGTAAAGAAATCTCTGTCATTGGTCATGTGACTGGTTGCACCAGAATCTATACACCACGCATGCTTTGATTTAAATGCATTGACTAATGTGAATGCAGCCTCAGTATTTACAGAATCATTATTTTCAAATACAGCGCTCTTAACTCTTTGTTGACTGTTTTGCTTCTTCAGCTGATTCATTTTAGCTTTCCAGACTCTGCATTCAGCTTTTAAATGACCTGGCTTCTTGCATACAAAACATTCACGTGTTTCTTTAGGGTGGTTTCTGCTGGTGGGCACGTCCTGTGTTTGTAAAGCAGTTTCCTTGTTGCATATTTTGCTGCTCACACTTTCTGACTTTCTCTTATATTCATCTACAAGCTTTCCTCTGACGTACTCCAATGTAAGCTCATCTGGGCATCTAGTGCAGTTACAAGCGTGTCATAGCTTTCTGGGAGACCACTAAGTAGTAGTGCTGCTACATGGAAGTCCTTCATATCTTCCCCAATGCCCCGCAGGCGCTCTACGGTCTCTAGAGTGCTTCTAATGTAGTCCTGCATGTCCTGGTCACTGTGTAGCTTAGATTGATATAGCTTTCTCATTAAATAGAGTTTGTTACTTAGATTTATCCTCTCATGTACTTTCTGCAGCTGCTCCCACATTTCCTTTGCAGATTCACACTTACACACATGCACGATCTGATCATCCTCTATGCTGAGTGATATGGTGCTCTGTGCTTTCTGATCCATCTCTAGCCAGTCCTGTGGTACTGGGTCAGGCTTGGGCTCCTGAGTGTATTTTCACGTACCTTCTCTTATCAGCAGCATCTTCACCTTGAATTTCCAGGATTCGTAGTTCTGGTTATTCAGGCTTGGCACTGTAAACTTTGCTGAGCTGCTGGTGGTGGCCATCTTTACTTCTTCTCAGTTCGTTGTTGTCTTTCTATCTCTGTGCTCTGGAGGTCTGGGACTTCTGTGACTCCTGGGCCCATAACCTGTTAGCAGCGCGTTTATCAGCGTGATGCCACAGCGAGCAACAGAGAATGTTCATTTATTGAGAATTAAGAACATCCAGCTTACAACATGAGAATAAGATCAATCTGGTTTCTGGGAGAGGGAGAGAGAAATCTGCTGTGACCTTCAGCTTCCAGTTCCACACTAGAATGTGCGCGCAGGGAGCAGGAGGAGGAACATCCTGTCTCTGAATGAGGACCTTTTTTTTTTTTTTTTAACTTTGTTGATATCTGAACAATATGCATGCAGACATAAAATCACATCATATCAAACAAACAATAGTTGTTGCAATACATACAGATCAATATGCATTAGGCCAATAAATTCATCCATGTACAACAGGTGAAACATTTTTGGTGAAGTCAGTCTGATAGCCCAAGTTTGTTTTTGCAGAATTAATGACAATGGAATCATTGCAATGATAAACAACAGTGGTGACAACGAATCCCCTGGAATATTCCTCTATTATTATTATTATTATTATTTTTAGTTCATCTGCTAGCTATCAATAATGTATGTTCAGTGTATGCATTACAATTCAACATAAAGAAAACAGAGAAGAATGGCACTCACCAGTCAATGTGAAATCTGGAGCAAAGACATCGGACGATGGCTACCGTTTCACGCAAGTCAGATGCTTCCACAAGTCTTGGTAAGCTGTCGTCAGATGTCACTGCCCCCCTCCCTGCCACACTTATGTTTTATTTGGATGCAATAAAGTGAAGATTTTCCCATTGACCGATGAGTGCCATTTTTCCCTGTTTACTTTATGATGGATGGAATTTGTAGAAATCTGCTCCAGAATGTGCAACACCGGTCTATGAGTCTCAATGTGCTGAAAGAAGACAGTGGTCTGACAGGAACTGCTTTTGTCAATTAATCATTGGTACCCGATTTTTCTTCTTTTGGTTTGTGAGATATGAATTAAAATACTTTACCAGTCACTGATTTTTGTCATTTTCCTGGCTGCTCCAGGCTGTCCATTGTATCATGTGGCCACAGTAGTAACCTTTTGGCTTACACAGCATTTCTGTGGACACCACAAAGTCACTTTTCCAAGTGTCTTTGAGATTTAGCACAAGGCTCTTGTTCAATTGAATAAAGAAAGGAAGTAACAAGAGGAGGAATGCTGCCAACTTAATTTTTATACATAATACTTCAAAGTTTTTTTTTTATACTCAGGACTGTGTGTCACTACATGTGAAAATGCCCCGATCTGCAGTTTGTCTACTGAAGTTTGTTGCGAGCCGATTTTTATTTTTAAGGTCATCCATAATGGTACTGTGGGCTCTCAAAAATCACAAGCCTAGTGCTTTTACAACAATTAAGTTATGGGAGAGCTCTCTCTGAGCTGCACTCTAGAAAGGAGTCAGTTAGAAAGGTAAGTACCGGTCATTTTACTTCTTAAGCTGGGTCTACACGAGGCGTATTTACGCGTATTTATGTAGTTGCATTGTTTTGCGCGCATTTTGCGCACAAAAGCGCAACTGCATTCAGACGCCACGCTTTTTCTGGTGTGCTTTTCACGAGCCCATTTTATAATGTAGCCTATGGGAAAAGCACGCCGAAAAAGGCGCAAAGAATTGACATGGTCAATCTTTTTGCGGACGCATTTTGCAGTGAAAGCGCGTCCGTAAAAAGACGCCAGGACATAGCTTTTTCTGGAATGCGTTTCCAGCGTTCCATTTTACTGCACTTACACTAGCGCTCAAAAGCACTGCGTAAATGCAGGAATACGCGGCCAATACGCCACGTGTGAATGCAGCCTTACACCTCCCTCGGCCCATAAAGTTCAACCGTTTAAATTAGGTGAAAAGACGATAAGGGTATGGACACACATGCGAGTGAAAAAACGTTCCGATTCACGGATCCCAGAGTTGGACGAGTGTCATCTGACATGTCAGTGTGGCTTGCGAATGCTGTCCGAGTGCAATCCGTTTTTTCCTTAGCAGCTATTTACAGTCTAATCATTTACAGGAACATTTTGTGCAATTGTCTGAGCTACAGAATGGTAATGTATCAATTAAAGCTTGCATCAGACTCGGATGGTGCGAGTGCGGTCCGAGTGCAATCTGGGTTTTTTGTCGGACCCATAGACTTGCATTGGCGAGTCTCGTCCGTGACTCGCATAGAATCGCAGCATGTTGCGATTGACTCGCAATCCGGAAATCGGATGCGGAAAAAGCGTGCTAGACTCGGAAATGTGCTCTCGGTCTGAGAGCAATGCGATTTTTCCGCACAGTACACTCGGACGAGTTTCACAGATGTGTGTCCGAGCCCTTAGGAATAATCAGTTCTTGAGGAACTAAAGAGAATTTCCTACTGGTGGAGCTCATGTCAGAAACTTACCTAGCTAACAGTTTAGCCTTCAAGCATCTGTATACTCCTGCTAAAGATAATGTACATAGAGAACTGGTGAGGGCCTTTTATTCATTGATAAAGAGACATTGATTTTTTGGTGTAGAGACCTACCAGAGGATTTATTAATCAGCTCTCTGATGGACCAGAGTTTGAACATTATCGATGTGGCCATAGATAGCCGCAGGGCCATGTGATGGAGAGAAAAACAAAATTATTATACATAGTACATATTATTTTCTCAACTTTTACCCACAAATATTAGCAAAATAAAAAAAATGATTAAAAGCTGCCAGCACGCCACTTCAAATGCAGCAAACAATTCAGCGTAATCTAGTTTACCATTTACCTAATGTGTGCCATACATCTGTCAAATGGGGCTCTAAAGTAGAAAATTTAAGAGACTTTTTATAGTATTACCCCATAAGCCAAATAAAAGTCATTTATCTGCCTTACGCCTTATGCCCACTGCAACCTTGGAATAATTTACCCTTGCACTGCCACTGCTGGGTGATTTTTATGGTATTACATTTTATCTAAAATGTGATTTTACTGCTTCTGACTACATAATCTATGATTAATTCTGTCTACGTGTTCCTATTATTTTCAACATTTGCCTATAGGTCTGAGTGTATGTTCTTTCCAGAATATCCACAGAGAATACTGCATCATAAAACGATGTTTGTATTGCTAAGCACAATGCCCAGCCATTAAACACTGAAAGCCTTCCTCATAGACAATTGCCTTCTAAAAGGCATCTGACAACAATATTGTTTGTGCAGCAATTTGCTGACGTGAAAACTATTTAAGCCAAGTCATTACTGAGCTATTGCTTTGTACTTATTGCCTGATAGTTATTTATTAGTTTCAAATGTATTTCGATGAAGATGATTTTACCTTCTGAAAGGAACTGTAGCCATCTAACAATTACAATCAATGCTTGGCTTCTTGATATAATAGGACATGTTCCTCAAATGATTGTCTGGCCTGGGTTAATGAGCTGTGCTGAAAATGCTCCCGTAGTGTTAACATTAGTCAAGAAGAAAGCAAACAGAAGATTATCAAACAAGAAAATATCTTGTCTACCATCGGCATCCTTAACTGCTGGGAAGCCAAGACATCTGGAGCGCCACTTCTCAATACATAGCGTCAATAAGACTTTCAAAGAAAAATAACACAAATGCATTTCTCTAATTTGTTTTTCCAAAAAAAAAAAAAACATGAAACGGCTCACTGATTATTTAGGATGTTCTAAGATGTCTGTTATGGCGTCTATGGCATTTCAATCACAGCATTTGCAATAAAGTGGGGCTTTAATTAAGAAATCATGCTGTTTCTAATTCTATGACAGTGTAAAATTATATAAAAAAAGAATCAATTAAACAGCGGGAAGCATTCGGAGTTCTAATTTTTATTTGGTTCAAAGAGCAGCCGATATCTGTGTTAAATTGTACAATTAGAAAGATCTCTTTAATGGTATCAGTCATACAGGCCTCCTCCTGCCGATGGGAAGTACATTTGGATGCACTGTGTTGTCAGGTTTGATCATGTTTAATTAAAGTGTCCTTCCATCAGATGACTAAATTAATACAGCGAGATCTAAACCAAAAGGTGTTTAAAATTATACCGTGTAAATGATTGCCCAAAGCATTTATACAGCAGGTGTCTATCTGAGTAATGAAAGATGAAGAAGTGACAACTGCTGCTCTAAACAGGATAAGTGAACAAAGTGGTTGTCACTAACCCAAGCTCGATGGAGGAGCAAACGAGGATAGATGCTAGAAAAACATTATTCGTGGCAGGAAATGTCAAATCAACCGGGACCAAGGTGGAGAGTCTGCCATTAGAGACTGTGTTTCTGGTATCTAGTTAGTACATGGAAGGGACTGTCGGTTAGTACTGAAGATCTTGCTCCTTTTATGAATAAAAGCAGAGCAAATACTGTTCATATAGCAATCAAGTATATGGAAAGGACTTTATTTACCGTACTTGAATTTGGGGCGCTTCTTTTTTAAAAAGTCTTTAAAATGTTTAACCATTTGCGTTCTACAGCCTATGTGTATTGTCTCTTAAGGTAACTTTACACACAGAGATATATTGCTTGCAATTCACTGGTTGCAGTGAAGTGCACTTGTACATGCCAAAAAAATGGAACAATGTGTCCATGATTTCACTGCAACCAGTGAATTGCAAGCAATATAACCCTGTGTGTAACGGTACCTTTAGGATTGCAGGCCGGTAAGTCCTATTTATTCCTAAACCTATCAGACAAGCTCATTTTACAATGCTTTTTGTTTCAAGCACTATTACTTCCTCTGATTTCACAATATGCTTTGCACCTCCATCTTGGCATATTCAGTCAATAGCTACAAGTATATAAAGGAAAAATATGTACAAAGCACGGTTTGTATCTGTGAATGTGCCTGGAGTGATAGCCATTGGCGAGCACTGTATATTCTGCACTCCAGCACGATACAGCGAATTGGGTTGAGTGAGTGGTGGTGTGTGTTTGCTACATTGGTACCTCTGGGGTCAGGACCTTCACCCGCTCTGGGTTTGCATATTGTGAAGTACCATTTCCATTCATATCAGCAGTAAAGAAAACAGTCTGTATCTTAAAAACAACATCTCTTTTATGTTCAGGTAAATTTACACACATGAAATAAGAAGTTATGCATTCTTCAGTTTTCTGTTTGCAGCTAACTGGCTGGCAGAAGTATTACAGACATGATATTAGGCTGGTTTCACACTTGCGCAAGCTGAGCGCAGGCACCGCGCGTCCCTATGTTTAACATGGGGACGCAAGTGCCTGCGCTCGGGTGCAGATGGCTGTGTGCACACATTGCCGGCAATATATGATTTGTGCGCATGCGGATGCATGCTCACAAATCACACAGTCTCATCCGTATGTTAAACATAGGGACTCACGGTGCCTCCGCTCAGCTTGCACTTCCCCACCGCAATACACTGCGGCGGGGAGCGCAAGTGTGAAACCAGCCTTATTCTCTTCTACAGTGAGGAGGAGGCCGGTTTTTCTGCATCCTACCGATTTACAACCAAACTGGTCCATTTGTTTTGCTGTGGCTATAATACCACCGGACCTGCTATGCTACTTTCCAAGGACTGTTCTTACAGTTCTTAGGCTGGGGTCACACTTGTGAGCCAGTTTTTTAGAAGCCTCCATTACTGCTTGCTGTTTTCTTCTGTTGTCATTTTGATGCAAAATGAATGCTAGCGTTAACGCATGCGTTAACACATGGTACGTATATGCACCATGCACTAACGGATGCATTTCCTATAGGGCCCCATGTTAAAAAAAAAAAGCATGCGTTTTTGCTACAGCACCAAAAAACGCTGCTAACAGCATTTTTTGATGCTGATGGAAAAACGCATAGCGATTTTAGCAGTGGACTTTGACACTGTGTTTTTTGCATTGGAGCCTATGGATCCGTTAATGGATCAGTTTTTCAACATTTTCAACTTGGAAAAACTGATGGTTTTAATGGATCCAAGGCTCAAGTGTGACCCAAGCCTTAGAGACGTTGTCCCTTTGCCACAGTCCTTCAACAGACATCCGTTTGTTCACTAAAGTCCCCTTTTCCACTGGCCTGATAATGTTTCTACACTTTTTCACAAAGCTTGCCGAGTAGGATTCCCCCTTTGCTCAATCTGCTTCTAGCAAGTTACAGCTGCATCCCAAGCTTGGTCTTATCTTGGTCTTATACCTTTTTGCCTTAGTAGAAAAAATAGAGGAAATATGTGGAATCCAACTTCGTTGCTGTGCAATTGATCATATTCTAAGGAAATTGGTGAATGCAAGTGGATTTATTCAACATGCATCAAGGTGTATTTCTTACCCCTTCATCAGATTGGTGCTTGTCCTGATGTTTTAGTTGTCCTAGTTCTCTCTACAACAGCAGATGTTGCTGATTGAGTTTAGTTTCTACCCTGACATCATGCTGTGAAGACACTGATTGATGGAGCAGAAACTATCCTAAAGTTAATCTTTTTGGGATTCATCTTGGAAGCTGCTGCGCTTATCCCTTTCCCTGGGTGGAGGTGAGGGGGTTGTAGCTCAGGGTTGGAAAGGAGCAAGGCAAGGTTGGTGGCCCAGACATCTCTACCTTTAGGGGTAATTATGGGAACAGGTGTCAGCTAGGAAACCCCAGTCTACAGGGTCAAACTAACTTCCCTGATTCCTTTAATCCATCTGTGCCTTTTTGCTACTACAACACTTGTGCGCTTTCTATCCCACAATTATTCATTCACCTTTTTGCCTTGATCTTTTCCACTTCCTTCCACTGAAAACAACTGCCCTCAAAAGCAGGAACTACTCTCTCAATTTTAACACTTCACCCTCCCTGGCTGGCTAGGAGCTCCCTGGCCGGCTAGGAGTTTAACCCTATAATGCCTAAATGCAGGGAAATTTGACTATGTCAAGAGGAAACCAATATAATCACTGCAAAGGAAGCAAGTGCAATCGGGTCTTATCATTTTAAATACAGGGTGGCTCTGAAGCCGTTGTAATCACTGCTCACCTTCTCAGGTTGTGTAACACACAACCAGTATGAGAGACACGTAATGGTGATTGCTGCAAGACCCACACTTCCACGTGCAATGTGGTAGATAAGCCAAGGATTCAAAGGGACAATGCATTCCCTGATGAAGGAGCATAGAAGGCTCCGAAACGCGTCGGATGAATCCAATAAATCTGAAGTAATCTGAAGCTATTGGCTACGTGTCTTCTGTGGCAGCACGGAACGGTAACGCATCTTTTTAAGGCGGCCTATCATACTCCCTAATAGAAGTCCATTGTACTGTAGACAGTGAATGGGCTATCCTCTGGACATTACTCTTCTACAAACTCCACCAAACCATAAAGGTCTACACAGATTGTCTGATGACCATTCATGTAAGCTTAGTCCTATGCCCCATTTCCTCAAGATGCCTGGACCATCAGTGCAATAAGCCCCTGTACCTTGTGCAACCCCTATCCCGTTGTAGATTGTAAGCTCTTTTGAGCAGGGTCACCTTCATTTCTTGCTTTATTTATTGTATTTTTTTCCACATTGATTCTATGCCTATTGTTTTGTATCCAATTATTGTACTTTATTTGTTCTCTACTGTAATTACTTACTGTATTTTCTGTACTCTAACCCTACATTGTAAAGCGCTGCGGAATATGTTGGCGCTATATAAATAAAGCTTTATTATTATTATTATATTATTATTATCATTCCTTTGAATCCTAAGAGGAAACCATTGACTTCTTGTAGCCGGTTTTAGTACTGCAGCCATAAGAAATAAAACAGGGTGTAATTAGTCCTTATTGTAAAAAACTAATAAAACATGCATCAACATTTGCATATACAGTCATGGCCAAAGGTTTTGAGAATGATACAAATATTAATTTTTACAAAGTCTACTGATTCAGTTTTTCTAATGGCAATTTGCATATACTCCAGAATGTCATAAAGAGTGATCAGCTTAACAGCAATTACTTGCAAAGTCAATATTTGCCTAGAAAATTAACTTTAACCCCCAAAACACATTTCAACATCATTGCAGTCCTGCCTTAAAAGGAGCAGCTAACATCGTTTTAGTGATTGTTCCATTAACACAGGTGTGGGTGTTGATGAGGACAGGGCTGGCGATCAATCAGTCATGATTAAGTAAGAATGACACTACTGGACAATTTAAAAGGAGGTTGGTGCTTGGTATCATTGTTTCTCTTCAGTTAACCATGGATATCTCTAAAGAAACACGTGCAGCCATCATTGAACTGCACAAAAATGGCCTAACAGGGAAGAGTATCACAGCTACAAAGATTGCATCTCAGTCAACAATCTATTGCATCATCAAGAACTTCAAGGAGAGAGCTTCCATTGTTGTCAAAAAGCCTCCAGGGCGCCCAAGAAAGACCAGCAAGCGCCAGGACTGTATCTTAAAACTGTTTCAGCTGCGGGATCGGACTACCAGCAGTGCCGAGCTTGCTCAGGAATGGCAGCAGGCTGGTGTGAGTCTTCTGCACGCACTGTGAGGCGGAGACTCTTTGAGCAAGGCCTGGTTTCAAGGAGGGCAGCAAAGAAGCCACTTCTCTCCAGAAAAAACATCAGAGACCGACTGATATTCTGCAAAAGATACAGTAAGTGGACTGCTGAGGACTGGGTTAAAGGGAACCAACCACCTCAGATGACGTCTATAATCAGTTAATACATGTCCCTGCACCCTACCTACACCATTCCAGCTATGTTTTTGCTAAGAATATTGATAAAAGCAAGCCGAAATAAACACTTTGTAAACTTACATGCCTGCGTACTTGAGGGCGTCTCCCTCGGGCTCTCGTACTAAAGGGCTGTGTCTTGTGCAGCATGAGTGGCTTCCCTACCCCTCCCTCTCTCTTTGCAGGACGTCACTGAAGGGCGTTATATTATCTTTGTGTGGGCGGGCACGCAAGGCAGCTCTCATCCCTGCACGTCATCGGAGCGAGAGAGCTGCCTTGCGTGCCCGCCCACACAAAGATAATATAACGCCCTTCAGTGACATCCTGCAAAGAGAGAGGGAGGGGTAGGGAAGCCACTCATGCTGCACAAGACACAGCCCTCTAGTACGAGAGCCCGAGGGAGACGCCCTCAAGTACGCAGGCATGTAAGTTTACAAAGTGTTTATTTCGGTTTGCTTTTATCAATATTCTTAGCAAAAACATAGCTGGAATGGTGTAGGTAGGGTGCAGGGACATGTATTAACTGCTTATAGACGTCATCTGAGGTGGTTGGTTCCCTTTAAAGTCATTTTCTCTGATGAATCCCCTTTTCGATTGTTTGGGACATCTGGAAAACAGCTTATTCGGAAAAGAAGAGGTGAGCGCTACCACCAGTCTTGTCTCATGCCAACTGTAAAGCATCCTGAAATCATTCATGTGTATGGTTGCTTCTCAGCCAAGGGGATCAGCTCACTCACAGTCTTGCCTAAAAACACAGCCATGAATAAAGAATGGTACCAGAATGTCCTCCAAGAGCAACTTCTCCCAACCGTCCAAGAGCAGTTTGGCGCCCAACAATGCCTTTTCCAGAATGATGGAGCACCTTGCCATAAAGCAAAGGTGATAACTAAATGGCTCAGGGAACAAAACATAGAGATTTTGGGTCCATAGCCTGGAAACTCCCCAGATCTTAAACCCATTGAGAACTTGTGGTCAATCATCAAGAGACGGGTGGACAAACAAAAACCAACAAATTCTGCCAAAATGCAAGCAATGATTATGCAAGAATGGACTGCTATCAGTCAGGATTTGGTCCAGAAGTTGATTGAGAGCATGCCAGGGAGAATTGCAGAGGTCCTGAAGAAGAAGGGTCAACACTGCAAATATTGACTTGCTGCATTAACTCATTCTAACTGTCAATATAACCTTTTGGTACTCATAATATGATTGCCATTATATATCTGTATGTGATATAAACATCAGACAAACACAAATAAAAACCAGAGGGCAGCAGAACATGTGAAAATATAATTTTGGTGTCATTCTCAAAACTTTTGGCCTTGACTGTACATTACACTAATATATTAAAACCATCAATATCTTCAGGAAGGTACATGACTGTAGGTTCATTTTCTTACATATTTACACTAATTACAGCAAAACAATTGCCATGAGCAGTATTTGGCATTATTGTTTGATGTATGAAGAAATACTGCGGCTCATGGTTAATCTGATATAGTAAAAGGGAAATAATCTTTTTGCTAAAGAAACATTGTACAGCTAATAAAATGCATAAAGGAAGGATAGAGAGTGAAAAATGTTCACTTGTTTGCAGGGCACACAGGCAAAGCCTGGGAACAGACTGTTAGGACACCTCCTGTAATCTGTCTGTGGACCTCCCAACTGTTATAGGTGGATTTACCCTTGACAAACAGTAGACAGCATGCTTAATAAAAATATAAAGAGGCAACCAGCTGCCAGACGTTGTAAAAATAGTACAATTCTAGAGACTCAGTACACCATGTTCCAAATTATTATGCAAATGTTTTTTTTCTTTGATTTACCTAAATTGTCAGTGCAAATGACAGTCAGTGTAATAAAAGTCATCACTTGTTAGAGTATACATAGAATTTTATTGAAGAAACCTCCCAATGATACCAGTAAAAACCTCTAAACGCACTGTTCCAAATTATTAGGCACAGTAGAGTTTCTAAACATTTGATATGTTTGAAAGAACTGAAAATGCTCATTTGTTGAATTTGCAGCATTAGGAGGTCACATTCACTGAAATAAAAAGCAATTTAACTCCAAAACATCCTAACAGGCCAAGTTACATGTTAACATAGGAACCCATCTTTGATATCATCTTCACAATCCTCGCATTCAATGAACTTGTGTGTTTCTGGAGAGTTTCTGCTTGTATTTCTTTGCATGATGTCAGAATAGCCTCATAGAGCTGCTGTTTTGATGTGAACTGCCTCCCGCCCCCATAGATCTTTTGCTTGATTATACTCCAAAGGTTCTCTATAGGGTTGAGGTAAGGGGAAGATGGTAGCCACACCATGTGTTTATCTCCTTTTATGCCTGTAGCAGCCAATGACACAGATGTATTCTTTGCAGCATGAGATGGTGCCTTGTCATGTTGAAGATGATTTTGCTCCTGAAGGCACGTTTTTACTTTTTGTACCATGGAAGAAAGTTATCAGTCAGAAACCCTATATACTTTGCAGAGGTCATTTTCACACCTTCAGGAACTTAAAGGGGCCTACCAGCTGTTTCCCAATGATTCCGGCCCAAAACATGACTCCTCCATCTTCTTGCTGACATCGCAGCCTTGTTGGGACATGGTGGCCATCCACCAACCATCCACTACTCCATCCATCTGGACCACCCAGTTGGTCGGCACTCATCAGTAAACAAGACTGTTTGAAAATTAGTCTTCAGGTATGTCTGGACCCACTGCAACCGTTTCTGCCTGTGAGTACTGTTTAGGGGTGGCTGAATAGTAGGTTTATGCACCACAGCAAGCCTTTGAAGTATCCTACACCTTGAGGTTGGAGGGACTCCAGAGGCACCAGCAGCTTCAAATATTCGTTTGCTGGTTTGTAAGACCTTTTTAGCAGCTGCTCTCTTAATCTGATGAACTACCCTGGCATAAACCTTCCTCATTCTGCCTTTATCTGCACGAACACATCTGTGCTCAGAATCAGCCATAAATCTCTAGACAGTACGATGGTCATGCTTACGTTTTCGTGCAATATCTAATATTTTCATCCCTTGTCCAAGGCATTGCACTATTAATTACTTTACGGCAGCAGGGAGATCCTTTTCCTTTCTCATGTTACTTGAAAACTGTGGCCTGCTTAATATTGTGGAACATCCAGTTTTCCTTTTTATTGGGCTCACCTGCCAAACTAATTATCACAGATATCTGAGATTGATTTCAGTGATACAAAGAACCCTGAGACACAATACAATCAATTGGTTTAATTGACAAAAATAAAAACCCTATGACACTTAAAACCAATTTGCATAATAACTTGGAACATGGTGTAGATAAGGTAGATAGTCTTATGAATATTGACCAACTAAATAGAGCAGGAGCACTGCACCAGACTTTATGAGCATCATGGTTGTCTTTCTAACTAAACCACCCCATGTTGCCAACCCCCCAAAAATTCCAGGATGGTTCATGAAAATCTGTCACTTTTTTATCTCGTCCATAAAAAGAATATAAGGTGGCTATGATTTTTTCAAAACTGAAGACCAGGACCGGCGTCAGCACCCGGCGTACCCGGGCAAGTGCCGGGGCCCTGGCATGGCTCAGGGGCCCATCGCCGCCCGCCCGCATAGTGCCGGTATTGTTTTTTTACCGGCGCAGTACGGTGCCATGTTCAACCCTGATGCCGGCCGCTAGCCCCCGCTTCGCCCCCGCTTCCAACCCATCACTTCCGTTTTATTTGCGTTCCGCACTGTGGAACACATAGAAGAGGCGCCTCCCCCCTTTACTTCCTCTTCCTTTGTGGTCCACAGTGTGGAATGCACCGCATAGAAGAGGAGGAAGACGAGTATTCATTCACCCATCTTCCTCAGACTGCAAGTGAGATTGGCTGGGGTCCGGGACGGGGGGAGTCTATGCAGGCTCCCTGGAGGCTGTGTACTTTTCACCTTACAGGGCTCCTGAGCGCTGGCCCCCGCCCCCACACCCTCTCCCTCCTAACCTGAGCGGCGACAGCAGATCTTTACTTCCTGCACCGAAAGATATCTGCTGCTGCAAACTACAGACAGACGCTGCAATCAGCATCTGCCAGCTGCTGCTCAGGTTAGGCGGGAGAGAGGGGGTGCGTGGGGGGTTAGGCCAGCACTCAGGAACCTCCTGCCTGGGGCAATTGTACACAGGGTCCCCCCTGCCTGGGGCAATTGTGCACAGGGTCCCCCTGCCTGGGGCAATTGTGCACAGGGTCCCCCTGCCTGGGGCAATTGTGCATAGGGTCCCCCTGCCTGGGGCAATTGTGCATAGGGTCCCCCTGCCTGGGGCAATTGTGCACAGGGTCCCCCTGCCTGGGGCAATTGTGCACAGGGTCCCCCTGCCTGGGTCAATTGTGCACAGGGCCCCCCTGCCTGGGGCAATTGTGCACAGGGTCCCCCTGCCTGGGGCAATTGTGCATAGGGGCCCCCTGCCTGGGGCAATTGTGCACAGGGTCCCCATGCCTGGGGCAATTGTGCACAGGGTCCCCCTGCCTGGGGCAAATGTGCACAGGGGCCCCCTGCCTGGGGCAATTGTGCACAGGGGGACAGTGATTGAATAATACTGCTATACAGTCAGTGTGAACTATTGCTTACATTGATCAAATAATACCACTACACAGTCACTGTACAGTGAATGAGAATCATTGCTTACAGTGATTAATACCGCCATACAGTCACTGTGCAGTGAATGAGAATCGTTGCTTACAGTGATTAATACCGCCATACAGTCACTGTGCAGTGAATGAGAACCATTGCTTACAGTGATTAATACCGCCATACAGTCACTGTGCAGTGAATGAGAATCATTGCTTACAGTGAATAATACCGCCATACAGTCACTGTGCAGTGAATGAGAACCATTGCTTACAGTGATTAATACCGCCATACAGTCACTGTGCAGTGAATGAGAACCATTGCTTACAGTGATTAATACCGCCATACAGTCACTGTGCAGTGAATGAGAACCATTGCTTACAGTGATTAATACCGCCATACAGTCACTGTGCATTGAATGAGAACCATTGCTTACAGTGATTAATACCGCCATACAGTCACTGTGCAGTGAATGAGAATCGTTGCTTATAGTGTTTGAATAATACAAATATACAGTCGCTGTGCAGTGACTAATTAATATGGTTTTCGATGACTGAATAATGCCATCATACAAACCCTTTGTTACTAACACACGGTGGTGACTTAAAAGGAACCAACCACCTCAGATGACGACTATAAGCTGTTAATACATGTCCCTGCACCCTACCTACACCATTCCACCTATGTTTTTCTTAAGAATATTGATAAATGTAAACCGAAATATACACTTTATAAAATTACATGCCTGTGTACTTCTGGGCGTCTCCTTCTGGGTCAGTTACTAGAGGGCTGTGTCTCCAGCAGCATGACTGGCTTCTCTAGCCCTCCCTCTTACTTTGCAGGACGTCACATGAAGGGACGGGAGCAGCCTTGCGTGCCCGCCCACTGATAGATAACATCACGCCCTTCATGTGACGTCCTGCAAAGTAAGAGGTAGGGCTAGAGAAGCCAGTCATGCTGCTGGAGACACAGCCCTCTAGTAACTGACCCAGAAGGAGACGCCCAGAAGTACACAGGCATGTAATTTTATAAAGTGTATATTTCGGTTTACATTTATCAATATTCTTAAGAAAAACATAGGTGGAATGGTGTAGGTAGGGTGCAGGGACATGTATTAACAGCTTATAGTCGTCATCTGAGGTGGTTGGTTCCCTTTAATGTTACATTTTTACAGTGACAGGATTATATCACCATATTGTCACTGATATCCCACTGATGGTATAAAACAACCATACAGTGAGCCTCATGATAAGCTTATATGACTAAATAATACCACTATACAGTAAACTCCAGTCGGGGTCTACATGGAGGCTGCTGCTGGGCGTGTATGGAGGCTGCTGCTGGGCGTGTATGGAGGCTGCTGCCGGGCGTATATGGAGGCTGTTGCTGGGCTGCCACATCCTCCAAATAATATATACAGCCCGCAGCCTCTATATATTATACATTCAAAGCCCACAGCCTCTATATTATATATACAGCCGGACAGTCTCCATACTATAAATACAGTCCAGCAAAAACCTGGAGCTGGCCCTGCTGAAGACACTTGAATAACATTTTGCCTTTAGTTATCATACTTTTACTATTGACAGTGACTGCAGCTAAAGTCTTCATATCAGAATTATGGTGTCACATATAGCCTGCACTGCAGTCTTCTTGAACTGCTCTGCAGTGATTAAATATGTTTAATTCCTGTAGGTAACTTTGGAGTTAATGTCAGAAGCTGCTTCTATCTATGGTCTTTTAAGGCTCTTCAGGCAAGGGTGTTACACAGGTTACGCAGTAATCCATCCCCTTGCCTTGGCCTTTAAATGGTTCCCTCTTCCACCTGCTGATGTCGCTGATAGAGTTCAGTCTCTACGCTGACCTCTCACTGTGAAAGTGCAGAATGATGGTGCAGACACTTTCCTGAATCTTACCTCTTTGCGATTCATCTTGGATGTTGCTGTGCTTATCCCTATCCCATAGTGGAAGTGAGGGGGTTGTAGCTCAGGGCTAGAAAGGAGCAAAGGCAATGTTGGAGGCCCAAAAATATCCACCTTTAGGGCTAACTCTGGGAACAGGTGTAAACCAGGGAATCCCAGTCTACAGGGTCAGACAAGCTTCTCCAATTCTGTCAGTCCATCTCTGCCTTCCTGCTACTACTCTACTCGTGGGCTCTTAGCACCCCGTGACATATGGGCTGTAGACATGCATCACTTATGATCATAATAATTTGTTATGGTTTTCCAATGTGTATTTACTGTCTGTGAGTTTTTTTTAATAAGCTGTCTAGAAATGGTTAAGAGTTGGCAACCCCTAGTACTACTCAGTGTTCATTTGATGCCTCCACATCACATTTCAGATTGGGCAGAAGAACACAATTATTGGGACTCTCTAATGTCTACTGATACTATCTTCACAATTATATTTGTAATATACTAATGTATAAGCTCATCATAAAATTTAATCATCAAATGTAAAGTTTGTTATACTAGCTAAGGTGCATCAGCAGTTCTTATGGATCCAATATACATTCTTCTTTTTTTAATTAATTTTATTCTTATAAAATAGATTTTAAATCAACAAAATGGACCCCCTGCAGAAAACTCACTCCCAGGCACTGTTACCTACATTCATACTATATAAATATGGTGCACATATTAGCGTATATAAAAAAAATGCTAATAAAAACTAACAGCATAAAATACATCACTCCAGTTTCAACACATTCCCCTTAATTATTATTAGTACTTGCCGAAACAATATACTTACTCAAGTGATAGAAGACCTGACTATTAAAGCAGAAAATAAATACATTACAACATTACAACCTTGGCTAGTGCTTCAGCCTAAGAAATGGAAATACTATGCAATTAGTAATACAATTATCACGGCCCATTAAGACCATGCAGTTCATTATGAGTATATTTCATTTGAAGTTGAGCCTTTTACAATCACATGAATTCATACTAGAAGGAAAAGATATATTTGATTCACCATAAAAATGGATAATGCATTACATGCTAGTTGTGAACAGCAAACGGCAAGCACAGCAGAAAAGATATCTTACTATTTTCCTTAATAATGTAAATGAGATTTTAACCAAAGGGCTAAATTCTATTTATCAAAGAAAATAGGGCAAACCTAAGACATTGCTGTGCAAAAAATGAAAGGCAAACTGTCAGGGGCGTAACTACAACAGGTGCAGGGGTTGCGATCACACTATGGCCCTGAAGCCTTGGGGACCCCAAAAGTCCCATTGGCCTATAGAAAAAGACTAATACTTGCAATATTTGCAATAATTGGGGGCCCCATTGGAGCTTCTGCACTGAGGCCCATGGGCCTGAAGTTAAGCCACTGCAAACTGTGTTTTATACGGTATGTAAATCTGGTTCAAGATGGTTTGTGCTTTTATTAGTGAGTTTTTAGATCATATCTCTTGATTAGAGATAAGCGGATCAATTCCCAGATGATCAAGTTGAGTTGAATTTCCAAAAAATTTGCAGTTTGACACGAATTTTAACATTTTGTGATTTGATTCACAAAAAATGAATTTCCCGACCCTAGTGATGAGCGAGCACTAAATGCTCGGGTGCTCGGTGCTCTGGCCGAGCATCTCAAGATACTCGTGTACTCGGCCAGAGCAACGAGCCCAATGTAAGTCAATGAGTGACAGGCTCCGCCCACAGACTTCCGGTTATAAAACGAGTGTTTCTGGGAAATGGCGGGAGGGGGGGCTTTTTCAAATCGCCGCAACATATAACACCTTACTGTGGCCCCCAGAGGGATCCTAACAATTAATCTGCTCCCTGTGTGGTGTCAGATCACTGTGTGCACTGAAGGGAGCTGTGTATGTGTGTCAGATCAATAATTATTAGCGAGCAGTACGAGCATCTCGGCGGTACTCGGTGCTCGCCGAGCATCTCAAGTACCGAGATACTCGTGCGAGTAACGAGTAGCGCCGAGCATACTCGCTCATCCCTACCCGACACCATTTCCCATATTGCTGAAGCATCAGAGAACGGTTAATGTAATTTTGTGTTACCGCATAGACTACCCTATAAAGTCCTGCAGCTATGTCATCTTATACAAAATGCTGTAAAATAGCTTAATAATCCCCAAACGCAATAGCCTAAATGGCGACTATTCCTTCAAGCTGCCAATAGTCCAACGAATAGAAAAAAAATGGCACATGGATATCTTTGATCAATTTATAACATTATTCTTCCAGTTTTGTAATTTTTTTCCAAATTCCAAATACCAGTGCAATGAAAACAAGACAGTGAAAAGGCAAAATTTAATTTCTAATGAATTGTATTCAGGCATTAAACTTGAAGCAGAGAATGAGAAAAATAATTCAGCATGCACAGAAGTCCCAAATTAAATTGCTGGATGGATTTTCTTTTTCTCATTGTCTGCGTCAAGTTGTATTTGTCCAGGTCAGGCTGGTTTCACACTAGCATTTCTATGAGTCCGGGGACAAGCAGGAAAAGCCTGTATCTTCCCGTTTTCCACCAGAGTCCCCCACAATGATACAACTGTATATATCCGCACCGGTATTATCACTGATCCGGGCTCACAGATCAGTGATAATACCGGTGAGGGAGCAGACAGTTGCTTCCGGCTGCGTACCTTTTTTCCTGCACTTTGTTATAAATGTCATGGCCCTAGGGGAAATGTCATTTAGATCTGCGTTATGGGCATGTGCAGATCAAAAACCCGGATTAAGGACCTAGATCCAGCGGTATCTGGAGTCCCCCAGATGCGGGCTACATAGAGCCCTATTTTAATTCTACCTGCTTTGTCCCAGATTCGGGTGATCACGGTTTTTGACGCGTAGGCCAAAAATGCACCAAGCTGCATTTTTGGTCTCAGGAAAAAAAAAGTGACTACCCAGATCAGAAAAAAAATAGCAAAACTGGATGCAACGGTAAGTGCCTGCAGTCCCATTGAACGTCAATGGGGCCGAAAATGGAGTTTAAGCTGGATGCAAATGGATGGCACAAATTGCCAGTGTGAAATCAGCTTTACACTGGCCTGGTTTTATCCACACATTTCTTCTCATCTGGGTGTCATTTCTTAGGCTCCATGAAAAGTTTTTTCTATTTCTATTCAGGGATTAAATTCTGTGATTCTATGATTAGAAAATGCTACGCTTAAGAAGGGGGCAGGACCCCAAAACATTGTCACAGATGTTCCTTCCGGAGAATCCCATAGGATGGTGTCTCAATTAAATGGCATAATCCCTCACATATATGGAACTACACCTCACATGGATTATTTGAACAGACCGTATATTGTGAAAGACTGTATAATAGATGTGTTATATCCAGGCTTTGGAAGGAATTTTATTTGGCAGCATTTGTATAAAAATTATTCCTAATTGTGGATTCACAACATTTTATGCTTGCACACAGTCATGCACATCAAATTTCATGTTTCCATGGTAGTGTTTTTATTGCACTTATGTGGCACCCCAATGTTGCCACAATAACATCACCAAGGGTTAACTCCACACATAACCCACAACACTACACTAGTGCCTCCAGGCCAGAAGGGGGAGCTAAAGCAGCTTCCCTATATATTCTGGGTGGAGAGGAAGTGGCAGTTAGTTCAGATCCTGAGAGGACTGAGGGAAAGGACCTGGATGTAAAAGGGCTGCGTTAGGTCCAACCCACGGTCCACTGTCCACTTCCAGGCCAGCTAAGGTCTGAGGAAAGGAGTAGGAGAAGCTGAGGAACACACCTGGCAGACTGAGTACCCTAAGACTCACCCCAGAGAAGCGCAAAGACCGGATACCAGATCCGAAATTGTGCCTGACACAAGCAGCACAGAAAACACCGGATAAGTGAAGATTATATATCTTCACTGTACCACAACGAAGCAACATGGCGGGGTCAGAAACACAAAGATAATACTCAAGTTGCCAAGCAAGTTTGGTACCTGTGAGGGGAGACAGGGCCGGCAGCCTAGCTAAAGTGGCAGCAGGGCCACACACACAGCGCAGGAGTAGGAAGCCAAAGAACTCGGCCAGGGTGGGAGTAACCCGGCCCCGGTACAGACTTCGTGGACAATACTTACTTAATACCATCTGCAGTAAAGACTTGGAAAACTACAAAACCTTGAGTCTGTGTAATCCTTGCACTCGAGCCCTACTCTCCCTCACAAACTGTGATCATCTCTACCACTACCCCTACCCAGCATCATTCATAGACTATCAACATCACTGCCCCGGGTACCAGGCTCTGCCCATGGAGGCCGTTACATCACAGGCTGCTATCCATCATCCCCAGAGGTTCTGCAGCAGGAGTGGTCACCCTGACCACATACCACGGATGGCGTCACAACTTTCTCCCCTGTAAATACCCCCCAACCTTTATTGTTGGCTTGGGACATGGTCCGGACCAAGACTGCCGTGATACCCCCAGCGATACCCCGGTCCGGTACCGAGTACCCCATCCCAGTGGGCTCCACACTTATACTAGATGGGGGCTGCCTCTAAACATATATCACTTAAAAGGTTCCTTAAAGATACACTACCAATGTGGATTCCTGATGCCCATTAACATCTTAGCTCTACACTACTGCAACCTTCTACTCTCTGGACTCCCCTTTCGCACTCTTGTACCCCATCAGTCTATCCTAAACTCTGCTGCTCGACTAATCCACCTGTCTCCCCGTTATTCCCCAGCCTCTCCTCTCTGCTGAGGCCTCCGCTGACTACCCATTGCCCAGAGACTCCAATTAAGAACCCTAACCATGACATACAAAGCCATCCACAATCTGTCCCCTCCATATATCAGTGACATGGTCTCCCAGTACCTACCTACACACAACCTGCGATCCTCTCAAGATCTCCTTCTCTATTCCCCTATTATCTCTTCTTCCCATAACAGCATACAAGATTTCTCCCGTGCATCTCCCATACTCTGGAAATCTCTGCCCCAACATATCAAACTCTCGACTACCATTGAAACCTTCAAAAAGAACCTGAATTCCCACCTGTTCCGACAAGCCTGCAACCTGCAGTGACCCTCAGTCCACCAAGCTGCTGCACAACCAGCTGTACCCTCTCCTACTGTATCCTCACCAATCCTTTGTAGACTGTGAGCCCTCGCGGGCAGGGTCCTCTCTCTTCCTGTACCTGTCAGTGCTTTGTATTATTTATGATTATTGTACTTGTTTATGTATGCCCTTTTCACATGTAAAGTGTCATGGAATAAAAGGCGCTATAATAATAAATAATAATAATAACAATATTATTAATGTGTTAGGTTACTAAATTCAAAAAATAGGTGCATGTAAAACTATGTACTTGCAGTTGAATTGTCTAAAATGCAAACAATAAAGCGTATATGTATGGAAAATATGATGAATGCTGGTATTACGGGTTATATGTGTGACTAATATGTATGTTGTAACAGGCAATGGTATCCAAATGGTACTGGTAATGTGTGTGACCTCAAATCTGGTAAGCAGAGCGATATTGGAAATTGTTTTTGTACTAATATGGCGGCTATTACAACCTGAGTGCTCCTGCACATCAGCAGGTGTAGTAACATTGCAGGCACTTTCTATGATGGGCTTTGATCTGATGGTAGATGCTAGACTGTATGTGCTTTTTCCAGGTCTGATGTGACTTGCATCATGTGATAGAGGTGTGGATGAGGGGTAGGTGAAGGCCACCGTTGCATGATTGTGGTGGAAATGTCACCACGCCCCTCAATGAAGCCTAGCACACCCACCAATGAAGGCGGCCTTGCCTACTGAATGTATGGTGTGCTCCTAGGCGGGTGTCATCAACCTAGTTGGTGGGTGTAGCAGTGTTGCCTATGCAAGGGGCCCCTCTGCACAGCCTTCCCCCCTCAACTTTGGTTCTTACTCCCAGACAAGAAAAAAAACACAGCAACTGGGTATCAAATACAAGCACTAGGTTTGGATAACAAAAACAGCAAATAATGTTTTTTATAAAGTAAGAAATACTTAACAAATAACCTTTATTCTACTAATTAAAAATGAGTACTAATCATCATATAAAATAACAACAGAGAACAATTACATGAGAGGATGGGTGAGACCTTTCCGTTCTTTTATACTATAGCATATTTAGTGTTTTTGACCAATTTCCATAAGGTTGTTGATATCTAAATTATACTAAGAGTAGCTTAATATAATATGAAACTTGTGAGTTTTGATCATTTTACCCTTTGATCCATGATTTGCTGTACTCTGTATCACTAAGCAATAAGTGATAGTCATTAAAATCACAAACTCTTTTCAATAGGGTAATTGTCTTGTGGTTTGTTCAAAATATTTTCTCATGTAATGGCTCTCTGTCCATTTGGCTTTGTGACATATTTCCATCTGCATAATAACTGTGTGCTTTTTTTTATGGCCTATTTCTGGGCTTATTTTATATGAATAGTATTCATTTTTATTTGGTAGAATAAAGTTTTTTTTTTAAAGGGAACCTGTCACCAGGTTTTTGCCATCCCATCTGAGAGCAACATAATGTAGAAATAAAGACCCTGCGATGTGTCATTTACTGAGTTGCTTGCTGTCATTTTGATAAAATGAGTGTTTTCTCTGTTGCAGATTTAGTAGTCTGTGAATATTCCAGACTACCAGACTACCAGACTACAAGACTAATGAAAATCTCCAGGTGATTAAACAGTGAATTTATAAAAACTACACTGAGCAGCCCAGTATGTGACACATCACTGGAATCAGGACTTTGGGTCCTATATTATGCTATTCTCAGATTAGGTTGCAAAAACCTGGTGACAGGTTCCCTTTACGTATCTTTATTCCTTATAAAATCCGCTATTTGCTGTTTTGCTATCTTACTCCCTGATTCCCGCTACAATTCTAAAAAAGTCCATGACCTAGTCTCTTCCTAAAGTAATGACTGGGGGTAGCAATATGGACATCTCTACACTCGGCCCCCTACTGCGCATGTCCAAGTGTCCAACAATGGAGGCCATGCATGAGCATAGAAAGACTTTTTTTATCACGGTCTAGCACAAAGAAGGTGGCTGTGTCAGTCACTACACATGAGCATGGAAATACTTTTCTTTGGCAAACTGGCCAATCAGGAGATACCGGGGTCTGCCTGCGCTGTGGCCAGTGTCCTCTATGACGCTATTTTGGGGACAATTTTACAGACACTCAGACTAAGGCTTATAGTTAAGTAGATTTGTAAAAGATTGAAAAATTAGAAGAATATACATTTTAGAAATTAATCAAAGATATTCCTGTGCCATTTTTCCTATTTTACAGATTATCATACATTGTATAGGGGAGAAAGTACAGTCACAGATCAGCAGCTCCCAGTGGGGCACAGTTTGTTCAACCGAGTCATTTTCCATCTTCAGTGGCACTAGGATCACTTCTGTAGAACATAAGCCCTTATGGTGAGAGGGGTCCTGTATCTCTCTCTGTTAGTGTGTAAGGTCTTATGGTCAGCAGGGTCCTCTCTCTCTACTCTAGAGTGTAAGCTTTATGGTGAGCAGGGTCCTCTCTCTCTACTGTAGAGTGTAAGCTTTATGGTGAGCAGGGTCCACTCCCTTCTGTAGAAAGTAAACCTATGATCAGTGTGGTTCTCTCTTCCTTTTCTCACCCATGATTATTTTCTAAGCAATTACAAGCTTTCCAATATTGATATTCATGAAAACGTATTCTACGTGAATCACATTTTGGGGGAAAATTCAGCGAAGTCCACGGATTTGAATTTCAAAAAATTCTCTCATCTCTGCTCATGCTCTAATATGAAAAGGGACTATAGCAAAAGTTAAATTGGTCATCCTCTATGAATATTATTTCCAAGAAGGAAGGACAACGTGGCAAGCAAAATCTTTGCAGGAGACAAGTTTTCTGTGTCCTCCAAGTTAACAAAAATTCAATATGCAGTTTGGTTCAATGTTGAAAAATTCGCAATGTATTATCATATGGAATAAAAATTATAATGTCCTCTTCACATATCGCAGCACCATTGATGCCATATTTGTACTGAATATAACATATTGTATTAGAGCACTATTGGCTCTTCAACAACAAACCGCTCTGGCAGAACCCAATGTTAAGTGATATGTACACATTGAGCATTTGGTGAGTTTTTTACCTCTGTAGATGTAAACCAAAACCAGAAATAGAATAATTAGAGGAAAAGTACAGTATAACAGAGACACGTGCACCATGTCTATATTTTTCACCCACTCCTGGTGTTGGTGTACAGATGCTGAAGTTAAAAAATTCACTAAATACTGAACATCAGCACTTGGCCTTTGAGTGCATACTCATTATATTGTTCTAATTATAACGGATGAGTAACAAAATATTAATAATTGCTTCACTTGTAAATGAGTACTTTGTAATACTCATGTACTCGTCCGAACAGCGAGTTCAATGTTAGTCAATTAGTGATAGGCTCCGCCCACACACATCCAGCCATAAAATGAGCATTTCCGGGACAGGGCAGGAGGGTGGGCGTTTTTTGTGTTTTACTGCATACAACACCTTGCTGTCCCCCCAGTGAGAGCCTCCCATTCAAGCTGCTATCACTGGGATGCTGACTCCCTTTGTATATTGAAGGGAGCTGGCAATATGTGTCAGATCATTCATGATTGACACATCACTCATGAGCACCAGCAATGGTCGAATATCGCGAATACTGTACTACCCGTGTGAGTAACGAATAGTAACAAGTATAATCGCTCATCACTAATAGTTATTTATATTGAGCCCCATCCTTCAATTTTGCTATTCTTCATTTTCCATTTCCTTCTTTGATCTTCGGACTTACATGTTTTTTATTCCTTATAGATATACACACCTTAGGGAACTTTTTTTTTTACTTAAATGCATGTATTTTGGCCTAAAAATATAACTTTTGCACTTGGGTTTTATTACAAATGTAAAAGGAAGGCTCTAAAGTGTTGAAAGAAATTAATTAACAATTTTATCCAGAAGCCCAAAGGCCAATAATCCCATTATAACCAAACCCAGAAAAGAGAAAGAAAATGTAACCTTTCATTCACTTGATTTCAGTTATAATGGCATTTATTGGCCTTTGGGCTATCAGATAAAATTATTACAAATTTTGTAGAATTTAGCCAATACAGGTTCTTTGTTTTTTCACAAATTGCTGGGAGCAGAATAAGTAAGAATCCATCAGTAAACTTATTTTGATGAGGTGTATGTAACTCTTTTGTCTTTTACTTAGTTTTTCTCAGCTGGTATATGATCAAAAGCCACATCAAAGACATCAAAGGTAAGTTGACCTTTCTTGTGGTCATAAATTATCAGTGAGGAGCTCAGTAAAAGACAAATAAGAGTCTCAAGCACCCTTTCAACAAACCTCATAGATGAATTCTTACTTAGCTTATACTGCTGCCAGAAATGTGCATGGAAACAAAGAACACGTATAAGATAAATTGTGATAAGTTTGTAATAAAACCTAATTCCAAAAGTACTTTTTTTGCCCCCCGCCCCCCCCGACAATGCATTCAAATACAAAAAAATGACCTTGAAGGTTTCCATATCCTTTAACTCATAAATACCTTGTGCACCACATCTTCTCAATGGATTTTAAAGGGAACCTGTCATGCTGGGAGGGGAATGGATTTTAAAAGGAACCTGTCATGCTGGGAGGGGTTGGGGTAGCCAGGAGCTGGATGAAGGGGATCAGGGGAGCCTGCTCTGGCCCTGATACTGGGGTCCCTGGCTCGCCCTGATCTCGAAGGTACCTCTAAAGGTGAGGATGTTCGAGCCGCCAGCCTAAGTCCCTAAAGCTCCTGAGAAGCCCTAGGCTTAAGCCCCTCCCTCCAGCCACGGACCACGGAGCCCAGCAGCTTCCAATGGAGGAAGAAACAGCAGCTTCAGATCAGCGTCTGCTCACAACAGGTCACAGTCCAGAAGTGAACTGAATCAGCAACAACAGGTGGATGTGATCTGACCCATTTATGGCCGAGGGGTGTGGAGCAGCCATCCCAGGCACGCCCCTCAGCTCACCTAAGCATGAGTCATATTCATCACACACACCGGCACTCTCAGCTCCTGCTCATTAGGTTCCTCTCTCCACACTGAGCAGGAAGAAAAAAGGCTTCATTTAAATCACAGCAGCAGCACTTCCATACTACAAGGCAGTCAATACGTAACAGAACCTAAATGTAGGAAAATGCATGCAGTCATATTGGGGTGCGCAACACTACTCCCTTGCTGTACTTAGTGCCCCAAACTGGCCACATTCATTTTCCAACATTTTGGCCATTCTATCCCTCTTTGAGGGGAAGGCGACAGGAACACTTGAGGCTACAGCATGGCACAGGACCTACAATGACATCACTTGAACTACGTGACCGCTAATCCCAGCTACCAGCCCAGCAGATCATAGGGTGTGCTCTACACACCAGAGGCTGTCATCGTGATTGTGCAACTGTGCACAACCCAATCAGGTTAGTTCACATTTAGGCACTAAAGTCTCCACTGTACCACCAGGTATTACTTTAAAGTGCCCCTTCTTCTTGTTTTATCTCTTACATATTTAAACGGAACCGGAACCTGTCAGCTGCTACTTGCTGCTCAAAACATGAAGGCATGTATTACTTGTGACATTTCAGAGAAAAAACATACTATTAATGGCTGCTAGGGACTGAGCCGCAGAAATGTCTAGTTGTATAGGCTGACAGGTCTCTTACTATATGCCCATGTAGGCAGAAACCTGTCAGTCACCTCCCTTTAAGCATGAAAATATATTCAGAATTCTATTATGGTTATCAGTTCAGAATATATACAGTGGGGAATAAAGTATTTAGTCAGCCAACAATTGTGCAAGTTCTCCCAATTAAAAAGATGAGAGGGGTCTTTAATTGACATTAAAGGTAGACATCAACTATGAGAGACACAATGAGAAAACAAATCCTGAAAATCACATTGTCTGATTTGGCAATAAACTTTTTCAAATTTTGGTGGAAAATAAGTACCGGTATTTGGTCAATAAAAGTTAATCTCAATACTTTTTATATATCCTTTGTTGGCAATGACCGAGGTCAAACATTTTCTGTAAGTCTTCACAAGGTTGGCACACATGGTTGCTGGTATGTTGGCGCATTCCTCCATGCAGATCTCCTTTAGAGCACTGATGTTTCAGGGCTGTCACTGGGCAACACGGACTTTCAATTCCCTCCAAAGGTTTTCTATAGGGCTTAGATCTGGAGATAGGCTAGGCCACTCCAGGTCCCTTGAAATGCTTCTTGCGAAGCCACTCCTTTGCCCTGGCAGTGTGCTTGGTATCATTGTCATGGTAAATGTCGCAGCCACGTTTCATCTTCAATGCCCTTGCTAACGGAAGGAGGCTTGCACTCAAAATATCACAATACATGGCCCCATTCATTCTTTCATGTACACGGATTAGTCGTCCTGGTCCTTTGGCAGAGAAACAACCCCAAAGCATGATGTTGCCACCCCATGCTTCACAGTAGGTAAGGTGTTTTTTTTAATGCAACTTGCCATTCTTTCTTCTCCAAACACGATGAGTTGTGTTTCTAATCCAAATAGAAACATTTTTTAGAGAAAAAAACTCACCGAAGTTTTGACACTTTTTTCTACCCCTTGCATCTAGCAGGTGGCTGCAGATTCCCCCAGGAGGTAACACATGCGTCCAGACACCGGTGCTCAGTCCCCTGCAACCTAAAACATGGGGGCGGTTTGTGGCAACCAGGCAACCTGCCATGTTAACAAGGAGGGGCTGGTGGTGAATACAGACACATGGACACCATTAGGCCTCTGCCACTCACATCCAGGTGATACATAGTGTCTGAGCAGTCTATTGGTAACGTCTCCTTTTAGATCGGGCAGGCTGCTCAGCACCGAGTGTATGCATCATTGTGACAGACACCCCCTAGAGGAAAACAACCTCAACTGCATTGGATAAAAAGATGCAAGTGAACACTATAGATGAAGATGTAAGGTGTTAGTTGGGTATTTTGGCGCCAGAATATCGTAAGATCGTGACCCCCCGGCAAGGGCCCTTACACTCACGAGTCCCTAGCTATATGATAACTCATATAATTATACTATATAATCCAAATAGGAACATTTTTTAGAGAAAAAAACTCACCGAAGTTTTGACACTTTTTTCTACCCCTTGCATCTAGCAGGTGGCTGCAGATTCCCCCAGGAGGTAACACATGCATCCAGACACCGGTACTCAGTCCCCTGCAACCTAAAACATGGCCCCGGCAAGGGCCCTTACACTCACGAGTCCCTAGCTATATGATAACTCATATAATTATACTATATAATCCAATTAGGAACATTTTTTAGACAAAAAACTCACTGAAGTTTTGACAGGGTATTTTGGCGCCAGAATATCGTAAGCTCATGACCCTCCGGCAAGGGTCCTTACACTCACGAGTCCCTAGCTATCTGCAGCCACCTGCTAGATGCAAGGGGTAGAAAAAATCGAGTTGTGTTTCTACCAAACAGTTCTACTTTATTTCATCTGACCTTATGACATTCTCCCAATACTCTTTTGGATCATCCAAATGCTCTCTAGAAAACGTCATACAGGCCCATACAAGTAATGGCTTAAGCAGGGGGACACGTCAGGCACTGCAGGATATGTGTCCCTGGCAGTGTAGTGTGTTACTGATGGTAGCCTGTGTAACATTGGTCCCAGCTCTCCGCAGGTCATTCACTAGGTTCCCCCATGTGCTTCTGGAATATTTGCTCATCGTCCTGCAGATCATTTTTATCCCATGGAGTGAGATCTTGCGTGGAGTCCCAGATTGTGGAAGATTATCAGTGGTCTTGTATGTCTTTCATTTTCTAATTATTGCTCCCACAGCTGATTTCTTCATACCAAGCTGCTTGCCTATTGCAGATTCAGTATTCCTAGCCTGGTGCAGGGCTATAATTTTGTTTCTTGTGTACTTCGACAGCTATTTGGTCTTCACCATAGTGGAGTTTGGAGTGCGACTGTTTGATGTTGTTGACAGGTGTCTTTTATACTGATAGCAAGATCAAACAGGTGCCAGTACCACAGGTAATGAGTGGAGAACAGAGGAGCACCTTAAGGAAGAAGTTACAGGTCTGTGAGAGCCAGAAATCTTGCTTGTTTGTAGGTGACCAAATACTTATTTTCCACCAAAATTTGAAACAAAGATTATTTCCAGATCAGACAATGTGATTTTCAGGATTTATGTTCTCATTTTGTCTCTTATAGTTGAGGTCTACCTATGATGTCAATTACAGGCCTCTCTCATCTTTTTAAGAGGGAGAACTTGAACAATTTGTGGCTGACTAATTTTTTTTTCCCATACTGTATAAATAAATATAAACAGAAGAATGCCCTGTATTTTATTTCCTTTGTATTAATTTATTAGTAGAAACCAAATCTACTCTGCTTAGTGTAAAGGGGTTGTACATTCTTAAGCTACAAGTCTGCAGTCACTATAGATGACTTCAGACTTGAGAAACCTCACGTCATGTGTACTGAGCACGATGAGATTCTCTGGTTTCGGCAACAGGTGCAGCAGGCATGTGCCTGGAAGCATACGATTGCATATTTCGAGCTACATTCTGACTAGACTGTTTGCAGCTTCACTCAATACACTTGCATTAATCGAGGCCTGATAGAGTCTAGTATACATATCACATACTTCCTGTCACACACATAGAGTGCAGTGCGTGTGATGTCAAGATTCATAAGTCTGCAGATGCAGATTGACAGCAAACTTATAGTTTACGCCTGGACAACTCCTTTAAATGTTTATAAAATTGCAAATTAAATACAAAAATATTGGAATAGTGACCATTTGTCATTTGGGCTTTGCAGGCCATTATCTTTTATTTAAAATGAAACAAATGTGATGCAATTGTAGTATATAGTTTAAGGTATAATTAAAGGCGTTTAGGAATTACAGTGGTTTTTACAACCATTTTTCTACTAAGTCTCCTCATTTAAGGGGCTCAAAAGTCATTGGACAAATTTACTTTACCATAAATAAAATGTTTATTTTTAATTATTGCAGACAATGACTGTCTGAAATCTGGAATCCATGGACATCATGAAACATTGTGTTTCTTCTTTTGTGATACTTTGCTAGGCCTTTGCTACAGCTGACATCTGTTGTTGCTTGTTTGTGGGTCTTTCTGCCTTATGATTTGTCTTAAGCAAATGCATGTTTGATGAGGTCGAAATTTGCCAATTGACTTGGACATTGCCTTAGAAAACTCCTAGGTTACTTTTTCAGTATGTTTTGGGTCATTGTCTGCCTTTAAAGTGTAGCACTGACTAATTAACCTTACAGCATTTGGTTAAATGTAAAGAAAATAATTAGCCCTTTACACAACAAATTCATCTGACTGCTTTTGTCTTCAGTCACATCATCAATATACCCCAGGATCCAGTGCCATTGGAAGCTATAAATGCCCATACCATGACACTGCCTCTTCCATATTTTACAGATTATGGTGTGCTTTTGTTCATGAGCCATTCCAAGCCTTCTGTATATTTTCTTTTTCCCACGCAACATTTTTTATATCTCTCTGATGGATTTCTTTTTTTGCCTTTAGCCTGATGATAGTCTGTTTCTCTTCATTTGAGAGTTCCTTTGCTTGTAAGTATTGGGTTTACAGTAACAGCTTCCAAATGCAAAAGATACACCTGGAATGAGCTTCAGACCTCTCACCTGGTAAATGATGATGGATTAATAAAGAAAAAGCCCATGTAGCCCATTTGAACAGATCTAATATATAATTCCCCTAACGCACTTCCGTAAGTTTCAAAGCTGCTTCCGTCGTTGTGGCCGTGGGCGACCGGCGGCCACGCGACCTGCGAAGCATTGCCCGTGCAGCGGGCATTGCGAGGCGATGCAGTGAGCCATTGCCCACGTACACCCCGCCAGAACGCCAGCTCCGGCGGTGGCTACAAGCGCCAGGCAATGAGAATACAGCGGGCCGGAGCTACAGACTTTGTAGCTCCGACCGACGAGAGCCGAGCGCCGTGGCCGAAAACAGAACCAAGTGCCTGGCCATGCACAGCTCTAAAGATCGCTATGTATCTCAATGGGAAGTGAGGCGCTATGCTCATTGGTCGGCGCCAGCACACAGCGACCAATGAGCTTCGCGCCTCACTTACAGCGGTAAATTTGAAACTCAAAGTCCTCCATGTATCTCAATGGGAAGTGAGGCTCTATGCTCATTGGTCGGCGCCAGCACACAGCGACCAATGAGCTTCGCGCCTCACTTCCAGCGGTAAATTTGAAACTCAAAGTCCTCCATGTATCTCAATGGGAAGTGAGGCGCTATGCTCATTGGTCGCTGTGTGCTGGCGCCGACCAATGAGCATAGCACCTCATTTCCCATTGAGATACATGGAGGACTTTGAGTTTCAAATTTACCGCTGGAAGTGAGGCGCTATGCTCATTGGTCACTGTGTGCTGGCGCCGACCAATGAGCATAGCGCCTCACTTCCCATTCAGATACATGGAGGACTTTGAGTTTCAAATTTACCGCTGGAAGTGAGGCGCGAAGCTCATTGGTCGCTGTGTGCTGGCGCCGACCAATGAGCATAGCGCTTCACTTCCCATTCAGATACATGGAGGACTTTGAGTTTCAAATTTACCGCTGGAAGTGAGGCGCTATGCTCATTGGTCGCTGTGTGCTGGCGCCGACCAATGAGCATAGCACCTCACTTCCTATTCAGATACATGGAGGACTTTGAGTTTCAAATTTACCGCTGGAAGTGAGGCGCTATGCTCATTGGTCGCTGTGTGCTGGCGCCGACCAACGAGCATAGCGCCTCACTTCCCATTGAGATACATGGAGGACTTTGAGTTTCAAATTTACCGCTGTAAGTGAGGCGCTATGCTCATTGGTCGCTGTGTGCTGGCGCCGACCAATGAGCATAGCGCCTAACTTCCCATTGAGATACATGGAGGACTTTGAGTTTCAAATTTACCACTGGAAGTGAGGCGCTATGCTCATTGGTCGCTGTGTGCTGGTGCCGACCAATGAGCATAGCGCCTAACTTCCCATTGAGATACATGGAGGACTTTGAGTTTCAAATTTACCGCTGGAAGTGAGGCGCTATGCTCATTGGTCGCTGTGTGCTGGCGCCGACCAATGAGCATAGCGCCTCACTTCCCATTCAGATACATGGAGGACTTTGAGTTTCAAATTTACTCAAAGTCAAACTCAAAGTCCTCCATGTATCTCAATGGCCAGTGAGGCGCTTCACTCATTGTACTCATGACAGTAGCAACATTAACCCCTTACATTCCGTTTTATCTGTAATTTCTATAACACAGTGTGTAGTTGTACTGCCACTGCGAAGTCAACCCCTTATATACTATTTCTGCCTTAACTCCATACTTTGTAGTCTCTGTTACTACTGCCAGTAGGAACATTAACCCCTTATATTCCATTATTGTTGTTATTTCTATTACACAGTGTATAGTTGTAATGACACTGCGAAATTAACCCATTATATACCAGTCCAGCATTAACTGCATATTTGGTATTGTTTATAACTACTGCCACTGGTACATTAACCCCTTGAACACCATTTTGGATATAATTTACAGCGCTGAGTTTGTTGTGGGAGTGCCTGTGGGACATTAACTCCTTCAATAACATTTTTGATATCATTATAAGTTCCTACTCTGTTATAGTCCTGTTAGTCGGACAATAACTCTTTCTACACCTCCACTATATTGCTACCCTCATAGTTCTACCTACATCGGCTACTTAGTCATATATCTGGTGTTTAAGTCTATTATTTAAAACTCTTAAAAAAATTTATATACCGATTCTAGACTCCCGATTCTTTAGAATCGGGCTCACAGCTAGTTTGGAGATAATTGTCCTATTACTTTTAGTTTCTAGTAGCAGCTACATATTAAAGGGAACCTGTCATCTCAATCTACCCCTCTCTCCTATCACTAGCTGTCCCTGCACCTTCCTAGCTGTTCCCTAACCATCCCTCTCTGACCTAAAGGGACCCTTTAATGATTTTGAAAAATGAACTTGAACTTAAATATGGTCTCCATCTAGGAGACTGAAAGGCGGGCTCTGGGCTCCATGATCCCCTCCTCACTGTGTCCCAGCACGCCCCACTGGGCGTCATTTCTCCTGGTGCTTTGCCACCTCCTTTTGGAATCTCCCACCCTCTCTGCCACTTTAATGCCCGGGCCGGAACATCATATCCAGCCCGTTGCATTGTGGGCCTAATCACGTCATGATCCCTGCCTCAATATGCGCATTGCGCATGCGCCGGAGCAGGGCCGATCATGTGAATAGGCCCACAATGCATCGGGCCTATCACGTGATTAGGCCCACAATGCATCGCGCCGTGATTAGGCCCACAATGCACCGGGCCGGATATGACATTCCTGTCCGGGCATTACAGTGGCAGATAGGGTGGGAGATTCCAAAATCAGGTGGAAAAGCACCAGGAGGGATGACACCCAGCTAGGACACAGCGAGGAGGGGATCATGGAGCCTGAAACTCGCCTTTCCAGTCTCCTGGATTGAAACCATATGTAAGTTCAAATTCATTTTTCAAAATCATTATAGGGCCCCTTTAGGTCAGAGAGGGATGGTTAGGGAACAGCTAGGAATGTGCAGGGACAGCTAGTGATATGTGAGAGGGGTAGATCGAGGTGACAGGTTCCCTTTAAAGATTTGTAATACCTAAACTCTTACTTCCATTAGGAAGCGAATATCCTCAAATTAAAGCTGAGTCTGCACTTTAAGCATATATTACGGTAGATATATTACTGCATCTTCAATATATTTTGGTAAACAGCTAAAATGCCAAAACGTGTCACTGTCACTTAGGATGCTTTCACATCAGCGTTTTTTCATAATCGCGGCAGAACCGGCAGATTTTGCCGCATCTGTCATGTAACAGCCGACTTGGTGCACGAATCTGGCAAGCCCCATTCTTTCTCTATGGGACTTGTGGTCAGATGCAGCAAGTGCCGGATTTGCTGGATTCGTCAAAACCGCACTTGTAGCACCTGACCGCAAGCCCTATAGAGAATGAATGCGGTTTGCCAGATTCTTGCCACAAGTTGGCTGTTACACGACAGATGCGGCAAAATCTGCCGGTTCTGCCGCGATTATGAAAAAACGCTGATGTGAAAGGTCCCTTAGCCATTTTTTGTACCTACCTATCAGATCTTTTTCCCTAATTTAACATTTAACTGTATCACTAAGGGTACCTTTACACACGGCTACATTTGTAGCTTGTCACCAGGTAACTTACAGGTTGCAGTGAAATCATGGATACATGGTTCTATCTTGTTGCTGTGTGCAAATGGAATCATGTATCCATGAGTTCACTGCAACCAGTAAGTTACCTGGTGACAAGCTACAAATGTAGCCGTGTGTAAAGGTACCCATACAGATATCCTCATGTTGTCCCCAATATGACAGCTGCCACAAGCATGTGGGTATATATCAATGTTGCCATAAGTTCCCGTTATTCAGTCGTCAAGTAAATCGCTCCCACATCTGTAAATTTCAATTTACATGATTATTATTATAAATGAATAGACAATTAGCAATAGAGAAATATTTATCAGTCACATAGAAAAACTGTTTCTGTGCAGATCTTTCATAATGTTTAAGTCTATAATTTTGCCTTTTTGTTTTACGCTGTATTTTGTGCCTCTTTGTCTTTTAAGCAGCTGCCAAATGGACTGAACTGCACTTAAATGGCAAGTACTAATGCTATATTGCCAGTGGCTGCTTTATAATTGTATTTAAGTGCTTCATGTAGCCCAGCAGCTTACGGAAAGCAGCTGCAGAGTGGTGCACGAGTGGGCAATTAGCTGAATTAGATTTAGTTATACGGACAAGCAAATTTATAAAGACAGATATTGCTTTAGCTGACCATTAACAAGGATCCTAAAGGGGATCGAAAAGTTATTGAAAAAAAAATATGTCTATGGAGAGAAACAAATATGTAGAGTTGGTGTAGTGAAGTGTTGAACAGGTTTGCGGTACATATATATTTAGGGTAAACCTTTAGAACTATTCTTTGTTAGATGACACAAAATATAAAGTTTCTTTCAAATTTGAATCATTGTTTCTCAAGTGTTTAGCTGTTATAGCATAGATTGATGTTCTTTTGATTCCTTCTCATACCATTCACTTAATGTGTCAAATGCATAGTAGGCCAGTCTCACCCCAGGAAAAGGGAAGAATAGATGGTGTTAGCGCTGGGCACCTGATGAAGGGGATAATCCATCCCCGAATTGAGTAATGTAGAGTAAGTCAATAAAATCCTTATATTAATTTTTCTTTTCCCTGCCTTGATTTCACACTGACCTGCAGAGCCCAACGCTAACACTATTCATCCTTCCCTTTGCATTGCATATGTCGCCCCACATTCTGTATGAGGAGAGGTGGTCGGAGGTGCAGCAGGACTCATTACGGTCCTGTAATCTCGTGAGACCACATCATCATCTTGGTATCACGTTGAATGCTGACACTCGTTGAAGCAGCACACCGTTAACCATGGAGGTTCCCTGCCACTGGATTTTCTTGATGGTCATACGCTGCACACTGGAGTGTTGCATTGGTGCACAACCTGATTAGGTGAGTGCACCTCTGTACACTCAGGTTCCTACTTTAGAAGACACAGGTTACTTTCAAAGGAGTAATCCCATATCTTCTCCTCCCTCATTTGTCTCACCCAATGTATTTTCTTGTAAAGGAAGGCAGCAAAGTGTCTCCTGCTTTGATGTGACCAGTCAATAAAAATCAGCATTCTAGAAGCACCAATAATGAGCAAGGAAAGAGTACCATGGATGAGACCTGCAGCTGACAGGTATATATCACTTATTCACAGGCAGGATAATCACTATAACCTTGCACTTAGCTTCCCTAAAATTGTTAATCCACTCAAGAAAATAACTAAATTTTAAAGTCCTCATAAAGCATCAGTAGGTCAGTAGATCCTTGCAGAAGAAGAGTTATACAAGACTCATCAAGGTTGGATACACATGAATTAGAATTATTTCAGAATATTACATTTCCCACATTATTGTGCTACATTGTGCATAGCGAGTATACATCAGCCACAAATGTCCCCCAAGTGCTCGCCATAGATGATCCCTAATGACGCTGACAACATGCTTACATTGAGCATTTCAGACTGATACACTGGATCTGTATGAGTATTTTGGAAGCAAAGATAAAATGCAAATAAGCTCTCTACCAAAAAAGTACAAAACCGCTATGCATTTATATAAATTAATTTTCAGAGTTGATAATTCAGCACATATCTAATACAGTTAAAAATATGAAGAAGCTTTATTACAACTGGTTAAATCTAAAGTACATGAAATCGAGGTTAACATATTTCAAGCCCTGAGCTATGACTAAGATTTAGAGATTAGGGCTTGAATCGCATAAAACTCAAGGATACAATTTCATGAATTATTGATATAGAATAAAGATTCTCTATATTTTAACTGTTTTGGATGTGTGTTGGATTACCACACTTCAAGTGTATGACACGTGACCAACATGCTACACATGAAAGGTTTGTGGTTGAGCAGGAAACAGAAAGATTTTTTAGCATAAAATAATGTTTTGTCCTTTGACATAACTTGCAATATGACTAGGGATAATAACCAAGGTGGATACCAATACACAAACAGAAATTTTAATGTATGTGTTATTCTTTGGCATACAGCAGTGTTCCCCAACTCTAATCCTCCACAGCCACCAACAGGGCAGGTTTTCAGGATTTCCTTAGTATTGCACAGGTGATAATTCAATTTACTGCACAGGTGATGATTCCAACCCCTGTGCAATACTAAGGAGATCCTGAAAACATGGCTCTGGAGGATTAGAGTTGTGGAACACTGGCATAAAGGAATATTATGCTGCCTGCCATGCGGATTCTTATAGGCAATGGAAAATGTATGCAAATGAGCTTTCTCTTGGAATGAATGAAATCTGGAGAACAAAACGATTTATGAAGTTTCATTGGGAATGACAAGAAATTGGGTAGCTACCTCCAATAAGTTGCACTCAGGGGTGTAACTATAACAGGGGCAAGGGTTATAATCGCACCCAGGCCCTGGAGCCTAGGGGGCCCCAAAAGTCCCTTTGGCCTGTAGAAAAAGACTATTGTTATTAAAGATTGCAATAATTGGGGGGCCCATATGAGCTTTCACATCGGGGCCCATGAGCTTCAAGTTACGCCACTTTTTGACACTTGATAGTTTTCTTTCTTTCTGGCAGAAACAAATCTGGCCACTTTTTCCTATGGAGCATTGCCAATAACTCTACACATATTGTTGTAGTCCCTCTCACCAAGCAAGAAAGCTAGAAAAGATAGATTTGATACACTTGGAGGGTCTGTGCAAACATTACAGACAACATTGGCCACTACAGAATAAAAGTGTTTTACTGCTAGAACTTTTTTCTCCTTTCAAGCTGAATTAGAGGATGGTAGATGGTTCACTGGGGTTTTGTTTTACTTTCCTCTGGATCAACATTACAAATTTACAATTAATTAGCTGAACTTGATGGACCTTGGCCTATTTCCAACCTTGGTAGCTATGAAACCATGTAACCAGGCAGCAAGCAGCTTGATAATTATGTTTCCAAGAACAGTCACATGGAGTTCAGCTGCTGTTAGATACAGTTTTGTAAGGATTACCCAAGACATACCACGCTGTCACAATGACTGCACGCTTCTCTTGACCAAATGTGGTTCATATTTAGAAATAAAGCAGAACACTTACATCAAGGCATATTTCAGAGGTGTTAATAAAGCAGTTCTTCCATAATGGAAAAAAAAAATAGTTATATAGCCAATTTCTATAGATTTCTTCTGAGATTTGAACCAAGGAAGAACTAAAATGTATTTAATTGTAATGAGAAAGTTATGGTGCCAAAAAAAATATGAGTCCTTTGGGTAGGATATTCACTTATCCCCTAGGTACAGAACAATATAGAAGCACATAGATTTCCTACAGGTGTATAACAGATATTGTGTTAACGAACAGGGTTCATTAATTCCGCATTGCTGTGTGCATAGACCATCAGAGTTAGCGAAATCCCTTGATATATATTTGCTTTTACATTTGCATAGCCAGACTTTTCAATATTACTATAACATGTTACTCCAAACATTACATAATCTGCTGCCGCTGTACCCAGAATGAGGACAATTTTAAATCACCTGTGGTCCTGGAATAAAGATAACTGTGGCCATAAAAACGATCACATGGTTCATGTGTGACCTCTGCAAGTGATGTAATTGCACCGTGTAAACTGGGCTGCAATAGTTTTAAACTGCACAAGCAAAACTATACAGCAGCACTCGGTAAGTGCTAAGGTGTATGCAAACATTGAAATATATGAGATCTGAACTTCATTATTGCTATAGTCTACTCATAAAAAATGAAGGCACTTAAAGGGAACCTGTCAGGTCGTGCTACACCTCTAATGACTGACCCAGGGCAGGGGTACTCGTATCCCGGGCATCTGTATAGACTCTCTGTCGCTAGCGGTGGTCGGTGCCTGGATCCGTGCCCTAGTGGTCAGCTAAAAGGGGTTATTTACAGGGTTTAAAGTTATTGTCGTGACGCCACCTGCAGTTGTCTGGTGAGTGCACCAGCGCTGCTAAGAGATCTCTGGGAATGGTGGATTGGCAGCAAGGTGATGTGGCTCCCTGCAGGTGGAGCTGTGTCCCAAAGGCAGTATAGTAGGAATGGGGCAACGCAGTCTCTACAAACTGGAGGAATGGCAGTTTACCAGTTCAGCTGAAATAAGACCCCGGAGGCCTTCTTGCTCTGCACGGGTATTTTACTTGTCATGGCAAGGCAGTTCTCAAACAGTTCACAGGTGCACAATTCGGGTAGCTGGCCGGGTGGTCACCAGAGGATGCAATGTCTCTGAGGTTCTCCAAGATGTTCCTTCTTTAATCTTTCACTGTCCTTTCACTATCTCTGCTCCCTCCTTCTATCCTTGCGCTGTCCTGCACGGAGCCCTCTTACTACCAAGCCCGTTGGGTGTAACGAGTTGTCCCCATCTAGGTCTCCGCAAGGGAGCTCAACCCGGTTTAGTGCTTCTGGTGGGGATGTGCATAGGTCGGACTGGGTCGTGGCTTCACCGGTATCGGCGGCTCAGGGATTAACTAGCTTGGACCTACCTCAGAGCCGGTACTCCTGTCTGGACTGGGGTCCCTGACGGGATATTCTCCTTATCGGGATCCAAAGCTTCACAGCTAGAGTCCCCCTTTCCTCATCTGGGAAGCCTCCTCTCTGAGGCCCCCCTCTCCCAGGCTCTCTTCAGCTTTCCTCTTCTCAATCTCCTGCCAGACTCTCTAACTGTCCAATTTCCTGCTCCTTTTTCTACCCCTTAGCTCCTCCCACTGGGATCGGTTACCCTGGTTATGGGCTAAATCAATTGGTCCCCTACTTCTAAGTGTAGGAATGCAGGACTGGAGGACCCCAAAGTGCATTACATCCCCTGATGACTGGAATACCACACACAATGTCTTGGGTGCAGTACCCCTATAGTGGCGCCATGACCAGTGGCACGTCACACTAACTTATCTCTACCTGTCCCTGCACCTTCCTATCTAATCCCTAACCATCCCTCTCTGTGCTAAAGTAGCCCTATAATAAGGGAGAAAAATAAGTTTTATACTTACAAACTGTCTCCAGTTGGAGACTGGAAAGGTGGGCTCCAGGCTCCATTCTCCCATCCTCGCGCTGTCTCCACATGCCCTGCTAGGCTTCCGCATTCTCCGTAGGCTGTGACACCTGCTATTTGAAATGCCCTCCTCTTGTGATCATGTGATTCCCGGGTCGGAACGTCATATCCAGCGGGTGCATTGTGGGGATGATCACGTGGTACGCGCCGGGCGCCGGCGCATGTGCACTGCGCATCTTGAAGCCGGCCAATACCGCGTGATTAACCCCACAATGCACCTGGCTGGATATGACGTTCCGGCCCAGGCATCACATGATCACAAGAGGCGGGCATTTAGAATAGGAGGTGTCACGGCCCAAGAGGAATGCGTACGCCCTGTGGGACGTGTGGAAACAGAGCGAGGAGGGGAGAATGGAGCCCGGAGCCCGCCTTTTTAGTCTCCAACTGGAGACAGTTTGTAAGTATAAAACTTATTTTTCTCCCTCATTATAGGGCCCCTTTAGCACAGAGAGGGATGGTTAGGGACCAGATAGGAAAGTGCAGGGACAGGTAGAGATAGGTTAGAGGGCTACCACGGCCTGACAGGTTCTCTTTAAAACATAAATTGGTCAATTCATGCAAGCCCCCCAGCAGCTACAAGGTGTACGTTTCTTTGATAAGACACTAACATTAATATTTATTAAACATGTCTCTCCTGGGCTAAAAGCCTTTAAATATAAAGAGCAGAAAGGACTTAAAAAGAGAACCTGTCACTCCCCCTGGTGATATACTAACTGAATGCAGCGTGTCTGCTGCATTCAGGGAAGGGGTTCCCCATGTTTATAGCCCCCCTTTAATTTGTTAAAAAGACTTCAGAAAGTGTACAGGTAAGGAATCCAGAGGGCCTTACACAGTAATGAGTCATCACTGTTGCGGGTGTCCTCCTTGCCTCTAGCCCTCTCTGTGCCACCTGCAACCTTCTCTTGTTCAGACTACTGTATGTGTCATCGCTGTTGCTTGTGTCCTCCCCAACTCCAGCCCTCTCTTGTTCAGACTCCTGTATGTGTCATCGCTGTTGCTGATGTCAACCCCGCCTCCAGCCCTCTCTTGTTCAGACTCCTGTATGTGTCATCACTGTTGCTGGTGTCCTCCCCTCCTCCAGCCCACAGTGATGTCACATAAAGGGGGCTGAACAAGAGAGGGCTGGAAGTGGCACAGAGAGGGCTGGAGGCGGAGTGTACACCATACAACAGCAATGACTCATTACTGAGTAAGTCCCTCCGGACTCCTTATCTGTACACTTTATAAAGTTTTTTTAGCAGCTTACAGGGGGGCTAGAGACATGGGGGACCCCTTCCCTGAATGCAGCAGACATGCTGCATTCAGTGCTGCATTCAGTTAGCATAGCAGCAGGGGGGTGACAGGTCCTCTTTAACACTAATTATAGGGGCTTAGGCTAATGGGAGGATTGCTCAGTCAGAAAAGGAGGCAATCTCCACCTCCAATAGTATACTATAGTATATTACAGAAATGTAAAAAATTACCAGCACCTCCAAACAGAATAAAGCAAGTGTAAACAGGTGTAAGCTGCTATGACTGATTAATATATGGAAAAAAAAATACAACAGCCTCTGTAAATGCCAGGATGTTTGTAAAGTATGTAAACTTTGAATATATGACATTTGGACTGCATTACTGCGCTAAAGAATACTTAGTGCAGAAATTGACAAGTCAATGAGAGCCCACCAGCTGTGCAAAGAAATGCAGTCCCAGACAACTCTGCCAATGTGAGGGAGGTGGGATGGCAAAGCCAACAAGCAAATTCATCAAAATTCATATCACCTTAGTAGCATAAATATGCCACAAATCCCCCCAAGACCCTGATTGGAGTAACATTTCTGTTGGCGATGCAAAGCCATTGTAAGATGCACATAATTCATAAACATTTGTGCACCTCCTAATAATTTCGGCACATCTTACTTCAGAGGTGACTTCATTAAAACTGGTATACACAGTAAGTCAATCATTCGAGGCCAAGAAGTTTATCTTGTTTATTAACCAAAAAACTCTTTCTTCTTGTAATCTTGATTTTTCAAGTTCAACCCATGAACTTGGTCCTGCTTCAAAATTCTTAAATGTCAGCTTGCTAATGATGTATTTGACACTGTGAAATAGAGTAATTCTAGCTTTCTACACAAATTTTTGTGCTTAAACTGAGAAAATTGCTTTCAATTATGTCATTAAAATAGCTAATTTAAGATGTCAGGTTGCTAACATGGGGTAACATTAGCTAAACACAGCTTTGTAAAAATATAAAAGCAGCGATTTGCCGAAACACAGGATAATTTATATTTTAAAACTTGTTTTCAGCCAGAGTGGGAGCTTTGTTCTCCGCACTCATGTTGTATGGCATGTCTAGTCAGTAAACACGGTATGTCAACTTAAATTGTATAATAAATTCATGTTTACCAATCTACACAACAATAAGGAGAAATAAAATGAATTCTACAATATAGCCCTAATGC